>OX451737.1:365792189-365807189 GCA_948472305.1 Vicia faba | reverse complement strand
CATTGTTGTTGTTGTTGTTGTTTATTTGACGTTGTTGTTGTTGTTGTTTATTTGACGTTGTTGTTGTTGACGTTGTTGTAGTTGTTTATTTGACGTTGTTGTTGTTTATTTGACGTTGTTGTTGTTGTTGTTTATTTGACGTTGTTGTTGTTGTTGTTCACGTTGTTGTTGTTTATTTGACGTTATTGTTGTTGTTTATTTGATGTTGTTGTTGTTGTTGTTGTTTATTTGACGTTGTTGTTGTTGTTGTTGTTTATTTGACGGTGTTGTTGTTGTTGTTGTTGTTTGTTTGACGTTGTTGTTATTGTTGTTTATTTGACGTTGTTGTTATTGTTGACGTTGTTGTTGTTTATTTGACGTTGTTGTTGCTGTTGACATAGTTGTTGTTGTTGTTGTTTATTTCACGTTGTTGATGTTGTTGACGTTGTTGTTTATTTGACGTTGTTTTAGATGTTGTTGTTTATTTCACGTTGTTGTTGTTGTTTATTTGACATTGTTGTTGTTGTTGTTGACGTTGTTGGTGTTGTTGTTTATTTGACGTTGTTTTAGTTGTTGTTGTTTATTTGACGTTGTTGTTTATTTGACGTTTTTGTTATTGACATTGTTGTTGTTGTTTATATGACGTTGTTGTTGTTGTTGTTTATTTGACATAGTTGTTGTTGTTGACGTTGTTGTTGTTGTTGTTTATTTGACATTTTTGTTGTTGTTGATGTTGTTGTTGTTGTTGTTGTTGTTGTTGTTTATTTGACGTTGTTGTTATTGTTTATTTGACGTTGTTGTTGTTGTTTATTTGACGTTGTTGTATTTGTTAATGTTGTTGTTTATTTGACGTTGTTGTTGTTGTTGTTGTTGTTGTTTATTTGACGTTGTTGTTGTTGTTGTTTACTTGACGTTGTTGTTGTTGTTTATTTGACGTTGTTGTTGTTGACGTTGTTGTTGTTGTTGTTGTTTTTGTTGTTTATTTGACATTGTTGTTGTTGTTATTGTTTATTTGACGTTGTTGTTGTTGTTGTTTATTTGACGTTTTTATTGTTGTTTATTTGACATTGTTTTTGTTATTTGACGTTGTTGTTGTTGTTGTTGTATTTGTTGTTGTATTTGTTGTTGTTGTTGTTGTTGCTTATTTGACGTTTTTGTTATTGTTTTTGTTAATTTGACGTTGTTGTTGCTGTTGTTTATTTGACGTTGTTGTTGTTGTTGTTGTTGTTGTTTATTTGACGTTGTTGTTGTTGTTGTTTATTTGACGTTATTGTTGTTGTTGACGTTGTTGTTGTTGTTGTTTATTTGACGTTATTGTTGTTGATGACGTTGTTGTTTTTGTTGTTGTTTATTTGACGTTGTTGTTGTTTATTTGACGTTGTTGTTGTCGTTGTTGTTGTTTATTTGACGTTGTTGTTGTTGTTTATTAGACGTTGTTGTTGTTGTTATATATTTGACGTTGTTGTTACTGTTATTGTTTATTTGACGTTGTTGTTGTTGTTTATTTGACGTTGTTATTGTTGTTGACGTTGTTGTTGTTGTTGTTGACGTTGTTGTTGTAGTTGTTTATTTGACGTTGTTGTTGTTGTTGTTTATTTGACGTTGCTGTTGTTGTTGTTGTTCATTTGACGGTGTTGTTGTGGTTGTTTATTTGACGTTGTTGTTGTTGTTGACGTTGTTGTTGTTGTTGTTTATTTGACGTTTTTGTTGTTGTTGATGTTGTTGTTGTTTTTGTAGTTGTTTATTTGACGTTGTTGTTGTTTATTTGACGTTGTTGTTGTTGTTGTTTATTTGACGTTGTTGTTGTTGTTGTTGTTTATTTGACGTTTTTGTTGTTGTTGATGTTGTTGTTGTTTTTGTAGTTGTTTATTTGACGTTGTTGTTGTTGTTGTTGTTTATTTGACGTTGTTGTTGTTGTTGTTCACGTTGTTGTTGTTTATTTGACGTTATTGTTGTTGTTTATTTGATGTTGTTGTTGTTGTTGTTTATTTGACGTTGTTGTTGTTGTTGTTGTTGTTTATTTGACGGTGTTGTTGTTGTTGTTGTTGTTGTTTGTTTGACGTTGTTGTTATTGTTGTTTATTTGACGTTGTTGTTATTGTTGACGTTGTTGTTGTTTATTTGACGTTGTTGTTGCTGTTGACATAGTTGTTGTTGTTGTTGTTTATTTCACGTTGTTGATGTTGTTGACGTTGTTGTTTATTTGACGTTGTTTTAGATGTTGTTGTTTATTTGACGTTGTTGTTGTTGTTTATTTGACATTGTTGTTGTTGTTGTTGACGTTGTTGGTGTTGTTGTTTATTTGACGTTGTTTTAGTTGTTGTTGTTTATTTGACGTTGTTGTTGTTGTTGTTTATTTGACGTTTTTGTTATTGACATTGTTGTTGTTGTTTATATGACGTTGTTGTTGTTGTTGTTTATTTGACATAGTTGTTGTTGTTGACGTTGTTGTTGTTGTTGTTTATTTGACATTTTTGTTGTTGTTGATGTTGTTGTTGTTGTTGTTGTTGTTGTTTATTTGACGTTGTTGTTATTGTTTATTTGACGTTGTTGTTGTTGTTTATTTGACGTTGTTGTATTTGTTAATGTTGTTGTTTATTTGACGTTGTTGTTGTTGTTGTTGTTGTTTATTTGACGTTGTTGTTGTTGTTGTTGTTGTTTACTTAACGTTGTTGTTGTTGTTTATTTGACGTTGTTGTTGTTGACGTTGTTGTTGTTGTTGTTTTTGTTGTTTATTTGACGTTGTTGTTGTTGTTATTGTTTATTTGACGTTGTTGTTGTTGTTGTTTATTTGACGTTTTTATTGTTGTTTATTTGACATTGTTTTTGTTATTTGACGTTGTTGTTGTTGTTGTTGTTGTATTTGTTGTTGTATTTGTTGTTGTTGTTGTTGTTGCTTATTTGACGTTTTTGTTATTGTTTTTGTTAATTTGACGTTGTTGTTGCTGTTGTTTATTTGAAGTTGTTGTTGTTGTTGTTGTTGTTTATTTGACGTTGTTGTTGTTGTTGTTGTTGTTTATTTGACGTTATTGTTGTTGTTGACGTTGTTGTTGTTGTTGTTTATTTGACGTTATTGTTGTTGATGACGTTGTTGTTTTTGTTGTTGTTTATTTGACGTTGTTGTTGTTTATTTGACGTTGTTGTTGTCGTTGTTGTTGTTTATTTGACGTTGTTGTTGTTGTTTATTAGACGTTGTTGTTGTTGTTATATATTTGACGTTGTTGTTATTGTTATTGTTTATTTGACGTTGTTGTTGTTGTTTATTTGACGTTGTTATTGTTGTTGACGTTGTTGTTGTTGTTGTTGTTGACGTTGTTGTTGTAGTTGTTTATTTGACGTTGTTGTTGTTGTTGTTTATTTGACGTTGCTGTTGTTGTTGTTGTTCATTTGACGGTGTTGTTGTGGTTGTTTATTTGACGTTGTTGTTATTGTTGACGTTGTTGTTGTTGTTGTTTATTTGACGTTTTTGTTGTTGTTGATGTTGTTGTTGTTTTTGTAGTTGTTTATTTGACGTTGTTGTTGTTTATTTGACGTTGTTGTTGTTGTTGTTTATTTGACGTTGTTGTTGTTGTTGTTGTTTATTTGACGTTTTTGTTGTTGTTGATGTTGTTGTTGTTGTTTTTGTAGTTGTTTATTTGACGTTGTTGTTGTTTATTTGACGTTGTTGTTGTTGTTGTTTATTTGACGTTATTGTTGTTGTTGTTGTTATTGTTGTTGTTGTTGTTGTTTATTTGACGTTGTTGTTGTTATTTATTTGACGTTGTTGTTGTTGTTGTTGTTGTTTATTTGACGTTGTTGTTGTTGTTGTTGTCATTTATTTGACGTTGTTGTTGTTGTTGTTGTTGTTGTTTATTTGACGTTGTTGTTGTTATTTATTTGACGTTGTTGTTGTTGTTTATTTGACATTGTTGTTGTTGTTGTTGTTGTTGTTTATTTGACGTTGTTGTTGTTGTTTATTTGACGTTGTTGTTGTTGACATTTTTGTTGTTGTTTATTTGACGTTGTTGTTGTTGTTTATTTGACGTAGTTGTTGTTGTTGACGTTGTTGTTGTTGTTGTTTATTTGACGTTGTTGTTGTTGTTTATTTGACGTTGTTGTTGTTGTTGTTGTTCACGTTGTTGTTGTTTATTTGACGTTATTGTTGTTGTTTATTTGACGTTGTTGTTGTTGTTGTTGTTGTTTATTTGACGTTGTTGTTGTTGTTTATTTGACGGTGTTGTTGTTGTTGTTGTTGTTTGTTTGACGTTGTTGTTATTGTTGTTTATTTGACGTTGTTGTTATTGTTGACGTTGTTGTTGTTTATTTGACGTTGTTGTTGATGTTGACATAGTTGTTGTTGTTGTTGTTTATTTCACGTTGTTGATGTTGTTGACGTTGTTGTTTATTTGACGTTGTTTTAGATGTTGTTGTTTATTTGACGTTGTTGTTGTTGTTTATTTGACATTGTGGTTGTTGTTGTTGACGTTGTTGGTGTTGTTGTTTATTTGACGTTTTTGTTATTGACATTGTTGTTGTTGTTTATATGACGTTGTTGTTGTTGTTGTTTATTTGACATAGTTGTTGTTGTTGACGTTGTTGTTGTTGTTTATTTGACGTTTTTGTTGTTGTTGATGTTGTTGTTGTTGTTGTTGTTTATTTGACGTTGTTGTTATTGTTTATTTGACGTTGTTGTTGTTGTTTATTTGACGTTGTTGTATTTGTTAATGTTGTTGTTTATTTGACGTTGTTGTTGTTGTTGTTGTTTATTTGACGTTGTTGTTGTTGTTGTTGTTTATTTGACGTTATTGTTGTTGTTGACGTTGTTGTTGTTGTTGTTTATTTGACGTTGTTGTTATTGTTGTTGTTTATTTGACGTTATTGTTGTTGTTGACGTTGTTGTTGTTGTTGTTTATTTGACGTTGTTGCTGTTGTTTATTTGACATTGTTGTTGTCCTTGTTGTTGTTTATTTGACGTTGTTGTTGTTGTTGTTTATTTGACGTTGTTGTTGTTGTTTATTTGACGTTGTTGTTGTTGTTATATATTTGACGTTGTTGTTGTTGTTATTGTTTATTTGACGTTGTTGTTGTTGTTGTTGTTTATTTGACGTTGTTATTGTTGTTGACGTTGTTGTTGTTGTTGTTGACATTGTTGTTGTTGTTGTTGTTGTTTATTTGACGTTGTTGTTGTTGTTGTTGTTGTTGTTTATTTGACGTTGTTGTTGTTGTTGTTTATTTGACGGTGTTGTTGTGGTTGTTTATTTGACGTTGTTGTTGTTGTTGATGTTGTTGTTGTTTTTGTAGTTGTTTATTTGACGTTGTTGTTGTTTATTTGACGTTGTTGTTGTTGTTGTTGTTGTTTATTTGACGTTGTTGTTGTTGTTATTGTTGTTGTTTATTTGACGTTGTTGTTGTTATTTATTTGACGTTGTTGTTGTTGTTGTTTATTTGACGTTGTTGTTGTTGTTGTTGTTGTTTATTTGACGCTGTTGTTGTTGTTGTTTATTTGACGTTGTTGTTGTTATTTATTTGACGTTGTTGTTGTTGTTTATTTGACATTGTTGTTGTTGTTGTTTATTTGACGTTGTTGTTGTTGTTGTTTATTTGACGTTGTTGTTGTTGACGTTGTTGTTGTTGTTGTTTATTTGACGTTGTTGTTGTTGTTTATTTGACGTAGTTGTTGTTGTTGACGTTGTTGTTGTTGTTGTTGTTTATTTGACGTTGTTGTTGTTGTTTATTTGACGTTGTTGTTGTTGTTGTTGTTGTTGTTCACGTTGTTATTGTTGTTGTTTATTTGACGTTGTTGTTGTTGTTTATTTGACGTTGTTGTTGTTGTTGTTGTTGTTTATTTGACGTTGTTGTTGTTGTTTATTTGACAGTGTTGTTGTTGTTGTTCTTTATTTGACGTTGTTGTTGTTGTTGTTGTTGTTTAATTGACGTTGTTGTTGTTGTTGACGTTGTTGTTGTTTATTTGACGTTGTTGTTGTTGACATAGTTGTTGTTGTTGTTGTTTATTTCACGTTGTTGATGTAGTTGACGTTGTTCTTTATTTTACGTTGTTTTAGATGTTGTTGTTTATTTGACGTTGTTGTTGTTTATTTAACATTGTTGTTGTTGTTGACGTTGTTGTTGTTTATTTGACATTGTTGTTGATGTTGTTGACGTTGTTGGTGTTGTTATTTATTTGACGTTGTTTTAGTTGTTGTTGTTTATTTGACGTTGTTGTTGTTGTTTATTTAACGTTTTTGTTATTGACATTGTTGTTGTTGTTGTTTATATGACGTTGTTGTTGTTGTGTTGTTGTTTATTTGACATAGTTGTTGTTGTTGACGTTGTTGTTGTTGTTGTTGTTTATTTGACGTTTTTGTTGTTGTTGTTGACGTTGTTGTTGTTGTTATTGTTTATTTGACGTTGTTGTTATTGTTTATTTGACGTTGTTGTTGTTGTTTATTTGACGTTGTTGTTATGGTTGTTATTGTTGTTGTTTATTTGACGTTGTTGTTGTTGTTGTTGTTTATTTGATGTTGTTGTTGTTGTTTATTTGACGTTGGTATTGTTGTTGTTTATTTGACGTTGTTGTTGTTGTTGTTATTAATTTGACGTTGTTGTTGTTATTGTTTATTTGACGTTGTTGTTGTTGTTGTTGTTTATTTGACGTTGTTATTGTTGTTTATTTGACGTTGTTTTTGTTATTTGACATTGTTGTTGTTGTTGTTGTATTTGTTGTTGTTGTTGTTGCTTATTTGACGTTGTTGTTACTGTTGTTGTTTATTTGACGTTGTTGTTGTTGTTGACGTTGTTGTTGTTTATTTGACGTTGTTGTTGTTGTTGACGTTGTTGTTGTTGTTGTTGTTGTTTATTTGACGTTGTTATTGTTGTTGCTGTTATTTATTTGACGTTGTTGTTGTCGTTGTTGTTGTTTATTTGACGTTGTTGTTGTTGTTGTTTATTTGACGTTGTTGTTGTTGTTGTTATTTATTTGACGTTGTTGTTGTTGTTTATTTGACGTTTTTCTTGTTGTTTATTTGACGTTGTTGTTGTTTATTTGACATTGTTGTTGTTGTTTATTTGACATTGTTGTTGTTGTTGTTGTTGACGTTGTTGTTGTTGTTGTTTATTTGACATTGTTGTTGTTGTTGGTGGTGTTGTTGTTTATTTGACGTTGTTGTTGTTGTTATTTATTTGACGTTGTTTTAGTTGTTGTTGTTTATTTAGCGTTGTTGTTGTTTATTTGACATTGTTGTTGTTGACATTGTTGTTGTTGTTGTTGTTGTTTATTTGACGTAGTTGTTGTTGTTGACGTTGTTGTTGTTGTTGTTGTTTATTTGACGTTTTTGTTGTTTTTGATGTTGTTGTTGTTGTTGTTTATTTGACGTTGTTGTTGTTGTTGTTTATTTGACGTTGTTGTTGTTGTTGTTTATTTGACGTTGTTGTTGTTGTTATTGTTGTTGTTTAATTGACGTTGTTGTTGTTGTTGTTTATTTGACGGTGTTGTTGTTGTTGTTGTTTGTTTGACGTTGTTGTTATTGTTGTTTATTTGACGTTGTTGTTATTGTTTACGTTGTTGTTGTTTATTTGACATTGTTGTTGTTGTTGACATAGTTGTTGTTGTTGTTGTTTATTTCACGTTGTTGATGTTGTTGACGTTGTTGTTTATTTGACGTTGTTTTAGATGTTGTTGTTTATTTTACGTTGTTGTTGTTGTTGTTTATTTGACATTGTTGTTGTTGTTGTTGACGTTGTTGGTGTTGTTGTTTATTTGACGTTGTTTTAGTTGTTGTTGTTTATTTGACGTTGTTGTTGTTGTTGTTTATTTGACGTTTTTGTTATTGACATTGTTGTTGTTGTTTATATGACGTTGTTGTTGTTGTTGTTTATTTGACATAGTTGTTGTTGTTGACGTTGTTGTTGTTGTTGTTTATTTGACGTTTTTGTTGTTATTGATGTTGTTGTTGTTGTTGTTTATTTGACGTTGTTATTATTGTTTATTTGACGTTGTTGTTGTTGTTTATTTGACGTTGTTGTATTTGTTAATGTTGTTGTTTATTTGACGTTGTTGTTGTTGTTGTTGTTGTTGTTTATTTGACGTTGTTGTTGTTATTGTTGTTGTTGTTTATTTGACGTTATTGTTGTTGTTGACGTTGTTGTTGTTGTTGTTGTTTATTTGACGTTGTTGTTGTTGTTGTTTATTTGACGTTATTCTTGTTGTTGACGTTGTTGTTGCTGTTGTTGTTTATTTGACGTTGTTGCTGTTGTTTATTTGACGTTGTTGTTGTCGTTGTTGTTGTTTATTTGACGTTGTTGTTGTTGTTTATTTGACGTTGTTGTTGTTGTTATATATTTGACGTTGTTGTTGTTGTTATTGTTTATTTGACGTTGTTGTTGTTGTTGTTGTTGTTTATTTGACGTTGTTGTTGTTGTTGACGTTGTTGTTGACGTTGTTGTTGTTGCTGTTGACATTGTTGTTGTTGTTGTTGTTGTTGTTTATTTAACGTTGTTGTTGTTGTTGTTTATTTGACGTTGTTGTTGTTGTTGTTTATTTGACGGTGTTGTTGTGGTTGTTTATTTGACGTTGTTGTTGTTGTTGATGTTGTTGTTGTTTTTGTAGTTGTTTATTTGACGCTGTTGTTGTTTATTTGACGTTGTTGTTGTTTATTTGACGTTGTTGTTGTTGTTGTTGTTTATTTGACGTTGTTGTTGTTGTTGTTGTTATTGTTGTTGTTGTTGTTGTTTATTTGACGTTGTTGTTGTTATTTATTTGACGTTGTTGTTGTTGTTATTGTTTATTTGACGTTGTTGTTGTTGTTGTTTATTTGACGTTGTTGTTGTTATTTATTTGACATTGTTGTTGTTGTTTATTTGACATTGTTGTTGTTGTTTATTTGACGTTGTTGTTGTTGTTGTTGTTTATTTGACGTTGTTGTTGTTGACGTTGTTGTTGTTGTTGTTGTTGTTGTTTATTTGACGTTGTTGTTGTTGTTTATTTGACGTAGTTGTTGTTGTTGATGTTGTTGTTGTTGTTGTTGTTTGTTTATTTGACGTTGTTGTTGTTGTTGTTTATTTGACGTTGCTGTTGTTGTTGTTTATTTGACGGTGTTGTTGTGGTTGTTTATTTGACGTTGTTGTTGTTGATGATGTTGTTGTTGTTTTTGTAGTTGTTTATTTGACGTTGTTGTTGTTTATTTGACGTTGTTGTTGTTGTTGTTGTTCTTTATTTGACGTTGTTGTTGTTGTTGTTGTTATTGTTGTTGTTGTTGTTTATTTGACGTTGTTGTTGTTATTTATTTGACGTTGTTGTTGTTGTTGTTTATTTGACGTTGTTGTTGTTGTTGTTATTGTTTATTTGACGTTGTTGTTGTTGTTGTTTATTTGACGTTGTTGTTGTTATTTATTTGACGTTGTTGTTGTTGTTTATTTGACATTGTTGTTGTTGTTGTTTATTTGACGTTGTTGTTGTTGTTGTTTATTTGACGTTGTTGTTGTTGACGTTGTTGTTGTTGTTGTTGTTGTTTATTTGACGTTGTTGTTGTTGTTTATTTGACGTAGTTGTTGTTGTTGACGTTGTTGTTGTTGTTGTTGTTTATTTGACGTTGTTGTTGTTGTTTATTTGACGTTGTTGTTGTTGTTGTTCACGTTGTTATTGTTGTTGTTTATTTGACATTGTTGTTGTTGTTTATTTGACGTTGTTGTTGTTGTTGTTTATTTGACGTTGTTGTTGTTGTTTATTTGACAGTGTTGTTGTTGTTGTTGTTTATTTGATGTTGTTGTTGTTGTTGTTGTTGTTTATTTGACGTTGTTGTTGTTGTTGACGTTGTTGTTGTTTATTTGACGTTGTTGTTGTTGACATAGTTGTTGTTGTTGTTTATTTCACGTTGTTGATGTAGTTGACGTTGTTCTTTATTTTACGTTGTTTTAGATGTTGTTGTTTATTTGACGTTGTTGTTGTTTATTTAACATTGTTGTTGTTGTTGACGTTGTTGTTGTTTATTTGACATTGTTGTTGTTGTTGTTGACGTTGTTGGTGTTGTTGTTTATTTGACGTTGTTTTAGTTGTTGTTGTTTATTTGACGTTGTTGTTGTTGTTTATTTAACGTTTTTGTTATTGACATTGTTGTTGTTGTTGTTTATATGACGTTGTTGTTGTTGTTGTTGTTGTTGTTGTTGTTTATTTGACATAGTTGTTGTTGTTGACGTTGTTGTTGTTGTTGTTTATTTGACGTTTTTGTTGTTGTTGATGTTGTTGTTGTTGTTGTTGTTTATTTGACGTTGTTGTTATTGTTTATTTGACGTTGTTGTTGTTGTTGTTGTTTATTTGACGTTGTTGTTATTGTTGTTATTGTTGTTGTTTATTTGACGTTGTTGTTGTTGTTGTTGTTTATTTGATGTTGTTGTTGTTGTTTATTTGACGTTGGTATTGTTGTTGTTTATTTGACGTTGTTGTTGTTGTTGTTGTTATTAATTTGACGTTGTTATTGTTATTGTTTAGTTGACGTTGTTGTTGTTGTTGTTGTTGTTGTTTATTTGACGTTGTTATTGTTGTTTATTTGACGTTGTTTTTGTTATTTGACATTGTTGTTGTTATTGTTGTTGTATTTGTTGTTGTTGTTGCTTATTTGACGTTGTTGTTACTGTTGTTGTTTATTTGACGTTGTTGTTGCTGTTGTTTATTTGACGTTGTTGTTGTTGTTGTTTATTTAACGTTGTAGTTGTTGTTGTTTATTTGACGTTGTTGTTGTTGTTGACGTTGTTGTTGTTGTTGTTGTTGTTTATTTGACGTTGTTATTGTTGTTGCTGTTATTTATTTGACGTTGTTGTTGTCGTTATTGTTGTTTATTTGACGTTGTTGTTGTTGTTGTTGTTGTTTATTTGACGTTGTTGTTGTTGTTATTTATTTGACGTTGTTGTTGTTTATTTGACGTTGTTGTTGTTGTTTATTTGACGTTGTTGTTGTTGTTGTTTATTTGACGTTGTTGTTGTTGTTTATTTGACATTGTTGTTGTTGTTGTTGACGTTGTTGTTGTTGTTTATTTGACATTGTTCTTGTTGTTGTTGGTGTTGTTGTTTATTTGACGTTGTTGTTGTTGTTATTTATTTGACGTTGTTTTAGTTGTTGTTGTTTATTTGGCGTTGTTGTTGTTTATTTGACATTGTCGTTGTTGACATTGTTGTTGTTGTTGTTGTTGTTTATTTGACGTAGTTGTTGTTGTTGACGTTGTTGTTGTTGTTGTTTATTTGACGTTTTTGTTGTTGTTGTTGTTGATGTTGTTGTTGTTATTTATTTGACGTTGTTGTTGTTGTTGTTTATTTGACGTTGTTGTTGTTGTTGTTTATTTGACGGTGTTGTTGTTGTTATTGTTGTTGTTTATTTGACGTTGTTGTTGTTGTTGTTTATTTGATGTTGTTGTTGTTGTTGTTGTTAACGTTGTTGGTGTTGTTGTTTACTTGACGTTGTTGTTATTGTTGTTGTTTATTTGACGTTGTTTTAGTTGTTGTTTATTTGACGTTGTTGTTGTTAGTTATTTGACATTGTTGTTGTTGTTGACGTTGTTGTTGTTGTTTTTGTTTATATGACATTGTTGTTGTTGTTGTTGTCGTTGTTGGTGTTGTTGTTTATTTGACGTTGTTATTGTTGTTGTTGTTTATTTGACGCTGTTTTAGTTTTTGTTGTTTATTTGACATTGTTGTTGTTGTTTATTCGACGTTGTTGTTGTTGACATTGTTGTTGTTGTTGTTGTTTATTTGATGTTGTTGTTGTTGTTATTTATTTGACGTTGTTGTTGTTGTTTATTTGACGTTGTTGTTGTTGTTGTTGTTTATTTGACTGTGATGTTGTGGTTGTTTATTTGACGTTGTTGTTGTTGTTGATGTTGTTGTTATTGTTGTTGTTGTTGTTGTTTATTTGACGTTTTTATTGTTGTTGATGTTGTTGTTGTTTTTGTAGTTGTTTTGACGTTGTTGATGTTGTTATTGTTGTTCTTGTTGTTGTTGTTTATTTGACGTTGTTGTTGTTATTTATTTGACGTTGTTGTTGTTGTTTATTTGACATTGTTGTTGTTGTTGTTGTTTATTTGACGTTGTTGTTGTTGTTGTTTATTTGACGTTGTTGTTGTTGTTGTTGTTGTTGTTTATTTGACGTTGTTGTTGTTATTTATTTGACGTTGTTGTTGTTGTTGTTTATTTGACATTGTTGTTGTTGTTGTTGTTGTTTATTTGACGTTGTTGTTGTTGTTGTTGTTGTTTATTTGACATTGTTGTTGTTGTTGTTGTTTATTTGACGTTGTTGTTGTTGTTTATTTGACGTAGTTGTTGTTGTTGACGTTGTTGTTGTTGTTTATTTGACGTAGTTGTTGTTGTTGACGTTGTTGTTGTTGTTATTGTTTGTTTATTTAACGATTTTGTTGTTGTTGTTGTTTACTTGACGTTGTTGTTTATTTGACGTTGTTGTTGTTGACGTTGTTGTTGTTGTTGTTGTTGTTTTTGTTGTTTTTTTGACGTTGTTGTTGTTGTTATTGTTTATTTAACGTTGTTGTTGTTGTTGTTGTTTATTTGACGTTTTTATTGTTGTTTATTTGACGTTGTTTTTGTTATTTGACGTTGTTGTTGTTGTTGTTGTTGTTGTTGTTGCTTATTTGACGTTGTTGTTATTGTTGTTGTTAATTTGACGTTGTTGTTGCTGTTGTTTATTTGACGTTGTTGTTGTTGTTGTTGTTTATTTGACCTTGTTGTTGTTGTTGTTTATTTGACGTTATTGTTGTTGTTGACGTTGTTGTTGTTGTTGTTGTTTATTTGAAGTTATTGTTGTTGTTGACGTTGTTGTTGTTGTTGTTGTTGTTTATTTGACGTTGTTGCTGTTGTTTATTTGACGTTGTTGTTTATGTTATATATTTGACGTTGTTGTTATTGTTATTGTTTATTTGACTTTGTTGTTGTTGTTTATTTGACGTTGTTATTGTTGTTGACGTTGTTGTTATTGTTGTTGATGTTGTTGTTGTTTATTTGACGTTGTTGTTGTTGTTGTTTATTTGACGTTGCTGTTGTTGTTGTTGTTGTTATTTATTTGACGGTGTTGTTGTGGTTGTTTATTCGACGTTGTTGTTGTTGACGTTGTTGTTGTTGTTGTTGTTGTTTATTTGAAGTTTTTGTTGTTGTTGATGTTGTTGTTGTTTTTGTAGTTGTTTATTTGACGTTGTTGTTGTTTATTTGACGTTGTTGTTGTTGTTGTTTATTTGACCTTGTTGTTGTTGTTGTTGTTTATTTGACGTTTTTGTTGTTGTTGATGTTGTTGTTGTTTTTGTAGTTGTTTATTTGACGTTGTTGTTGTTTATTTGACGTTGTTGTTGTTGTTTATTTGACGTTGTTGTTGTTGTTATTGTTGTTGTTGTTGTTTATTTGACGTTGTTGTTGTTATTTATTTGACGTTGTTGTTGTTGTTGTTTATTTGACATTGTTGTTGTTGTTGTTGTTGTTGTTTATTTGACGTTGTTGTTGTTGTTGTTGTTTATTTGACATTGTTGTTGTTATTTATTTGACGTTGTTGTTGTTGTTTATTTGACATTGTTGTTGTTGTTGTTGTTGTTGTTTATTTGACGTTGTTGTTGTTGACGTTTTTGTTGTTGTTTATTTGAAGTTGTTGTTGTTGTTTATTTGACGTAGTTGTTGTTGTTGACGTTGTTGTTGTTGTTGTTTATTTGACGTTGTTGTTGTTGTTTATTTGACGTTGTTGTTATTGTTGTTGTTGTTGTTTATTTGACGTTATTGTTGTTGTTTATTTGACGTTGTTGTTGTTGTTGTTTATTTGACGTTGTTGTTGTTGTTTATTTGACAGTGTTGTTGTTGTTGTTGTTGTTTGGTTGACGTTGTTGTTGTTGTTGTTGTTTATTTGACGTTGTTGTTATTGTTGACGTTGTTGTTGTTTATCTGACGTTGTTGTTGTTTTTGACATAGTTGTTGTTGTTGTTGTTTATTTCACGTTGTTGATGTTGTTGACGTTGTTGTTTATTTCACGTTGTTTTAGATGTTGTTGTTTATTTGACGTTGTTGTTGTTGTTGTTTATTTGACATTGTTGTTGTTGTTGTTGTTGACGTTGTTGGTGTTGTTGTTTATTTGACGTTGTTTTAGTTGTTGTTGTTTATTTGACGTTTTTGTTATTGACATTGTTGTTGTTGTTGTTGTTGTTGTTGTTTATTTGACATAGTTGTTGTTGTTGACGTTGTTGTTGTTGTTGTTGTTGTTGTTGTTTATTTGACGTTTTTGTTGTTGTTGATGTTGTTGTTGTTGTTGTTGTTTATTTGACGTTGTTGTTATTGTTTATTTGACGTTGTTGTTGTTGTTGTTTATTTGACGTTGTTGTTGTTGTTGTTATTGTTGTTGTTTATTTGACGTTGTTGTTGTTGTTGTTTATTTGACGTTATTGTTGTTGTTGACGTTGTTGTTGTTGTTGTTGTTGTTTATTTGACGTTGTTGTTGTTGTTGTTGTTGTTTATTTGACGTTATTGTTGTTGTTGACGTTGTTGTTGTTGTTGTTTATTTGACGTTGTTGTTGTTGTTTATTTGACGTTGTTGTTGTCATTGTTGTTGTTTATTTGACGTTGTTGTTGTTGTTGTTGTTTATTTGACGTTGTTGTTGTTGTTATATATTTGACGTTGTTGTTGTTGTTATTGTTTATTTGACGTTGTTGTTGTTGTTGTTTATTTGACGTTGTTGTTGCTGTTGACGTTGTTGTTGTTGTTGTTGACGTTGTTGTTGTTGTTGTTTATTTGACGTTGTTGTTGTTGTTGTTTATTTGACGTTGCTGTTGTTGTTGTTTATTTGACGGTGTTGTTGTGGTTGTTTATTTGACGTTGTTGTTGTTGTTGTTGATGTTGTTGTTGTTTTTGTAGTTGTTTATTTGACGTTGTTGTTGTTTATTTGACGTTGTTGTTGTTGTTGTTTATTTGACGTTGTTGTTGTTGTTTATTTGACGTTGTTGTTGTTGTTGTTATTGTTGTTGTTGTTGTTGTTGTTTATTTGACGTTGTTGTTGTTATTTATTTGACGTTGTTGTTG
>OX451737.1:365747189-365782189 GCA_948472305.1 Vicia faba | reverse complement strand
TGTTGTTGTTGTTTATTTGACGTTGTTGTTGTTGTTGTTTATTTGACGTTATTGTTGTTGTTGACGTTGTTGTTATTGTTGTTTATTTGACGTTGTTGTTGTTGTTGTTGTT
This sequence comes from Vicia faba, assembly GCA_948472305.1. Taxonomy (NCBI): domain Eukaryota; kingdom Viridiplantae; phylum Streptophyta; class Magnoliopsida; order Fabales; family Fabaceae; genus Vicia; species Vicia faba. The sequence goes on along the minus strand of OX451737.1, from coordinate 365,782,077 downwards.
TATTTGACGTTATTGTTGTTGTTGACGTTGTTGTTGTTGTTGTTGTTTATTTGACGTTGTTGCTATTGTTTATTTGACGTTGTTGTTGTCATTGTTGTTGTTTATTTGACATTGTTGTTGTTGTTTATTTGATGTTGTTGTTATATATTTGACGTTGTTGTTGTTATTGTTTATTTGATGTTGTTGTTGTTGTTGTTGTTGTTGTTGTTTATTTGACGTTGTTGTTGTTGTTGACGTTGTTGTTGTTGTTGTTTATTTGACGTTGTTGTTGTTGTTGTTGTTTATTTGACGTTGCTGTTGTTGTTGTTTATTTGACGGTGTTGTTGTGGTTGTTTATTTGACGTTGTTGTTGTTGTTGATGTTGTTGTTGTTTTTGTAGTTGTTTATTTGACGTTGTTGTTGTTTATTTGACGTTGTTGTTGTTGTTGTTTATTTGACGTTAATGTTGTTGTTATTGTTGTTGTTGTTGTTGTTGTTGTTTATTTGACGTTGTTGTTTTTATTTATTTGACGTTGTTGTTGTTGTTGTTTATTTGACGTTGTTGTTGTTGTTGTTGTTTATTTGACGTTGTTGTTGTTGTTGTTGTTCATTTGACGTTGTTGTTGTTATTTATTTGACGTTGTTGTTGTTGTTTATTTGACATTGTTGTTGTTGTTGTTTATTTGACGTTGTTGTTGTTGTTTATTTGACGTTGTTATTGTTGACGTTGTTGTTGTTGTTGTTGTTTATTTAACGTTGTTGTTGTTGTTTATTTGACATAGTTGTTGTTGTTGACGTAGTTGTTGTTGTTGTTTATTTGACGTTGTTGTTGTTGTTTATTTGACGTTGTTGTTGTTGTTGTTCACGTTGTTATTGTTGTTGTTTATTTGACGTTGTTGTTGTTGTTTATTTGACGTTGTTGTTGTTGTTTATTTGACAGTGTTGTTGTTGTTGTTTATTTGACGTTGTTGTTGTCGTTGTTGTTTATTTGACGTTGTTGTTGTTGTTGACGTTGTTGTTGTTTATTTGACGTTGTTTTTGTTGACATAGTTGTTGTTGTTGTTGTTGTTGTTGTTTATTTCACGTTGTTGATGTAGTTGACGTTGTTGTTTATTTTACGTTGTTTTAGATGTTGTTGTTTATTTGACGTTGTTGTGGTTTATTTGACATTGTTGTTGTTGTTGACGTTGTTGTTGTTTATTTGACATTTTTGTTGTTGTTGTTGACGTTGTTGGTGTTGTTGTTTATTTGACGTTGTTTTAGTTGTTGTTGTTTATTTGACGTTGTTGTTGTTGTTTATTTAACGTTTTTGTTATTGACATTGTTGTTGTTGTTTATATGAAGTTGTTGTTGTTGTTTATTTGACATAGTTGGTTTTGTTGACGTTGTTGTTGTTGTTTATTTGACGTTTTTGTTGTTGTTGTTGTTGTTGTTTATTTGACGTTGTTGTTATTGTTTATTTGACGTTGTTGTTGTTGTTTATTTGACGTTGTTGTTATTGTTGTTATTGTTGTTGTTTATTTGACGTTGTTGTTGTTGTTGTTGTTGTTTATTTGATGTTGTTGTTGTTGTTTATTTGACGTTGGTATTGTTGTTGTTTATTTGACGTTGTTGTTGTTGTTATTAATTTGACATTGTTGTTGTTGTTATTGTTTATTTGACGTTGTTGCTGTTGTTGTTGTTGTTGTTGTTTATTTGACGTTGTTATTGTTGTTTATTTGACGTTGTTTTTGTTATTTGACGTTGTTGTTGTTGTTGTTGTTGTATTTGTTGTTGTTGTTGTTGCTTATTTGACGTTGTTGTTACTGTTGTTGTTTATTTGACGTTGTTGTTGCTGTTGTTTATTTGACGTTGTTGTTGTTGTTGTTGTTTATTTGACGTTGTTGTTGTTGTTGTTGTTTATTTGACGTTGTTGTTGTTGTTGACGTTGTTGTTGTTGTTGTTTATTTGACGTTGTTATTGTTGTTGCTGTTATTTATTTGACGTTGTTGTTGTCGTTGTTGTTGTTTATTTGACGTTATTGTTGTTGTTGTTGTTGTTGTTTATTTGACGTTATTGTTGTTGTTATTTATTTGACGTTGTTGTTGTTGTTTATTTGACGTTGTTGTTGTTGTTTATTTGACGTTGTAGTTGTTGTTGTTTATTTGACGTTGTTGTTGTTGTTGTTGTTTATTTGACGTTGTTGTTGTTGTTTATTTGACATTGTTGTTGTTGTTGTTGGTGTTGTTGTTTATTTGACGTTGTTGTTGTTGTTGTTGTTTATTTGACGTTGTTTTAGTTGTTGTTGTTTATTTGGCGTTGTTGTTATTTATTTGACATTGTTGTTGTTGACATTGTTGTTGTTGTTGTTGTTGTTGTTTATTTGACGTAGTTGTTATTGTTGACGTTGTTGTTGTTGCTGTTTATTTGACGTTGTTGTTGTTGTTGTTGTTTATTTGACGTTGTTGTTGTTGTTGTTTATTTGATGTTGTTGTTGTTGTTGTTTATTTGACGGTGTTGTTGTTGTTGTTTATTTGACGTTGTTGTTGTTGTTGAAGTTGTTGTTGTTGTTTATTTGACGTTTTTGTTGTTGTTGACGTTGTTGTTGTTTGTTATTTGACGTTGTTGTATTTGTTGTTGTTTATTTGACGTTGTTGTTGTTGTTGTTGTTTATTTGGTGTTGTTGTTGTTGTTGTTTATTTGACGTTGTTGTTGTTGTTTATTTGACGTTGTTGTTGTTGTTTATTTGACATTGTTGTTGTTGTTGTTGACGTTGTTGATGTTGTTTATTTGACATTGTTGTTGTTGTTGTTGGTGGTGGTGGTGTTGTTTATTTGACATTGTTGTTGTTGTTTATTTGACATTGTTTTAGTTGTTGTTGTTGTTGTTGTTTATTTGGCGTTGTTGTTGTTTATTTGACATTGTTGTTGTTGACATTGTTGTTGTTGTTGTAGTTTATTTGACGTAGTTGTTGTTGTTGACGTTGTTGTTGTTGTTTATTTGACGTTTTTGTTGTTGTTGATGTTGTTGTTGTTGTTTATTTGACGTTGTTGTTGTTGTTTATTTGACGTTGTTGTTGTTGATTATTTGACGTTGTTGTTGTTGTTGTTATTGTTGTTGTTTATTTGACGTTGTTGTTTTTGTTTATTTGAAGTTGTTGTTGTTGTTTATTTGACATTGTTGTTGTTGTTGACGTTGTTGTTGTTGTTTATTTGATGTTGTTGTTGTTTATTTGACATTGTTGTTGTTGATGTTGTTGTTGTTTATTTGACATTGTTGTTGTTGTTGTTGTTGACGTTGTTGGTGTTGTTGTTTACTTGACGTTGTTGTTATTGTTGTTGTTTATTTGACGTTGTTTTAGTTGTTGTTTATTTGCCGTTGTTGTTGTTAGTTATTTGACATTGTTGTTGTTGTTGACGTTGTTGTTGTTTTTGTTTATTTGACATTGTTGTTGTTGTTGTTGTCGTTGTTGGTGTTATTGTTTATTTGACGTTGTTATTGTTGTTGTTGTTTATTTGACGTTGTTTTAGTTGTTGTTGTTTATTTGACATTGTTGTTGTTGTTTATTCGACGTTGTTGTTGATGACATTGTTGTTGTTGTTGTTTATTTGACGTTGTTGTTGTTGTTGTTATTTATTTGACGTTGTTGTTGTTGTTTATTTGACGTTGTTGTTGTTGTTGTTTATTTGACTGTGATGTTGTGGTTGTTTATTTGACATTGTTGTTGTTGTTGATGTTGTTGTTATTGTTGTTGTTGTTGTTTATTTGACGTTTTTATTGTTGTTGATGTTGTTGTTGTTTTTGTAGTTGTTTATTTGACATTGTTGTTGTTTATTTGACGTTGTTGTTGTTGTTTATTTGACGTTGTTGTTGTTGTTATTGTTGTTCTTGTTGTTGTTGTTTATTTGACGTTGTTGTTGTTATTTATTTGACGTTGTTGTTGTTGTTGTTGTTTATTTGACGTTGTTGTTGTTGTTGTTTATTTGACGTTGTTGTTGTTGTTGTTGTTCTTTATTTGACGTTGTTGTTGTTATTTATTTGACGTTTTTGTTGTTGTTGATGTTGTTGTTGTTGTTGTTTATTTGACGTTGTTGTTATTGTTTATTTGACGTTGTTGTTGTTGTTTATTTGACGTTGTTGTTGTTGTTGTTGTTGTTGTTGTTATTGTTGTTGTTTATTTGACGTTGTTGTTGTTTATTTGATGTTGTTGTTGTTGTTGTTGTTTATTTGACGTTATTTTTGTTGTTGACGTTGTTGTTGTTGTTGTTTATTTGACGTTGTTGTTGTTGTTGTTTATTTGACGTTATTGTTGTTGTTGACGTTGTTGTTGTTGTTGTTGTTTATTTGACGATGTTGCTGTTGTTTATTTGACGTTGTTGTTGTCATTGTTGTTGTTTATTTGACGTTGTTGTTGTTGTTTATTTGACGTTGTTGTTGTTGTTATATATTTGACGTTGTTGTTGTTGTTATTGTTTATTTGACGTTGTTGTTGTTGTTGTTTATTTGACGTTGTTGTTGCTGTTGACGTTGTTGTTGTTGTTGACGTTGTTGTTGTTGTTGTTTATTTGACGTTGTTGTTGTTGTTGTTTATTTGACGTTGCTGTTGTTGTTGTTTATTTGACGGTGTTGTTGTGGTTGTTTATTTGACGTTGTTGTTGTTGATGTTGTTGTTGTTTTTGTAGTTGTTTATTTGACGTTGTTGTTGTTTATTTGACGTTGTTGTTGTTGTTGTTTATTTGACGTTGTTGTTGTTGTTATTGTTGTTGTTGTTGTTGTTGTTTATTTGACGTTGTTGTTGTTATTTATTTGACGTTGTTGTTCTTGTTGTTTATTAGACATTGTTGTTGTTGTTGTTTATTTGACGTAGTTGTTGTTGTTGTTGTTTATTTGACGTTGTTGTTGTTATTTATTTGACGTTGTTGTTGTTGTTTATTTGACATTGTTGTTGTTGTTGTTTATTTGACGTTGTTGTTGTTGTTTATTTGACATTGTTGTTGTTGACGTTGTTGTTGTTGTTGTTTATTTGACGTTGTTGTTGTTGTTTATTTGACGTAGTTGTTGTTGTTGACGTTGTTGTTATTGTTGTTTATTTGACGTTCTTGTTGTTGTTTATTTGACGTTGCTGTTGTTGTTGTTCACGTTGTTATTGTTGTTGTTTATTTGACGTTGTTGTTGTTGTTTATTTGACGTTGTTGTTGTTGTTTATTTGACGTTGTTGTTGTTGTTTATTTGACAATGTTGTTGTTGTTGTTGTTTATTTGACGTTGTTGTTGTTGTTTATATGACGTTGTTGTTGTTGACGTTGTTGTTGTTTATTTGACGTTGTTGTTGTTGACATAGTTGTTGTTGTTGTTGTTTATTTCACGTAGTTGATGTAGTTGACATTGTTGTTTATTTTACGTTGTTTTAGATGTTGTTGTTTATTTGACGTTGTTGTTGTTTATTTGACATTGTTGTTGTTGTTGACGTTGTTGTTGTTTATTTGACATTGTTGTTGTTGTTGTTGACGTTGCTGGTGTTGTTGTTTATTTGACGTTGTTTTAGTTGTTGTTGTTTATTTGACGTTGTTGTTGTTGTTTATTTAACGTTTTTGTTATTACCATTGTTGTTGTTGTTATTGTTTATATGACGTTGTTGTTGTTGTTGTTGTTTATTTGACATAGTTGTTGTTGTTGACGTTGTTGTTGTTGTTGTTTATTTGACGTTTTTGTTGTTGTTGATGTTGTTGTTGTTGTTGTTGTTGTTGTTTATTTGACGTTGTTGTTATTGTTTATTTGACGTTGTTGTTGTTTATTTGACGTTGTTGTTATTGTTGTTATTGTTGTTGTTTATTTGACGTTGTTGTTGTTGTTGTTGTTGTTTATTTGATGTTGTTGTTGTTGTTTATTTGACGTTGGTATTGTTGTTGTTTATTTGACGTTGTTGTTGTTGTTATTAATTTGACGTTGTTGTTGTTGTTATTGTTTATTTGACATTGTTGTTGTTGTTGTTGTTGTTTATTTGACGTTGTTATTGTTGTTTATTTGACGTTGTTTTTGTTATTTGACGTTGTTGTTGTTGTTGTATTTGTTGTTGTTGTTGCTTATTTGACGTTGTTGTTACTGTTGTTGTTTATTTGACGTTGTTGTTGCTGTTGTTTATTTGACGTTGTTGTTGTTGTTGTTTATTTGACGTTGTTGTTGTTGTTTATTTGACATTGTTTTAGTTGTTGTTGTTGTTGTTTATTTGGCGTTGTTGTTGTTTATTTGACATTGTTGTTGTTGACATTGTTGTTGTTGTTGTAGTTTATTTGACGTAGTTGTTGTTGTTGACGTTGTTGTTGTTGTTTATTTGACGTTTTTGTTATTGTTGATGTTGTTGTTGTTGTTTATTTGACGTTGTTGTTGTTTATTTGACGTTGTTGTTGTTGTTTTTGTTATTGTTGTTGTTTATTTGACGTTGTTGATGTTGTTTATTTGATGTTGTTGTTGTTGTTTATTTGACATTGTTGTTGTTGTTGACGTTGTTGTTGTTGTTTATTTGACATTGTTATTGTTGATGTTGTTGTTGTTTATTTGACATTGTTGTTGTTGTTGTTGACGTTGTTGGTGTTGTTGTTTACTTGACGTTGTTGTTATTGTTGTTGTTTATTTGACGTTGTTTTAGTTGTTGTTTATTTGACGTTGTTGTTGTTAGTTATTTGACATTGTTGTTGTTGTTGACGTTGTTGTTGTTCTTGTTTATTTGACATTGTTGTTGTTGTCGTTGTATGTGTTATTGTTTATTTGACGTTGTTATTGTTGTTGTTGTTTATTTGACGTTGTTTTAGTTGTTGTTGTTTATTTGACATTGTTGTTGTTGTTTATTCGCCGTTGTTGTTAATGACATTGTTGTTGTTGTTATTTATTTGACGTTGTTGTTGTTGTTGTTATTTATTTGACGTTGTTGTTGTTGTTTATTTGACGTTGCTGTTGTTGTTGTTGTTTATTTGACTGTGATGTTGTGGTTATTTATTTGACGTTGTTGTTGTTGTTGATGTTGTTGTTATTGTTGTTGTTGTTGTTTATTTGACGTTTTTATTGTTGTTGATGTTGTTGTTGTTTTTGTAGTTGTTTATTTGACGTTGTTGTTGTTTATTTTACGTTGTTGTTGTTGTTTATTTGATCTTGTTGTTGTTGTTGTTATTGTTGTTCTTGTTGTTGTTGTTTATTTGACGTTGTTGTTGTTATTTATTTGACGTTGTTGTTGTTGTTGTTTATTTGACGTTGTTGTTGTTGTTGTTGTTTATTTGACGTTGTTGTTGTTGTTGTTGTTTATTTGACGTTGTTGTTGTTATTTATTTGACATTTTTGTTGTTGTTGATGTTGTTGTTGTTGTTGTTGTTTATTTGACGTTGTTGTTATAATTTATTTGACATTGTTGTTGTTGTTTATTTGACGTTGTTGTTGTTGTTGTTGTTGTTGTTATTGTTGTTGTTTATTTGACGTTGTTGTTGTTTATTTGACGTTGTTGTTGTTGTTGTTGTTTATTTGACGTTATTGTTGTTGTTGACGTTGTTGTTGTTGTTGTTGTTTATTTGACGTTGCTATTGTTGTTGTTTATTTGACGTTATTGTTGTTGTTGACGTTGTTGTTGTTGTTGTTGTTTATTTGACGTTGTTGCTGTTGTTTATTTGACGTTGTTGTTGTCATTGTTGTTGTTTATTTGACGTTGTTGTTGTTGTTGTTTATTTGACGTTGTTGTTGTTGTTATATATTTGACGTTGTTGTTGTTGTTATTGTTTATTTGACGTTGTTGTTGTTTATTTGACGTTGTTGTTGCTGTTGACGTTGTTGTTGTTGTTGTTGACGTTGTTGTTGTTGTTGTTTATTTGACGTTGTTGTTGTTGTTGTTTATTTGACGTTGCTGTTGTTGTTGTTTATTTGACGGTGTTGTTGTGGTTGTTTATTTGACGTTGTTGTTGTTGTTGATGTTGTTGTTGTTTTTGTAGTTGTTTATTTGACGTTGTTGTTGTTGTTTATTTGACGTTGTTGTTGTTGAAGTTGTTGTTGTTATTATTGTTTATTTGACGTTGTTGTTGTTGTTTATTTGACGTAGTTGTTGTTGTTGATGTTGTTGTTGTTGTTGTTTATTTGACGTTGTTGTTGTTGTTTATTTGACGTTGTTGTTGTTGTTTATTTGACGTTGTTATTGTTGTTGTTCACGTTGTTATTGTTGTTGTTTATTTGACGTTGTTGTTGTTGTTTATTTGACGTTGTTGTTGTTGTTTATTTGACAGTGTTGTTGTTGTTGTTGTTGTTGTTTATTTGACGTTGTTGTTGTTGTTGTTGTTTATTTGACGTTGTTGTTGTTGTTGACGTTGTTGTTGTTTATTTGACGTTGTTGTTGTTGACATAGTTGTTGTTGTTGTTTATTTCACGTTGTTGATGTAGTTGACGTTGTCGTTTATTTTACGTTGTTTTAGATGTTGTTGTTTATTTGACGTTGTTGTTGTTTATTTGACATTGTTGTTGTTGTTGACGTTGTTGTTGTTTATTTGACATTTTTGTTGTTGTTGTTGACGTTGTTGGTGTTGTTGTTTATTTGACGTTGTTTTAGTTGTTGTTGTTTATTTGACGTTGTTGTTGTTGTTTATTTAACGTTTTTGTTATTGACATTGTTGTTGTTGTTGTTTATATGACGTTGTTGTTGTTGTTGTTGTTGTTTATTTGACATAGTTGTTGTTGTTGACGTTGTTGTTGTTGTTGTTGTTTATTTGACGTTTTTGTTGTTGTTGATGTTGTTGTTGTTGTTGTTGTTGTTTATTTGACGTTGTTGTTATTGTTTATTTGACGTTGTTGTTGTTGTTGTTGTTGTTTATTTGACGTTGTTGTTATTGTTGTTATTGTTGTTGTTTATTTGACGTTGTTGTTGTTGTTGTTGTTGTTTATTTGATGTTGTTGTTGTTGTTTATTTGACGTTGGTATTGTTGTTGTTTATTTGACGTTGTTGTTGTTGTTATTAATTTGACGTTGTTGTTGTTGTTATTGTTTATTTGACGTTGTTGCTATTGTTGTTGTTGTTGTTTATTTGACGTTGTTATTGTTGTTTATTTGACGTTGTTTTTGTTATTTGACGTTGTTGTTGTTGTTGTATTTGTTGTTGTTGTTGTTGCTTATTTGACGTTGTTGTTATTGTTGTTATTTATTTGACGTTGTTGTTGCTGTTGTTTATTTGACGTTGTTGTTTTTGTTGTTTATTTGACGTTGTTGTTGTTGTTGTTTATTTGACGTTGTTGTTGTTGTTGACGTTGTTGTTGTTGTTGTTGTTGTTTATTTGACGTTGTTATTGTCGTTGCTGTTATTTATTTGACGTTGTTGTTGTCGTTGTTGTTGTTTATTTGACGTTGTTGTTGTTGTTGTTGTTGTTGTTTATTTGACGTTGTTATTGTTGTTGTTATTTATTTGACGTTGTTGTTGTTGTTTATTTGACGTTGTTGTTGTTGTTTATTTGATGTTGTTGTTGTTGTTGTTTATTTGACGTTGTTGTTGTTGTTTATTTGACATTGTTGTTGTTGTTGTTGTTGTTGACGTTGTTGTTGTTGTTTATTTGACATTGTTGTTATTGTTGTTGGTGTTGTTGTTTATTTGACGTTGTTGTTGTTGTTGTTGTTGTTGTTGTTGTTGTTTATTTGACGTTGTTTTAGTTGTTGTTGTTTATTTGGCGTTGTTGTTGTTTATTTGACATTGTTGTTGTTGTTGTTGTTTATTTGACGTAGTTGTTGTTGTTGACGTTGTTGTTGTTGTTGTTTATTTGACGTTTTTGTTGTTGTTGATGTTGTTGTTGTTGTTGTTTATTTGACGTTGTTGTTGTTGTTGATGTTGTTGTTGTTTTTGTAGTTGTTTATTTGACGTTGTTGTTGTTGTTTATTTGACGTTGTTGTTGTTGTTGTTTATTTGACGTTGTTGTTGTTGTTGTTGTTGTTTATTTGACGTTGTTGTTGTTATTTATTTGACGTTGTTGTTGTTGTTGTTTATTTGACGTTGTTGTTGTTGTTGTTTATTTGACGTTGTTGTTGTTGTTGTTGTTTATTTAACTTGTTGTTGTTATTTATTTGACGTTGTTGTTGTTGTTTATTTGACATTGTTGTTGTTGTTGTTTATTTGACGTTGTTGTTGTTGTTTATTTGACGTTGTTGTTGTTGATGTTGTTGTTGTTATTGTTGTTTATTTGACGTTGTTGTTGTTGTTTATTTGACGTAGTTGTTGTTGTTGACGTTGTTGTTGTTGTTGTTGTTTATTTGACGTTGTTGTTGTTGTTTATTTGACGTTGTTGTTGTTTATTTGACGTTGTTGTTGTTGTTGTTCACGTTGTTATTGTTGTTGTTTATTTGACATTGTTGTTGTTATTTATTTGACGTTGTTGTTGTTGTTTATTTGACAGTGTTGTTGTTGTTGTTTATTTGACGTTGTTGTTGTTGTTGTTGTTTATTTGACGTTGTTGTTGTTGTTGACGTTGTTGTTGTTTATTTGATGTTGTTGTTGTTGTTGACGTTGTTGTTGTTTATTTGACGTTGTTGTTGTTGACATAGTTGTTGTTGTTGTTGTTTATTTCACGTTGTTGATGTAGTTGACGTTGTTGTTTATTTTACGTTGTTTTAGATGTTGTTGTTTATTTGACGTTGTTGTAGTTTATTTGACATTGTTGTTGTTGACGTTGTTGTTGTTTATTTGACATTTTTGTTGTTGTTGACGTTGTTGGTGTTGTTGTTTATTTGACGTTGTTTTAGTTGTTGTTGTTTATTTGACGTTGTTGTTGTTGTTTATTTAACGTTTTTGTTATTGACATTGTTGTTGTTGTTGTTTATATGACGTTGTTGTTGTTGTTGTTTATTTGACATAGTTGTTGTTGTTGACGTTGTTGTTGTTGTTGTTTATTTGACGTTTTTGTTGTTGTTGATGTTGTTGTTGTTGTTGTTTATTTGACGTTGTTGTTATTGTTTATTTGACGTTGTTGTTGTTGTTGTTTATTTGACGTTGTTGTTATTGTTGTTATTGTTGTTGTTTATTTGACGTTGTTGTTGTTGTTGTTGTTGTTTATTTGATGTTGTTGTTGTTTATTTGACGTTGGTATTGTTGTTGTTTATTTGACGTTGTTGTTGTTGTTATTAATTTGACGTTGTTGTTGTTGTTATTGTTTTTTTGACGTTGTTGTTGTTGTTGTTGTTGTTTATTTGACGTTGTTATTGTTGTTTATTTGACGTTGTTTTTGTTATTTGACGTTGTTGTTGTTGTTGTTGTATTTGTTGTTGTTGTTGTTGCTTATTTGACGTTGTTGTTACTGTTGTTGTTTATTTGACGTTGTTGTTGCTGTTGTTTATTTGACGTTGTTGTTGTTGTTGTTTATTTGACGTTGTTGTTGTTGTTTATTTGACGTTGTTGTTGTTGTTGACGTTGTTGTTGTTGTTGTTGTTGTTTATTTGACGTTGGTATTGTTGTTGCTGTTATTTATTTGACGTTGTTGTTGTCGTTGTTGTTGTTTATTTGACGTTGTTGTTGTTGTTGTTGTTGTTGTTTATTTGACATTGTTGTTGTTGTTATTTATTTGACGTTGTTGTTGTTGTTTATTTGACGTTGTTGTTGTTGTTTATTTGACGTTGTTGTTGTTGTTGTTTATTTGACGTTGTTGTTGTTGTTTATTTGACATTGTTGTTGTTGTTGTTGACGTTGTTGTTGTTGTTTATTTGACATTGTTGTTGTTGTTGTTGGTGTTGTTGTTTATTTGACGTTGTTGTTGTTGTTGTTGTTGTTTATTTGACGTTGTTTTAGTTGTTGTTGTTTATTTGGCGTTGTTGTTGTTTATTTGACATTGTTGTTGTTGTTGTTGTTTATTTGACGTTGTTGTTGTTGTTGTTGGTGTTGTTGTCTATTTGACGTTGTTGTTGTTGTTGTTTATTTGACGTTGTTTTAGTTGTTGTTGTTTATTTGGCGTTGTTGTTGTTTATTTGACATTGTTGTTGTTGTTGTTTATTTGACGTAGTTGTTGTTGTTGACGTTGTTGTTGTTGTTGTTTATTTGACGTTTTTGTTGTTGTTGATGTTGTTGTTGTTGTTTATTTGACGTTGTTGTTGTTGTTTATTTGACGTTGTTGTTGTTGTTATTGTTGTTGTTTATTGGACGTTGTTGTTGTTGTTGTTGTTTATTTGATGTTGTTGTTGTTGTTGTTTATTTGACATTGTTGTTGTTGTTTATTTGACGTTGTTGTTGTTGTTTATTTGACGTAGTTGTTGTTGTTGACATTGTTGTTGTTGTTGTTCTTTATTTGACGTTTTTGTTGTTGTTGATGTTGTTGTTGTTTATTTGACGTTGTTGTTATTGTCTATTTGACGTTGTTGTTGTTGTTTATTTGACGTTGTTGTTGTTATTGTTGTTGTTTATTTGACATTGTTATTGTTGTTTATTTGATGTTGTTGTAGTTGTTGTTGTTTATTTGACGTTGGTGTTGTTGTTGTTTATTTGACGTTGTTGTTGTTGTTATTTATTTGACGTTGTTGTTGTTGTTATTGTTTATTAGACGTTGTTGTTGTTGTTTATTTGACGTTGTTGTTGTTGACGTTGTTGTTATTGATTATTTGACATTGTTGTTGTTGTTGGTGGTGGTGTTGTTGTTGTTTATTTGACGTTGTTGTTGTTGTTTATTGGACGTTGTTGTTGTTGTTGACGTTGTTGTTGTTGTTGTTTATTTGACGTTGTTGTTGTTGTTATTGTTATTTATTTGACGTTGTTGTTGTTGTTGTTGTTGTTTATTTGACGTTGTTGTTTATTTGACGTTGTTGTTGTTGTTTATTTGACATTGTTGTTGTTGTTATTGTTTATTTGACGTTGTTGTTGTTGTTTATTTGACGTTGTTGTTGTTGTTGACGTTGTTGTTGTTGTTGTTTATTTGACGTTGTTGTTGTTGTTTATTTGACGTTGTTGTTGTTGTTGTTGTTTATTTGACGTTGTTGTTGTTGTTTATTTGATGTTGTTGTTGTTGTTTATTTGACGGTGTTGTTGTTGTTGTTTATTTGACGTTGTTGTTGTTGTTGACGTTGTTGTTGTTGTTTATTTGACGTTTTTGTTGTTTTTGACGTTGTTGTTGTTTGTTATTTGACGTTGTTGTATTTGTTGTTGTTTATTTGACGTTGTTGTTGTTGTTGTTTATTTGATGTTGTTGTTGTTGTTGTTGTTTATTTGACGTTGTTGTTGTTGTTTATTTGACGTTGTTGTTGTTGTTTATTTGACATTGTTGTTGTTGTTGTTGACGTTGTTGTTGTTGTTTATTTGACATTGTTGTTGTTGGTGGTGGTGGTGGTGGTGTTGTTTATTTGACGTTGTTTTTGTTGTTTATTTGACATTGTTTTAGTTGTTGTTGTTGTTGTTGTTTATTTGGCGTTGTTGTTGTTTATTTGACATTGTTGTTGTTGACATTGTTGTTGTTGTTGTAGTTTATTTGACGTAGTTGTTGTTGTTGACGTTGTTGTTGTTGTTTATTTGACGTTTTTGTTGTTGTTGATGTTGTTGTTGTTGTTTATTTGACGTTGTTGTTGTTGTTTATTTGACGTTGTTGTTGTTGTTGTTTATTTGGCGTTGTTGTTGTTGTTGTTATTGTTGTTGTTTATTTGACGTTGTTGTTGTTGTTTATTTGATGTTGTTGTTGTTGTTTATGTGACATTGTTGTTGTTGTTGTTGATGTTGTTGTTGTTGTTTATTTGATGTTGTTGTTGTTTATTTGACATTGTTGTTGTTGATGTTGTTGTTGTTTATTTGACATTGTTGTTGTTGATGTTGTTGTTGTTTATTTGACATTGTTGTTGTTGTTGTTGACGTTGTTGGTGTTGTTGTTTACTTGACGTTGTTGTTGTTGTTGTTGCTTATTTGACGTTGTTTTAGTTGTTGTTTATTTGACGTTGTTGTTGTTAGTTATTTGACATTGTTGTTGTTGTTGACGTTGTTGTTGTTGTTGTTGTTTATTTGACGTTGTTGTTGTTGTTGTTGTCGTTGTTGGTGTGATCGGTGGATCTGGAACTGACTGTTTAACGCTGGTTCGCGAAATGTCGCGGAAGCAAGAGTCGCCACCGTCTTTTATTTTCTCCAAATGGAAAGGACAAAAGCACAGAAAAATTCCTTAAAGAGATTGCTCTCGGTTCGGGAGGTAGATTATAGAAAGGGAAGGTGTTAGCACCCTTTCTATCCATGGTTATCCATGGGCTCTTAGATACTTGCTCACTTGTGTTTTCAAAATGTTTGCTTGCTTTTCAATTGTGGGTTTTAAAAAGTTTCTTTGAAAATTCCAGTTCGACTCTTGTATCGGTCCTCAAGAGTGTTTGAAAAATTGCTTTCGAAAGCTTTTTGAAAAGTGTCGGTGTGAAAAGAGTTTTTGATTTGTTTTGAAATTAGAGCAAGTATCTACGAGAACCTACCTACCCTAAGGAATTCGTCTGTGTAAATGTCCTTTGAAGTAGTGCCATCCCACCATTGAGAGGTAGGTAGCACCACCGTTGGAGGTGTTCGGGTCAATTCGAGGTTCGGGACATGGTGATCACCAGAGCAATGGGAAGACACCTTAGAAGCTACCCTCATGCCAGGTTCCCGGATCATGAGGACTTACTAAGACATCCTCTACTCGACGATCACCTTTCGAGGCAAGGCAACAGTGAGGCGTACCCTAGGGGTGGTGTGTGCGATTCGTGTGTCGTTTTCATTGATATTTGTCTTGTCATGTTTGTTGTGATCTACGCTTGATTTTATTTAAGTCCATTCATTCTTGCATGCTTATTTAACAGTTAATATTTGCGGGAAAAGTAAATCTAACGCTATTACAAATGGCGCGGGCCCACATCGCCAAAATTAAACCGGACCCGATTTGACGGAAAGTAAATAAAGCAAAAGAAATAAAAGTGCGAGAAGTTTAAGTTACAACGCTTTGGGAGAGATACATAATGAATTAAGCGAAATAAAATAAATGTGCGAATTAAATAAATTACGAACGAGGGCGTTGGACCCTTTTGCAAAAAAAATTAAAGTTAATGAATTTAATTAATTAGAATTAATGAGGAATAAAAAATTAAAAATTAAAAAGGAATGTTTTTTTGGTGTTTTTGTATTTTTTAAGATTTAATAGAAAAAGGATTAATTAAAACTAAAATAAAATGTTAAACCTAATTCTAACTATTTTAAGTTTATTAAGAAAATATCGACCTTTTTTAACCTAAATGAAACCCTAATTAATTTACAAGTTAATTATGAAAATAAAATAAGTAACATTATTATTATGAAAAAAAGAAAAATTGAAAGGAATAAAATTTATTAAACCTAAATTCTATATTTTTTATATTTTTATGAAAAGAATTAAAGTTGCAACCTAAATTAATACTAAGTTAATTTACATGTTAATTTATTTATGAAAATAATTAAATTAAATATTTATTATATTTGCCATCTTTTCTGATTTTTTGTGATATTTTTATATATATGGTAAAAATAATTTATTAAATTAAAACAATAAAATAAATAAAATAAGAATTAAAAACAAAATAAATAAAAAGGAAATTGCAAACCAGGGGGGGTGGAAGTCCCAATTTGGAGGTTTTATTAGTGAAATTCTGGCCCATTTAATATGCAGATCCATTGACTTTCCCAGGCCACGTATGCGCGTGTTGACTAGTCCTCATGGTGTTCTTCAGTTCTGAGCCCTTGATCTGCATCCCTTGGACGCGTGGACCTTTGGATTTTGAGGCATATGGTGCATCCTCAATACTGACGCTGCATAGGAATTAGTATAGAAAAACAATATTGAAATTGTTCAGACCTGGGACTCGAACCCAGGTCTTGGATGTGAACGCTACCAACGCCTGCCAGCTGAGCCATTGAACGCTTTTGATATATTAATAACAAACAAATAACAAAAAGAAAAACAAACGCATTAGTGGTTTAACGCGCCAATTTTCAAACCGGCCTATCGCTGATGGACAACACATCATCTCCTTCGTTCTATTTTATTTTTTTCTGAAACAAGACTGTAAGGCAACGGTTTTGGATGCGTTTTCTTAGGCCGGTTTCAAGAAAATAGCGATTAGGCTATCCTTGAATATAAATTCATCGCGAGAGTTGGGATCTCTTCGTCCAGGTGAGCTGAGTTTAATGGTCTTGGTCTGGAGTCACGATTTTGCCTTGGGTGAAAAGCCCTAAATTAAAATTCTGAAAACCCTAAAGATCAGCAATGGTAAAATCAAATATATAGCACAAAAACGCAATTGGAATACATGGTTAGTTTCAAAACTTCACAAGGAACATGAGTATACAATTAAAATGCAATGAAGATGCCTAGAAATCAAAATACGATCATGGATTTTTCTTGGTATAGTTTGAATCCGTTTTACCAATTCTTTGCGTTTGAGTTGATGTTAGGGATTGGAATCGCTTCTGGGAACCTTGAGGAAGCTATTGGAAAAGGAATTAAGCTTTGAATCGCCCTCTATCAATGATTTCAGAATTTTGTTTTCAAGGAATTTTTTCAAGTTTGTATATGGTTCTTTTGCGCAGCTTAGAGTGTATTGTGATTAGGGTTTGATTCATGTTTATGTACTGAGGCTATTAGGTCACAAAAACTCAATAAAATCCATGGCATTGATGGTTTTGCATATTTGATTTCCTTAAGATCTTTTCAAATCTTTTTCACATGGTTTTTGTGCCAATTATGCTCATATTAAACCAAATCTTTCCTAATTAACCTATGCACGAAATCTTGACCTTAAAACATGTACAAAAAGATTGGTTTGGTCATGTTAGATATTTTTCATGTATTTAAATAATTTAAATGAATTAATATGAATAATAATTCAAATAAATAAATAAAAAATAAGAAAATACCTCCCTTTGGGCCAAGTGGTCGTGCATATGCTTGGAATGATGAATCATGGAAGAAAAATGGGCCCATTAGCAAATTTAGGTCATTTGAAGTAATGTTGACTTTTCAAAATATCCAAAAATTTCCCAACTTCCACAAGGCATAACTTGCTCAATTTTTAAGCTTTTCTCATGTTCTTGGACATTTTGGAAAGGTCTTTGAGTCCTTTAACCAATGCCTTTGGTCCCATGTCATTTTGATTTACCAATCTCAAGTTATGGCCTTTGACTTAAAGTCCCTTTTTGTTGACTTTTGAAAATGACCTATAATGTTGAAATTGATAACTTTTTGTGAGAGAATTTCTTGGACTTGAAGTATAAATATGAGTTGTAGGAAATGTCTTTCTCTTAAAAATGAGCTTTGGATGGAATTTTTCTGATAATCCATGTGAAAGTTATGCCCTGGTCAATTTCAGTTGACTTTTTCAGCTGTCCAAATATAGTAACTTTTGCATCTTTGATGATTTCTGAGCCAAATTTTGAGAATCATGATCAAGCATTGATCAAATGATGTTTGTGGCTTCAAAATGATATGTTGACCAAAAATTTGAACTTTTGACTGTCAAATGACCATTTTGCCCCTACAGTTGACTGTAGTGCAATTTAGGGATTTGATTGTGCAATTTTGGGCTGAATGCCTTGAAACTTGATATGAGGATACTTGACCATATTTGTAAGCATGTGAGACTTGATTGGGCCTTTGAAACCTTCAATTTCTTGATCAGAACACAAACCCTAGTTTTGACTGTATAGGGGATCTTTGCACTGTGCAACCCTTGGGGAATTTTGTGACTTGGCTTGGAAATTTCTTGAGGAATATGGGAGGGTAAATTTTGGGGTGCAACAGTTGCCCCTGTTCAATCTTCTTAGACCTGAGGATGCAGATTGGCGGACGTGCCTTTCGTAATCCGAGGGTAGAAGATGATTGGACACTAGAGTGCCCAAAAATTTGCGCTCACATGTTAGCAGTGTGATGGGGGAATGGGCTTATAGGTGCCATTTGGAGATTGCTGGATAGGATGATGGGCTTATAGATGCCATCTGGATGTTGATCGCGTAGGAGATTCCTTAGCGAGTACCTGCATACCTGCAAAAGAAAAATGAATACCTGACACGTTGCAGGAGCTGATTTTTTAGGTGCTTGGTATAGATATGTCCTGACTGGTTACAGGAGCTGAGTCTGGAGCTTCAAACGCTGATGAATGAACCAGAGATGGTTGCTGTCTTAGCGTGAATGGTAAGAGAATCTTGGGTGATTTTAACTTCAACAACGCTCGTTGAGAAAATCTTGGTGGGAAATACCATCTTTGCAGGATCGGAACGAGAACCATGGGCCATTATAATCTGAAAGGGAATCACCTCACTCGCCGTCGGAGAGGGAATCATAGGAAAAGGAATTGTCACCTCACTCACCGTCGGAGAGGGAACCATACGAGACTATCACCTCACACTCATCGTCGGAGAGGGAAACATCTGAAGAAGGAATTACCACCTCACGCACTTGTCGGAGAGGGGACCATAGGAGACTATCACCTCACACTCACCGTCGGAGAGGGAAACATCTGAAGAAGGAATTACCACCTCACGCACTTGTCGGAGAGGGGACCATAAGAGATTATCACCTCACACTCACCGTCGGAGAGGGAAACATCTGAAGAAGGAATTACCACCTCACGCACTTGTCGGAGAGGGGACCATAGGAGACTATCACCTCACACTCACCGTCGGAGAGGGAAACATCTGAAGAAGTAATTACCACCTCACGCACTTGTCGGAGAGGGGACCATAGGAGACTATCACCTCACACTCATCGTCGGAGAGGGAAACATCTGAAGAAGGAATTACCACCTCACGCACTTGTCGGAGAGGGGACCATAGGAGACTATCACCTCACACTCACCGTCGGAGAGGGAAACATCTGAAGAAGGAATTACCACCTCACGCACTTGTCGGAGAGGGGACCATAGGAGACTATCACCTCACACTCATCGTCGGAGAGGGAAACATCTGAAGAAGGAATTACCACCTCACGCACTTGTCGGAGAGGGGACCATAGGAGACTATCACCTCACACTCACCGTCGGAGAGGGAAACATCTGAAGAAGGAATTACCACCTCACGCACTTGTCGGAGAGGGGACCATAAGAGATTATCACCTCACACTCACCGTCGGAGAGGGAAACATCTGAAGAAGGAATTACCACCTCACGCACTTGTCGGAGAGGGGACCATCTGGGATAACTTCTACTGAGTCTCTATCAGAAAAGCCTGTTGGGAGTCGATTTAGCTGGACTAGAGAAGGCTTTGAAATATGTTTGAGAATTTCAACTGCATCTTTCCTGAAAGGTAAAGGTCAGTCATATGCAATGCATGATGTGGATCAAGCAATGATGTTCTCAACATAAATGAGATTTGTATGGTATGATGCGTCTATGCATGCTATAATGATGTATGTGATGTTTTATGTATGTTTTCGTCTAGGAAAGTAAATCCTTGACGGATGCCGGGAAGTCATATCCTGGGCTGATGTTGGAGGATAAGCTTTTACTTCCGCTGGGGATGATAGTTGCAAGAATACCGGTAGGAGAAGATGACTCCGTTGCGGAATAAACTTGGCGAATAGATTCTGCGGGGAGACAAGATATTCTAGTGACCATGCTGGGAAGCGATACTCTGTGGGAAGAGGGATGCTTTGCTGAGTTGTTGATAATAAAAAATGCTGAGGGTACACTTGGTGTTGGAAGTGTTGACAGACTTCGCTGGGGTAAGAAGACTTTGTCGACGACGCTCTTTCCGTGGCTTTTGGCTGAGGATAACCCAGTTATATCCTGTTAAGGAAATAACTCTTTGAATAAAGCCGGGAGATGCGTTCGTGCTCTGCGAGGGGATAAGCTTCCAGAATATACTGGGGATAAGCTTACTGCTTAGGGATATGAATTCCAAATTTCCTGGGGAACTGGATTGGACTCTCCTGGGGAAGTATTGAACTGTATTGGTTAAGTTCTTTTGAATATTTGATATGCTGCCGGGGAACAATCTTTAGACCAAGACTGCCGGGGATGCTTGTTAAGAATATATGCTGCTGGGGAAGTATTGAGATCTACGGGAGGACACTTAGTTTCCTTGATAATTTCGCTTGGAGAAGAATGTACTGTTTTGCTGAACCACTCTCTGGGGAATTAAGATGTACTTGGTCGTGTTCTTTAGCTGAACCTACCTTGGTACCTTGGAGGATAGAACAACTAGATTGCTTAGACAACTCTTTATTGCCCCTGTTTCTAGTGTCACTTGCAATTAATTCCTTTGTTTCGTATGCAAATATTTATGAGTTAGCACATTATTGTCAATGCATATATCACAAATTGAACCTTGGACGTTCTTCGCAAAACAAAACAGAAAAAGAAAAAACTTGGCATGTTTAACTGAAAATATATTTGTATTGATTTTGAATGGCCTGAAAATAGGCGTTTTTGTATACAAGAGGCTGACGTCCTAGTAAGAGGAACGTCGTCGAACAAGAGAGTTTATACAGATTTTGTACAACAGAAAATAAAACAGCTGTGTGAAATATGAATGATCCACTGGGTTTCAACTCTGCTATTGTCTTTATAACTCCGAGCGTCTCATCACTTGATGACCTTGGTTGAAGGTGAAGCTGACTGATCGATGCCGTCTGAACTTGATGTAGATACCGGATTCTAGATGCAAAGTGATCCAATGAGACATAGTATTACGCTTTATCCCTAATTTTTGCCTGGACCGCCCTTTCGGGTTTTCAGTCCACCGGGATACCCATTTTTGCCCAAGCCGCCTTTTCAGGTTTTCGACTTGCCGGGTGTACAGATTTTTTCATTTTCATCCCTTCATTTTGCCCGAACCCTTTTGGTTCGACGGGAAGCCCTAATTTTTGCCTAGGCATGTCAGCCTAGCGGGTCTTTTTTCATGCGTAGTATTTTTTAACTATGTCTGCATTGGCGGGGTGAGGAAGGTCGTCACCATCCATGTTGGTCAATATCATGGCTCCTCCTGAGAACACATGCTTAACCACAAATGGCCCTTCGTACGTAGGGGTCCATTTGCCCCTTGGATCACTCTGAGGAAGGATGATTCTCTTGATAACCAGATCCCCAACTTGATATTCCTGTGGTCTGACTCTTTTGTTAAATGCCCTGATCATCCGTTTCTGATACGTCTGACCATGACAGATAGCAGTAAGTCTCTTTTCGTCAATGAGGTTGAGTTGATCAAGTCGTGTCTGGATCCAATCATCTTCGTTCAGATTTGCATCCTTCATTATCCGGAGAGAGGGAATCTGTACTTCGATCGGCAAGACTGCCTCCATGCCATAAGCCAGAGAGAAAGGAGTTGCCCCGGTTGACGTCCTAGCTGAGGTACGGTACCCATGCAGAGCGAACGGTAACATCTCGTGCCAATCTTTGTAAGTCACTGTCATTTTCTGCACGATCTTCTTGATGTTCTTATTTGCTGCTTCTACAGCCCCATTCATCTTCGGTCTGTAAGGAGAAGAATTGTGGTGCTGTATTTTGAACTGTTCGCAGAGCTCAGCGATCATCTTGTTGTTCAGATTGGTACCGTTGTCTGTAATAATTCGCTCAGGGACGCCGTATCGACATATCAGATTATGTCGAATGAACCGTGCCACAACGGTCTTGGTTACCGTAGCATAGGATGCTGCCTCGACCCACTTTGTGAAATAATCAATCGCCACTAGGATGAAGCGATGCCCATTAGATGCCGTAGGTTTTATCTCACCGATCATGTCTATGCCCCACATTGCGAACGGCCAAGGCGCAGTCAGAACATTCAGGGGAACCGGAGGAACATGCACCTTATCTGCATAGATCTGGCACTTGTGGCACGTCCTGGAGTGTTGGTAGCAGTCAGCTTCCATTGTGGACCAGTAATATCCTGCCCGTAGGATCTTCTTAGCCATAGTGTGCCCACTGGAATGCGTACCAAAGGTCCCTTCATGTAGCTCTTCCATGATTCTTTCTGCTTCAGTCTTATCCACACAACGCAGTAAGGTTGAATCATGGTTTCGCTTATACAAGATGCCGTTGCTAAGGAAGAACTTGGCTGCGAACCTCCTCAGGAATTTCTTATCATTGACAGAGGCCCCTTCAGGGTATTCCTGAGCTTCCAGATATCTCTTCACTTCGTGGTACCAAGGCTTCTCAGTCACCAATTCAGTTTCGAGGTCACAACAGTATGCCGGTTCGTCCAGTTTCCAGATGATGATACGGGGAGCTTCATTATCCCATTTGACCTTGAACATTGAAGACATTGTAGCTAACGCGTCCGCTAACTGATTCTCTTCTCTTGGAAAGTGCTCAAAGGTTATCTCTGTGAAGTGGGGGATCAGGGTCAACACACATTCTTTGTAAGGAATCAGGTTTGGGTGTTTCGTATCCCACTCTCCCTTGATCTGATTGATCACAAGAGCGGAATCTCCGAAGACACTTAGAAATTTGATCCTTAGGTCGATCGCAGCTTGAAGACCCATGATACACGCCTCATACTCTGCCATGTTGTTGGTACAGTTGAAACACAGCCGGGCAGTGAGTGGAGTATGAGTACCTTGTGGAGATATGATTATGGCGCCGATACCATTTCCCAAAGCATTGGAGGCTCCGTCAAAGTGCATAGACCATCGGGATCCTGGCTCAGGTCCTTCATCCGGTCCAGGTACTTCACAATCAGTTACTATCATAATGCTTTCATCCGGAAACTCGAAGTTCATTGATTGGTAGTCATCTACAGCTTGATGAGCTAGGTGGTCTGCCAATACACTCCCCTTGATGGCTTTCTGGGTGGTGTATTGAATGTCGTATTCCGTCAAGATCATTTGCCATCTTGCAATTCTCCCAGACAGAGCAGGCTTTTCGAATATGTACTTTATCGGATCCATCTTTGAGATCAACAAAGTAGTGTGAGTCAGCATATACTGTCTCAGCCGGCGAGCAGCCCATACCAAAGCGCAGCAAGTTTTCTCAAGCAGTGAGTATCGGGTCTCACAGTCGGTAAACTTTTTGCTAAGGTAATAAATGGCATGCTCTTTTCGGCCAGACTCGTCATGCTGCCCCAGCACACACCCCATTGAGTTGTCAAGCACTGTCAGGTATAGTATCAGAGGTCTCCCTTCAACCGGTGGCATAAGGATAGGTGGTTCTTGGAGGTACTCTTTGATTTTGTCAAAAGCAGCCTGACATTCATCGTTCCAACGTACTACCTGATCTTTCTTCAGCAGCTTGAAGATTGGCTCACAAGTAGCAGTCAGATGTGAGATGAAGCGAGCAATGTAATTCAGGCGTCCTAAAAAGCCTCTGACTTCCTTTTCTGTCTTAGGAACTGGCATCTCTTGAATAGCTTTGACCTTAGCAGGGTCTACTTGAATACCTTTATTGCTGACCACGAAGCCTAGCAGTTTTCCAGATCTTACCCCGAAGGTGCACTTGTTCGGGTTCAGTCTCAGTTTGTACAGTCTCAACCGGTCAAACAATTTCTGCAGATGATCTAGGTGCTCTTCCTCAGTCTGGGACCTTGCAATCATGTCGTCCACATACACCTCTATCTCGTGATGGATCATATCATGAAATAAGGCAACCATGGCACGTTGGTAGGTTGCCCCAGCGTTCTTTAATCCAAATGGCATGACCTTGTAACAGAAGGTGCCCCACTGAGTAACAAATGTAGTCTTTTCCATGTCTTCAGGCGCCATCTTGATCTGATTGTAACCTGAAAAACCATCCATGAAAGAGAATACTTTGTGTTGAGCTGTATTGTCCACAAGGACATCAATGTGAGGTAAGGGGAAGTCATCCTTGGGGCTGGCCCTGTTCAGATCCCTGTAATCGACACACATTCTGACCTTTCCATCTTTCTTAGGTACCGGCACCACATTAGCAACCCACTGAGGGTAAGAAGTTACTGCAAGGAACCCGGCATCAAACTGTTTCATGACCTCGGCTTTAATCTTCTCGGACATCTCTGGACGCATCCGACGGACCTTTTGCTTAACTGGAGGGCAGTCTTCCTTAGTTGGCAAATGATGGACCACAATATCGGTATCCAACCCGGGCATGTCTTCGTAGGACCAGGCAAAGATCTCCACATAATCATGCAGCATTTTGGTTAACCGTTGCTTCACGCTGAGCTCTAGGTTGGCACCAATCTTTAACTCTCTCCTGTCTGCTTCAGTACCCAGGTTTATTGTTTCCACTGGCTCTTCATGGGGTTGAATTGCCCTCTCTTCCTGAAGCAACAGTCTTGCAAGCTCGCCGGGCACTTCGCAATCATCTTCACCTTCGTCTTCGGCTAAGTTGATCGGATTTTCGAAGTCATAATTGGCAGTAGCAGAGTTGTTATCAGTGAGATCCAGAGTGGATTGAAACCTGTATGAGTGAGTGTGTGTGTGTAAATACAGCTGTTTTGAAAATTATATGTAAAGAAAAAGAAAGACAGAAAAGGAGCACAATATTTGTAATGCGAAAAATACGTCCAAGATTTTCATTTATGATATATGAAATGACAGTTTGTATGCCCTCACAAATAGAACCACGGTGCCTCGGGTAAGACACCGGGCCATAGAGTTTATCATTGTTTATTACAAAATAACAAAACATAAGAATTCATTACTTAGTAACAAAAGAAACAGGGAGATTGTCCTTTGCGCTCCAATTGTTAAGTCCTTCGTCAGTTGCCGGGTAGATCCAGCTATCAAACTCGGCTTCATCGACTTCCTCTTCATCCCCAATAGAATTAGCTCCATGAGCAGGCAGGGGAGCTGTCACCACATTAGGCTTGTCAGATGCCTCAAACTGTACCTCCTTGGCGTCAATGAGGTCCTGTAGCTTGTTCTTTAGTGCCCAACAGTCATCGGTAGAGTGCCCCGGGCTTTCTGAATGGTAAGCACAACGAGCATTCGGGTTGTACTTGGGAGATGTTGTATTGGGGAACTTCGGGGCTTCCCTGACAGTCACTAAGTTGGTGGCTAGCAACTGTGGCAGGATCTGTGATAGGGTCATGCTTAACCGGGTAAACTCTCGCCGGGGTCTTTCAGCCCTTTGAGGATTATTCGACCGAGGAGCGGCAGCAGGCTTAGCAATCATCACCGCGCTGACAGATTGGCGGTGTTCAGGTCTCTCTGATTTCCTGGAACCATACACGGCACTAGACTCCTTCTTGAATGGTTTCTTTTCCGAACTAGATGATGCACCCTTTGCAATCTTCCCAGACTTCAGCCCAGCTTCAATTCTCTCTCCAGTCAGAATCAAGTCAGTGAACCCAGCAGAAGAATTCCCAATGAGATGGTTGAAAAATGGCCCAGATAGGGTCCCCAAGAACATGTCTACCAACTCCCGATCAGTCAATGGTGGCTGCACCCTGCCAGCCTGGTCTCTCCACTTCTGAGCGTACTCCTTAAAACCTTCGCTTGCACCTAACGCCATACCCTGGAGTTGGGTACGCGTGGGGGCAAGGTCGGCATTATATTGATACTGCTTGTAGAAAGCAGTAGCCAACTCCTCCCAGTTACGAACTTTGGTCCCATCCAGCTGATAGAACCATTCGAGATGAGTCCCTGAAAGACTCTCCTGGAAGAAGTGGATCCATAAATTCTTATCCGCAGAGTACGGCTGAATTTTCCGAACATAGGACCTTAAATGCAGCTTGGGACAAGACGCCCCGTCATATTTGGAGAAGGATGGTGCTTTGAACTTATGCGGGATAATCACACCAGTCGACAAACCCAGATCTCCGAAATCCAGCCCAGGTACCTGTTGGATCTCCATGGCCTTCAACCTGTCCTCCAGTTGCTTATATCTGTCATCTGCAGGAGGGTACTGCTCTTCATCAAAATTTGTCTCGTTGTCGGAGACGACCGGACTAGGAACCTTTACTTCTGCCTGAGAAGGACTCTTGCCAACAGAAGAACCAGCCTCTTCATGTTGCAGAGTATTGCCAAACCTTCGGCCCGAGTTGAACAGAACAGTTCTTCTCTTCTTCTTCTTCTCCTTCTTCAGGAGCATAGCCTTTAGTTCTTCTTGGCCTTTAGCCAGACCCTTGATTAATTCTTGAAACTGCGCATTCTGCGCCTGAAGAGCCTTGATTGATGTCTCGGTTGATGCAGATTCGGGATTCATGATGCTGAAATAAACAGCGAAGAACTGTAAGCAACCTGAAAAGTGGAAAAGCCTGCTATGCACATGATGTATGAAATGCGTATGGATTATGTTTTCAAAGACAATCGGGAATCAACTTCGTAAACAAAAAGAGAACACACTTCATTAGATTCAACTTTGTAACTGAAATTATTCAACAAGGTTGCCCTAAGGCGTTACATGAAAGGAAATAATGGAAAAGGAAATAAAACTGTAAAGGCACATTCAGAGTTCCTTATTGATCCTATGGTCTCCTCTTCTCAGTACGGATGTAGGCATTCAGAGCTCTCTCATTCTCCAACTGCTTTGTCAGCTTCTGGATCTTTAATTCCTGCTCATTGAACTTTTCCCGGTAAGAATCCCGCTCTTCTTGCAGTTGCGACCAAGATCTCTTCAATGTCTCATAATCAGTAGGTATCTGAGGAGGAAGGACAGTTGGAGGAACACCATCTTTGTCAGGACACTCAAGAATGACGGGTCTGACAGCTTCATACGGCATACCTAACTTCTGAGCACGGATGCGAACCCATTTGTAGTAGGCTTCCATAGGTAAAGAAGTCTTTGGCCCTAACTCTTGTGGGTCAGCTTTATGAACCTTGTCCCAAGCCTTGATGAACCTACGACGTAGCTCGTCACTATCCACCTGAAACTCGAAACTGAGGTGAGGCACCAACATCTCATGGGGGCCTGCTCTTCTTGCTCTTCCAAACTGACGGAGTGCTAGACATGGATTGTAAGAGATCCCTCCTTGAGTACCAATCAGAGGAACATTAGGGTATTCCCCGCATCGATCAATAATAGCTATCTCATCCAAACCTCTGCAAGTCCAAATGATGTCTTTATCGGTGAGAGACATTAACCTATGAGCCCAACCTCTTCCTTCTTGGTTCTTCAGTACGAACTTAGGGAGGTGCGAAATAAACCACCTCACCAACAAAGGGATACAACACCATAGGGTTCCTCGTCTTCGGGTAGTACGGGCATGAAGTTATTGCAAGATGTCACCCAAGAGAGTGGGCACTGGATTCTGAGACATAAAGATCCTTATGGCAGTGACATTGATGAAGTTGTCAGGATTAGGAAACAGAACTAACCCATAGATTAGGAGAGCCAAGATGTCTTCATATGCCCTAAAGTCCAGGTCATTCCAGAAATTATTAGCCTTACCAATCAGAAACTTAGCCAGGAAACCCTTAACTCCGCTTCTAGTCACCCAGTTGTCTGTTACCTCTTGAGGGGTCAAAGGAAGAGCTGCAGCAACATCCTCAAGCCTGAGGGTCTTTTCCCAACCAGTAAAGGGGGTCTGATCCAAGATAGGGATACCAAGCAAATCAGAGAACTCTTCCAGGGTAGGGACCAGCTGGAAGTCTTGAAAGGTGAAGCACTGGTACTGAGGGTCATAGAACTGGGTCAGAACACTCATCAACTGTTGACCCCGCTTTGCAGTGACTAAACTGAGAAGAGAACCATGCCTCTGAATGAAGGAAGTGGTATTTGGAATTCTGCTAACCAACTCATCAAGCAACTCAGGTGAACGAACAAAGTTGAACCGGATAGTATTCCTTCGCACAGGCATCATAATGTCCTACAAAACAGAGCAAAGATGAAACCTTCTTGTCTTTGAAATGGTCAGTCCTTATGCAGGATGCATGCAATGCTCATGATGCTATGATGTTATGATAAAGCACACCACATACAAATACAAAGGCAAACATGGTAAGGCACACAAGTCACACAAGGCAAGCCCCTAAAGTTTAGGCCAGCATGAGGTCTAGGTACTACCCTCTTTCAGTTTGTTGGTTCATACCTGTCCTAATCAAAAGTAACCGGGTTCTTAGAGGATCCCAATATCATTGACTACCCTCAATCGGTCATAACTCCAGCATCGCAATCTTTTCTTGCGGCCAGAACCATCACGAGAGTTTAGCCTCAATGGGCGTAGCATACTGCTACTGTTCTAAAGGCCAAGTTGTGTCAATTAAGGTTCTAAGGTTGTTGGTGCTTAATGACTCCTTAGAAGACCCATATTCTCCTCGTTGCGACACAAGGGATATCGGTACAGACTAAGGTGCCACACCAACGTAGCCACTGCTTCACCTGTGTCGGTCTACGCCGGACAGGTCCCTCACAGCTTATGCTACCTAAACAGGGTATCCCCAGATCCGGGTTAGGATCTATGTATCTCCGATGCAACCCACAATAGTAAAGCAAGCAAATCAATACAAGTGAAAACACAGTTATGACCTAGCCCTAAGGTACACCCCACTTTAAGTTTTTCCCCAGCAGAGTCGCCAGTTCTGTGATCGGTGGATCTGGAACTGACTGTTTAACGCTGGTTCGCGAAATGTCGCGGAAGCAAGAGTCGCCACCGTCTTTTATTTTCTCCAAATGGAAAGGACAAAAGCACAGAAAAATTCCTTAAAGAGATTGCTCTCGGTTCGGGAGGTAGATTATAGAAAGGGAAGGTGTTAGCACCCTTTCTATCCATGGTTATCCATGGGCTCTTAGATACTTGCTCACTTGTGTTTTCAAAATGTTTGCTTGCTTTTCAATTGTGGGTTTTAAAAAGTTTCTTTGAAAATTCCAGTTCGACTCTTGTATCGGTCCTCAAGAGTGTTTGAAAAATTGCTTTCGAAAGCTTTTTGAAAAGTGTCGGTGTGAAAAGAGTTTTTGATTTGTTTTGAAATTAGAGCAAGTATCTACGAGAACCTACCTACCCTAAGGAATTCGTCTGTGTAAATGTCCTTTGAAGTAGTGCCATCCCACCATTGAGAGGTAGGTAGCACCACCGTTGGAGGTGTTCGGGTCAATTCGAGGTTCGGGACATGGTGATCACCAGAGCAATGGGAAGACACCTTAGAAGCTACCCTCATGCCAGGTTCCCGGATCATGAGGACTTACTAAGACATCCTCTACTCGACGATCACCTTTCGAGGCAAGGCAACAGTGAGGCGTACCCTAGGGGTGGTGTGTGCGATTCGTGTGTCGTTTTCATTGATATTTGTCTTGTCATGTTTGTTGTGATCTACGCTTGATTTTATTTAAGTCCATTCATTCTTGCATGCTTATTTAACAGTTAATATTTGCGGGAAAAGTAAATCTAACGCTATTACAAATGGCGCGGGCCCACATCGCCAAAATTAAACCGGACCCGATTTGACGGAAAGTAAATAAAGCAAAAGAAATAAAAGTGCGAGAAGTTTAAGTTACAACGCTTTGGGAGAGATACATAATGAATTAAGCGAAATAAAATAAATGTGTGAATTAAATAAATTACGAACGAGGGCGTTGGACCCTTTTGCAAAAAAAATTAAAGTTAATGAATTTAATTAATTAGAATTAATGAGGAATAAAAAATTAAAAATTAAAAAGGAATGTTTTTTTGGTGTTTTTGTATTTTTTAAGATTTAATAGAAAAAGGATTAATTAAAACTAAAATAAAATGTTAAACCTAATTCTAACTATTTTAAGTTTATTAAGAAAATATCGACCTTTTTTAACCTAAATGAAACCCTAATTAATTTACAAGTTAATTATGAAAATAAAATAAGTAACATTATTATTATGAAAAAAAGAAAAATTGAAAGGAATAAAATTTATTAAACCTAAATTCTATATTTTTTATATTTTTATGAAAAGAATTAAAGTTGCAACCTAAATTAATACTAAGTTAATTTACATGTTAATTTATTTATGAAAATAATTAAATTAAATATTTATTATATTTGCCATCTTTTCTGATTTTTTGTGATATTTTTATATATATGGTAAAAATAATTTATTAAATTAAAACAATAAAATAAATAAAATAAGAATTAAAAACAAAATAAATAAAAAGGAAATTGCAAACCAGGGGGGGTGGAAGTCCCAATTTGGAGGTTTTATTAGTGAAATTCTGGCCCATTTAATATGCAGATCCATTGACTTTCCCAGGCCACGTATGCGCGTGTTGACTAGTCCTCATGGTGTTCTTCAGTTCTGAGCCCTTGATCTGCATCCCTTGGACGCGTGGACCTTTGGATTTTGAGGCATATGGTGCATCCTCAATATTGACGCTGCATAGGAATTAGTATAGAAAAACAATATTGAAATTGTTCAGACCTGGGACTCGAACCCAGGTCTTGGATGTGAACGCTACCAACGCCTGCCAGCTGAGCCATTGAACGCTTTTGATATATTAATAACAAACAAATAACAAAAAGAAAAGCAAACGCATTAGTGGTTTAACGCGCCAATTTTCAAACCGGCCTATCGCTGATGGACAACACATCATCTCCTTCGTTCTATTTTATTTTTTTCTGAAACAAGACTGTAAGGCAACGGTTTTGGATGCGTTTTCTTAGGCCGGTTTCAAGAAAATAGCGATTAGGCTATCCTTGAATATAAATTCATCGCGAGAGTTGGGATCTCTTCGTCCAGGTGAGCTGAGTTTAATGGTCTTGGTCTGGAGTCACGATTTTGCCTTGGGTGAAAAGCCCTAAATTAAAATTCTGAAAACCCTAAAGATCAGCAATGGTAAAATCAAATATATAGCACAAAAACGCAATTGGAATACATGGTTAGTTTCAAAACTTCACAAGGAACATGAGTATACAATTAAAATGCAATGAAGATGCCTAGAAATCAAAATACGATCATGGATTTTTCTTGGTACAGTTTGAATCCGTTTTACCAATTCTTTGCGTTTGAGTTGATGTTAGGGATTGGAATCGCTTCTGGGAACCTTGAGGAAGCTATTGGAAAAGGAATTAAGCTTTGAATCGCCCTCTATCAATGATTTCAGAATTTTGTTTTCAAGGAATTTTTTCAAGTTTGTATATGGTTCTTTTGCGCAGCTTAGAGTGTATTGTGATTAGGGTTTGATTCATGTTTATGTACTGAGGCTATTAGGTCACAAAAACTCAATAAAATCCATGGCATTGATGGTTTTGCATATTTGATTTCCTTAAGATCTTTTCAAATCTTTTTCACATGGTTTTTGTGCCAATTATGCTCATATTAAACCAAATCTTTCCTAATTAACCTATGCACGAAATCTTGACCTTAAAACATGTACAAAAAGATTGGTTTGGTCATGTTAGATATTTTTCATGTATTTAAATAATTTAAATGAATTAATATGAATAATAATTCAAATAAATAAATAAAAAATGAGAAAATACCTCCCTTTGGGCCAAGTGGTCGTGCATATGCTTGGAATGATGAATCATGGAAGAAAAATGGGCCCATTAGCAAATTTAGGTCATTTGAAGTAATGTTGACTTTTCAAAATATCCAAAAATTTCCCAACTTCCACAAGGCATAACTTGCTCAATTTTTAAGATTTTCTCATGTTCTTGGACATTTTGGAAATGTCTTTGAGTCCTTTAACCAATGCCTTTGGTCCCATGTCATTTTGATTTACCAATCTCAAGTTATGGCCTTTGACTTAAAGTCCCTTTTTGTTGACTTTTGAAAATGACCTATAATGTTGAAATTGATAACTTTTTGTGAGAGCATTTCTTGGACTTGAAGTATGAAGATGAGTTGTAGGAAATGTCTTTCTCTTCAAAATGAGCTTTGGATGGAATTTTTCTGATAATCCATGTGAAAGTTATGCCCTGGTCAATTTCAGTTGACTTTTTCAGCTGTCCAAATATAGTAACTTTTGCATCTTTGATGATTTCTGAGCCAAATTTTGAGAATCATGATCAAGCATTGATCAAATGATGTTTGTGGCTTCAAAATGATATGTTGACCAAAAATTTGAACTTTTGACTGTCAAATGACCATTTTGCCCCTACAGTTGACTGTAGTGTAATTTAGGGTTTTGACTGTGCAATTTTGGGCTGAATGCCTTGAAACTTGATATGAGGATACTTGACCATATTTGTAAGCATGTGAGACTTGATTGGGCCTTTGAAACCTTCAATTTCTTGATTAGAACACAAACCCTAGTTTTGACTGTATAGGGGATCTTTGCACTGTGCAACCCTTGGGGAATTTTGTGACTTGGCTTGGCAATTTCTTGAGGAATATGGGAGGGCAAATTTTGGGGTGCAACAGTTGCCCCTGTTCAATCTTCTTAGACCTGAGGATGCAGATTGGCGGACGTGCCTTTCGTAATCCGAGGGTAGAAGATGATTGGACACTAGAGTGCCCAGAAATTTGCGCTCACATGTTAGTAGTGTGATGGGGGAATGGGCTTATAGGTGCCATTTGGAGATTGCTGGATAGGATGATGGGCTTATAGATGCCATCTGGATGTTGATCGCGTAGGAGATTCCTTAGCGAGTACCTGCATACCTGCAAAAGAAAAATGAATACCTGACACGTTGCAGGAGCTGATTTTTTAGGTGCTTGGTATAGATATGTCCTGACTGGTTACAGGAGCTGAGTCTGGAGCTTCAAACGCTGATGAATGAACCAGAGATGGTTGCTGTCTTAGCGTGAATGGTAAGAGAATCTTGGGTGATTTTAACTTCAACAACGCTCGTTGAGAAAATCTTGGTGGGAAATACCATCTTTGCAGGATCGGAACGAGAACCATGGGCCATTATAATCTGAAAGGGAATCACCTCACTCGCCGTCGGAGAGGGAATCATAGGAAAAGGAATTGTCACCTCACTCACCGTCGGAGAGGGAACCATACGAGACTATCACCTCACACTCATCGTCGGAGAGGGAAACATCTGAAGAAGGAATTACCACCTCACGCACTTGTCGGAGAGGGGACCATAGGAGACTATCACCTCACACTCACCGTCGGAGAGGGAAACATCTGAAGAAGTAATTACCACCTCACGCACTTGTCGGAGAGGGGACCATAGGAGACTATCACCTCACACTCATCGTCGGAGAGGGAAACATCTGAAGAAGGAATTACCACCTCACGCACTTGTCGGAGAGGGGACCATAGGAGACTATCACCTCACACTCACTGTCGGAGAGGGAAACATCTGAAGAAGGAATTACCACCTCACGCACTTGTCGGAGAGGGGACCATAGGAGACTATCACCTCACACTCATCGTCGGAGAGGGAAACATCTGAAGAAGGAATTACCACCTCACGCACTTGTCGGAGAGGGGACCATAGGAGACTATCACCTCACACTCACCGTCGGAGAGGGAAACATCTGAAGAAGGAATTACCACCTCACGCACTTGTCGGAGAGGGGACCATAAGAGATTATCACCTCACACTCACCGTCGGAGAGGGAAACATCTGAAGAAGGAATTACCACCTCACGCACTTGTCGGAGAGGGGACCATCTGGGATAACTTCTACTGAGTCTCTATCAGAAAAGCCTGTTGGGAGTCGATTTAGCTGGACTAGAGAAGGCTTTGAAATATGTTTGAGAATTTCAACTGCATCTTTCCTGAAAGGTAAAGGTCAGTCATATGCAATGCATGATGTGGATCAAGCAATGATGTTCTCAACATAAATGAGATTTGTATGGTATGATGCGTCTATGCATGCTATAATGATGTATGTGATGTTTTATGTATGTTTTCGTCTAGGAAAGTAAATCCTTGACGGATGCCGGGAAGTCATATCCTGGGCTGATGTTTGAGGATAAGCTTTTACTTCCGCTGGGGATGATAGTTGCAAGAATACCGGTAGGAGAAGATGACTCTGTTGCGGAATAAACTTGGCGAATAGATTCTGCGGGGAGACAAGATATTCTAGTGACCATGCTGGGAAGTGATACTCTGTGGGAAGAGGGATGCTTTGCTGAGTTGTTGATAATAAAAAATGCTGAGGGTACACTTGGTGTTGGAAGTGTTGACAGACTTCGCTGGGGTAAGAAGACTTTGTCGACGACGCTCTTTCCGTGGCTTTTGGCTGAGGATAACCCAGTTATATCCTGTTAAGGAAATAACTCTTTGAATAAAGCCGGGAGATGCGTTCGTGCTCTGCGAGGGGATAAGCTTCCAGAATATACTGGGGATAAGCTTACTGCTTGGGGATATGAATTCCAAATTTCCTGGGGAACTGGATTGGACTATCCTGGGGAAGTATTGAACTGTATTGGTTAAGTTCTTTTGAATATTTGATATGCTGCCGGGGAACAATCTTTAGACCAAGACTGCCGGGGATGCTTGTTAAGAATATATGCTGCTGGGGAAGTATTGAGATCTACGGGAGGACACTTAGTTTCCTTGATAATTTCGCTTGGAGAAGAATGTACTGTTTTGCTGAACCACTCTCTGGGGAATTAAGATGTACTTGGTCGTGTTCTTTAGCTGAACCTACCTTGGTACCTTGGAGGATAGAACAACTAGATTGCTTAGACAACTCTTTATTGCCCCTGTTTCTAGTGTCACCTGCAATTAATTCCTTTGTTTCGTATGCAAATATTTATGAGTTAGCACATTATTGTCAATGCATATATCACAAATTGAACCTTGGACGTTCTTCGCAAAACAAAACAGAAAAAGAAAAAACTTGGCACGTTTAACTGAAAATATATTTGTATTGATTTTGAATGGCCTGAAAATAGGCGTTTTTGTATACAAGAGGCTGACGTCCTAGTAAGAGGAACGTCGTCGAACAAGAGAGTTTATACAGATTTTGTACAACAGAAAATAAAACAGCTGTGTGAAATATGAATGATCCACTGGGTTTCAACTCTGCTATTGTCTTTATAACTCCGAGCGTCTCATCACTTGATGACCTTGGTTGAAGGTGAAGCTGACTGATCGATGCCGTCTGAACTTGATGTAGATACCGGATTCTAGATGCAAAGTGATCCAATGAGACATAGTATTACGCTTTATCCCTAATTTTTGCCTGGACCGCCCTTTCGGGTTTTCAGTCCACCGGGATACCCATTTTTTCCCAAGCCGCCTTTTCAGGTTTTCGA
>OX451737.1:365722189-365737189 GCA_948472305.1 Vicia faba | reverse complement strand
TTGACGTTGTTGTTGTTGTTTATTTGACATTGTTTTTGTTGTTGTTGTTGTTGTTTATTTGGCGTTGTTGTTGTTTATTTGACATTGTTGTTGTTGACATTGTTGTTGTTGTTGTAGTTTATTTGACGTAGTTGTTGTTGTTGACGTTGTTGTTGTTGTTTATTTGACGTTTTTGTTGTTGTTGATGTTGTTGTTGTTGTTTATTTGACGTTGTTTTTGTTGTTTATGTGACGTTGTTGTTGTTGTTTATTTGACGTTGTTGTTGTTGTTGTTATTGTTGTTGTTTATTTGACGTTGTTGTTGTTGTTGTTTATTTGATGTTGTTGTTGTTGTTTATTTGACATTGTTGTTGTTGTTGACGTTGTTGTTGTTGTTGTTTATTTGATGTTGTTGTTGTTTATTTGACATTGTTGTTGTTGATGTTGTTGTTGTTTATTTGACATTGTTGTTGTTGTTGTTGTTGACGTTGTTGGTGTTGTTGTTTACTTGACGTTGTTGTTATTGTTGTTGTGTATTTGACGTTGTTTTAGTTGTTGTTTATTTGACGTTGTTGTTGTTGTTGTTTATTTGACAGTGTTGTTGTTGTTGTTGTTTATTTGACGTTGTTGTTGTTGTTGTTTATTTGACGTTGTTGTTGTTGTTGACGTTGTTGTTGTTTATTTGACGTTGTTGTTGTTGACATTGTTGTTGTTGTTGTTGTTTATTTCACGTTGTTGATGTAGTTGACGTTGTTGTTTATTTTACGTTGTTTTAGATGTTGTTGTTTATTTGACGTTGTTGTTGTTTATTTGACATTGTTGTTGTTGTTGACGTTGTTGTTGTTTATTTGACATTTTTGTTGTTGTTGTTGACGTTGTTGGTGTTGTTGTTTATTTGACGTTGTTTTAGTTGTTGTTGTTTATTTGACATTGTTGTTGTTGTTGTTTATTTAACGTTTTTGTTATTGACATTGTTGTTGTTGTTTATATGACGTTGTTGTTGTTGTTGTTTATTTGACATAGTTGTTGTTGTTGACGTTGTTGTTGTTGTTGTTGTTGTTTATTTGACGTTTTTGTTGTTGTTGATGTTGTTGTTGTTGTTGTTGTTTATTTGACGTTGTTGTTATTGTTTATTTGACGTTGTTGTTGTTGTTGTTGTTGTTGTTTATTTGATGTTGTTGTTGTTGTTTATTTGACGTTGTTATTGTTGTTGTTTATTTGACGTTGTTGTTGTTGTTATTAATTTGACGTTGTTGTTGTTGTTATTGTTTATTTGACGTTGTTGCTGTTGTTGTTGTTGTTGTTTATTTGACGTTGTTATTGTTGTTTATTTGACGTTGTTTTTGTTATTTGACGTTGTTGTTATTGTTGTTGTATTTGTTGTTGTTGTTGTTGCTTATTTGACGTTGTTGTTACTGTTGTTGTTTATTTGACGTTGTTATTGTTGTTGCTGTTATTTATTTGACGTTGTTGTTGTCGTTGTTGTTGTTTATTTGACGTTGTTGTTGTTGTTGTTGTTGTTTATTTGACGTTGTTGTTGTTGTTGTTATTTATTTAACGTTGTTGTTGTTGTTTATTTGACGTTGTTGTTGTTGTTTATTTGACGTTGTTGTTGTTGTTTATTTGACATTGTTGTCGTTGTTGTTGTTGTTGTTGACGTTGTTGTTGTTGTTTATTTGACATTGTTGTTGTTGGTGGTGGTGTTGTTGTTTATTTGATGTTGTTTTAGTTGTTGTTGTTTATTTGGCGTTGTTGTTGTTTATTTGACATTGTTGTTGTTGACATTGTTGTTGTTGTTGTTGTTGTTGTTGTTGTTTATTTGACGTAGTTGTTGTTGTTGACGTTGTTGTTGTTGTTTATTTGACGATTTTGTTGTTGTTGATGTTGTTGTTGTTATTTATTTGACGTTGTTGTTGTTGTTTATTTGACGTTGTTGTTGTTGTTATTGTTGTTGTTTATTTGACGTTGTTGTTGTTGTTGTTTATTTGATGTTGTTGTTGTTGTTTATTTGACATTGTTGTTGTTGTTGTTTATTTGACGTTGTTGTTGTTGTTTATTTGACGTAGTTGTTGTTGTTGACATTGTTGTTGTTGTTGTTTATTTGACGTTTTTGTTGTTGTTGATGTTGTTGTTGTTGTTTATTTGACGTTGTTGTTATTGTCTATTTGACGTTGTTGTTGTTGTTTATTTGACGTTGTTGTTGGTTTTATTGTTGTTGTTTATTTGACATTGTTATTGTTGTTTATTTGATGTTGTTGTAGTTGTTGTTGTTTATTTGACGTTGGTGTTGTTGTTGTTTATTTGACGTTGTTGTTGTTGTTATTTATTTGACGTTGTTGTTGTTGTTATTGTTTATTAGACGTTGTTGTTGTTGTTGTTTATTTGACGTTGTTGTTGTTGTTGACGTTGTTGTTGTTATTGTTTATTTGACATTGTTGTTGTTGTTGGTGGTGGTGTTGTTGTTGTTTATTTGACGTTGTTGTTGTTGTTTATTGGACGTTGTTGTTGTTGTTGACGTTGTTGTTGTTGTTGTTGTTTATTTGACGTTGTTGTTGTTGTTATTGTTATTTATTTGACGTTGTTGTTGTTGTTTATTTGACGTTGTTGTTGTTTATTTGACGTTGTTGTTGTTGTTTATTTGACATTGTTGTTGTTGTTGTTGTTGTTATTGTTTATTTGACGTTGTTGTTGTTGTTTATTTGACGTTGTTGTTGTTGTTGTTGACGTTGTTGTTGTTGTTGTTTATTTGATGTTGTTGTTGTTGTTGTTTATTTGACGTAGTTGTTGTTGTTGACATTGTTGTTGTTGTTGTTTATTTGACGTTTTTGTTGTTGTTGATGTTGTTGTTGTTGTTTATTTGACGTTGTTGTTATTGTCTATTTGACGTTGTTGTTGTTGTTTATTTGACGTTGTTGTTGGTTTTATTGTTGTTGTTTATTTGACATTGTTATTGTTGTTTATTTGATGTTGTTGTAGTTGTTGTTGTTTATTTGACGTTGGTGTTGTTGTTTATTTGACGTTGTTGTTGTTGTTATTTATTTGACGTTGTTGTTGTTGTTATTGTTTATTAGACGTTGTTGTTGTTGTTGTTTATTTGACGTTGTTGTTGTTGTTGACGTTGTTGTTGTTATTGTTTATTTGACATTGTTGTTGTTGTTGGTGGTGGTGTAGTTGTTGTTTATTTGACGTTGTTGTTGTTGTTTATTGGACGTTGTTGTTGTTGTTGACGTTGTTGTTGTTGTTGTTTATTTGACGTTGTTGTTGTTGTTATTGTTATTTATTTGACGTTGTTGTTGTTGTTTATTTGACGTTGTTGTTGTTTATTTGACGTTGTTGTTGTTGTTTATTTGACATTGTTGTTGTTGTTGTTGTTATTGTTTATTTGACGTTGTTGTTGTTGTTTATTTGACGTTGTTGTTGTTGTTGTTGACGTTGTTGTTGTTGTTGTTTATTTGATGTTGTTGTTGTTGTTGTTTATTTGACGTTGTTGTTGTTGTTGTTGTTGTTTATTTGACGTTGTTGTTGTTGTTTATTTGATGTTGTTGTTGTTGTTTATTTGACGGTGTTGTTGTTGTTGTTTATTTGACGTTGTTGTTGTTGTTGACGTTGTTGTTGTTGTTTATTTGACGTTTTTGTTGTTGTTGACGTTGTTGTTGTTTGTTATTTGACGTTGTTGTATTTGTTGTTGTTTACTTGACGTTGTTGTTGTTGTTGTTTATTTGATGTTGTTGTTGTTGTTGTTTATTTGACGTTGTTGTTGTTTATTTGACGTTGTTGTTGTTTATTTGACATTGTTGTTGTTGTTGTTGACGTTGTTGTTGTTGTTTATTTGACATTGTTGTTGTTGGTGGTGGTGGTGGTGGTGTTGTTTATTTGACGTTGTTGTTGTTGTTTATTTGACATTGTTTTTGTTGTTGTTGTTGTTGTTTATTTGGCGTTGTTGTTGTTTATTTGACATTGTTGTTGTTGACATTGTTGTTGTTGTTGTAGTTTATTTGACGTAGTTGTTGTTGTTGACGTTGTTGTTGTTGTTTATTTGACGTTTTTGTTGTTGTTGATGTTGTTGTTGTTGTTTATTTGACGTTGTTTTTGTTGTTTATGTGACGTTGTTGTTGTTGTTTATTTGACGTTGTTGTTGTTGTTGTTATTGTTGTTGTTTATTTGACGTTGTTGTTGTTGTTGTTTATTTGATGTTGTTGTTGTTGTTTATTTGACATTGTTGTTGTTGTTGACGTTGTTGTTGTTGTTGTTTATTTGATGTTGTTGTTGTTTATTTGACATTGTTGTTGTTGATGTTGTTGTTGTTTATTTGACATTGTTGTTGTTGTTGTTGTTGACGTTGTTGGTGTTGTTGTTTACTTGACGTTGTTGTTATTGTTGTTGTGTATTTGACGTTGTTTTAGTTGTTGTTTATTTGACGTTGTTGTTGTTGTTGTTTATTTGACAGTGTTGTTGTTGTTGTTGTTTATTTGACGTTGTTGTTGTTGTTGTTTATTTGACGTTGTTGTTGTTGTTGACGTTGTTGTTGTTTATTTGACGTTGTTGTTGTTGACATTGTTGTTGTTGTTGTTGTTTATTTCACGTTGTTGATGTAGTTGACGTTGTTGTTTATTTTACGTTGTTTTAGATGTTGTTGTTTATTTGACGTTGTTGTTGTTTATTTGACATTGTTGTTGTTGTTGA
Organism: Vicia faba; assembly: GCA_948472305.1. NCBI lineage: Eukaryota > Viridiplantae > Streptophyta > Magnoliopsida > Fabales > Fabaceae > Vicia > Vicia faba. Next base: position 365,732,528 of record OX451737.1, on the reverse strand, counting down.
CGTTGTTGTTGTTTATTTGACATTTTTGTTGTTGTTGTTGACGTTGTTGGTGTTGTTGTTTATTTGACGTTGTTTTAGTTGTTGTTGTTTATTTGACATTGTTGTTGTTGTTGTTTATTTAACGTTTTTGTTATTGACATTGTTGTTGTTGTTTATATGACGTTGTTGTTGTTGTTGTTTATTTGACATAGTTGTTGTTGTTGACGTTGTTGTTGTTGTTGTTGTTGTTTATTTGACGTTTTTGTTGTTGTTGATGTTGTTGTTGTTGTTGTTGTTTATTTGACGTTGTTGTTATTGTTTATTTGACGTTGTTGTTGTTGTTGTTGTTGTTGTTTATTTGATGTTGTTGTTGTTGTTTATTTGACGTTGTTATTGTTGTTGTTTATTTGACGTTGTTGTTGTTGTTATTAATTTGACGTTGTTGTTGTTGTTATTGTTTATTTGACGTTGTTGCTGTTGTTGTTGTTGTTGTTTATTTGACGTTGTTATTGTTGTTTATTTGACGTTGTTTTTGTTATTTGACGTTGTTGTTATTGTTGTTGTATTTGTTGTTGTTGTTGTTGTTGCTTATTTGACGTTGTTGTTACTGTTGTTGTTTATTTGACGTTGTTATTGTTGTTGCTGTTATTTATTTGACGTTGTTGTTGTCGTTGTTGTTGTTTATTTGACGTTGTTGTTGTTGTTGTTGTTGTTTATTTGACGTTGTTGTTGTTGTTGTTATTTATTTAACGTTGTTGTTGTTGTTTATTTGACGTTGTTGTTGTTGTTTATTTGACGTTGTTGTTGTTGTTTATTTGACATTGTTGTCGTTGTTGTTGTTGTTGTTGACGTTGTTGTTGTTGTTTATTTGACATTGTTGTTGTTGGTGGTGGTGTTGTTGTTTATTTGATGTTGTTTTAGTTGTTGTTGTTTATTTGGCGTTGTTGTTGTTTATTTGACATTGTTGTTGTTGACATTGTTGTTGTTGTTGTTGTTGTTGTTTATTTGACGTAGTTGTTGTTGTTGACGTTGTTGTTGTTGTTTATTTGACGATTTTGTTGTTGTTGATGTTGTTGTTGTTATTTATTTGACGTTGTTGTTGTTGTTTATTTGACGTTGTTGTTGTTGTTATTGTTGTTGTTTATTTGACGTTGTTGTTGTTGTTGTTTATTTGATGTTGTTGTTGTTGTTTATTTGACATTGTTGTTGTTGTTGTTTATTTGACGTTGTTGTTGTTGTTTATTTGACGTAGTTGTTGTTGTTGACATTGTTGTTGTTGTTGTTTATTTGACGTTTTTGTTGTTGTTGATGTTGTTGTTGTTGTTTATTTGACGTTGTTGTTATTGTCTATTTGACGTTGTTGTTGTTGTTTATTTGACGTTGTTGTTGGTTTTATTGTTGTTGTTTATTTGACATTGTTATTGTTGTTTATTTGATGTTGTTGTAGTTGTTGTTGTTTATTTGACGTTGGTGTTGTTGTTGTTTATTTGACGTTGTTGTTGTTGTTATTTATTTGACGTTGTTGTTGTTGTTATTGTTTATTAGACGTTGTTGTTGTTGTTGTTTATTTGACGTTGTTGTTGTTGTTGACGTTGTTGTTGTTATTGTTTATTTGACATTGTTGTTGTTGTTGGTGGTGGTGTTGTTGTTGTTTATTTGACGTTGTTGTTGTTGTTTATTGGACGTTGTTGTTGTTGTTGACGTTGTTGTTGTTGTTGTTGTTTATTTGACGTTGTTGTTGTTGTTATTGTTATTTATTTGACGTTGTTGTTGTTGTTTATTTGACGTTGTTGTTGTTTATTTGACGTTGTTGTTGTTGTTTATTTGACATTGTTGTTGTTGTTGTTGTTGTTATTGTTTATTTGACGTTGTTGTTGTTGTTTATTTGACGTTGTTGTTGTTGTTGTTGACGTTGTTGTTGTTGTTGTTTATTTGATGTTGTTGTTGTTATTGTTTATTTGACGTTGTTGTTGTTGTTGTTGTTTATTTGACGTTGTTGTTGTCGTTTATTTGATGTTGTTGTTGTTGTTTATTTGACGGTGTTGTTGTTGTTGTTTATTTGACGTTGTTGTTGTTGTTGACGTTGTTGTTGTTGTTTATTTGACGTTTTTGTTGTTGTTGACGTTGTTGTTGTTTGTTATTTGACGTTGTTGTATTTGTTGTTGTTTATTTGACGTTGTTGTTGTTGTTGTTTATTTGATGTTGTTGTTGTTGTTGTTTATTTGACGTTGTTGTTGTTTATTTGACGTTGTTGTTGTTTATTTGACATTGTTGTTGTTGTTGTTGACGTTGTTGTTGTTGTTTATTTGACATTGTTGTTGTTCGTGGTGGTGGTGGTGGTGTTGTTTATTTGACGTTGTTGTTGTTTATTTGACATTGTTTTTGTTGTTGTTGTTGTTGTTGTTGTTTATTTGGCGTTGTTGTTGTTTATTTGACATTGTTGTTGTTGACATTGTTGTTGTTGTTGTAGTTTATTTGACGTAGTTGTTGTTGTTGACGTTGTTGTTGTTGTTTATTTGACGTTTTTGTTGTTGTTGATGTTGTTGTTGTTGTTTATTTGACGTTGTTTTTGTTGTTTATGTGACGTTGTTGTTGTTGTTTATTTGACGTTGTTGTTGTTGTTGTTATTGTTGTTGTTTATTTGACGTTGTTGTTGTTGTTGTTTATTTGATGTTGTTGTTGTTGTTTATTTGACATTGTTGTTGTTGTTGACGTTGTTGTTGTTGTTGTTTATTTGATGTTGTTGTTGTTTATTTGACATTGTTGTTGTTGATGTTGTTGTTGTTTATTTGACATTGTTGTTGTTGTTGTTGTTGACGTTGTTGGTGTTGTTGTTTACTTGACGTTGTTGTTATTGTTGTTGTGTATTTGACGTTGTTTTAGTTGTTGTTTATTTGACGTTGTTGTTGTTGTTGTTTATTTGACAGTGTTGTTGTTGTTGTTTATTTGACGTTGTTGTTGTTGTTGTTGTTTATTTGACGTTGTTGTTGTTGTTGACGTTGTTGTTGTTTATTTGACGTTGTTGTTGTTGACATTGTTGTTGTTGTTGTTGTTTATTTCACGTTGTTGATGTAGTTGACGTTGTTGTTTATTTTACGTTGTTTTAGATGTTGTTGTTTATTTGACGTTGTTGTTGTTGACGTTGTTGTTGTTTATTTGACATTTTTGTTGTTGTTGTTGACGTTGTTGGTGTTGTTGTTTATTTGACGTTGTTTTAGTTGTTGTTGTTTATTTGACATTGTTGTTGTTGTTGTTTATTTAACGTTTTTGTTATTGACATTGTTGTTGTTGTTTATATGACGTTGTTGTTGTTGTTGTTTATTTGACATAGTTGTTGTTGTTGACGTTGTTGTTGTTGTTGTTGTTGTTTATTTGACGTTTTTGTTGTTGTTGATGTTGTTGTTGTTGTTGTTGTTTATTTGACGTTGTTGTTATTGTTTATTTGACGTTGTTGTTGTTGTTGTTGTTGTTGTTTATTTGATGTTGTTGTTGTTGTTTATTTGACGTTGTTATTGTTGTTGTTTATTTGACGTTGTTGTTGTTGTTATTAATTTGACGTTGTTGTTGTTGTTATTGTTTATTTGACGTTGTTGCTGTTGTTGTTGTTGTTGTTTATTTGACGTTGTTATTGTTGTTTATTTGACGTTGTTTTTGTTATTTGACGTTGTTGTTATTGTTGTTGTATTTGTTGTTGTTGTTGTTGTTGCTTATTTGACGTTGTTGTTACTGTTGTTGTTTATTTGACGTTGTTATTGTTGTTGCTGTTATTTATTTGACGTTGTTGTTGTCGTTGTTGTTGTTTATTTGACGTTGTTGTTGTTGTTGTTGTTGTTTATTTGACGTTGTTGTTGTTGTTGTTATTTATTTGACGTTGTTGTTGTTGTTTATTTGACGTTGTTGTTGTTGTTTATTTGACGTTGTTGTTGTTGTTTATTTGACATTGTTGTCGTTGTTGTTGTTGTTGTTGACGTTGTTGTTGTTGTTTATTTGACATTGTTGTTGTTGGTGGTGGTGTTGTTGTTTATTTGATGTTGTTTTAGTTGTTGTTGTTTATTTGGCGTTGTTGTTGTTTATTTGACATTGTTGTTGTTGACATTGTTGTTGTTGTTGTTGTTGTTGTTGTTTATTTGACGTAGTTGTTGTTGTTGACTTTGTTGTTGTTGTTTATTTGACGATTTTGTTGTTGTTGATGTTGTTGTTGTTATTTATTTGACGTTGTTGTTGTTGTTTATTTGACGTTGTTGTTGTTGTTATTGTTGTTGTTTATTTGACGTTGTTGTTGTTGTTGTTTATTTGATGTTGTTGTTGTTGTTTATTTGACATTGTTGTTGTTGTTGTTTATTTGACGTTGTTGTTGTTGTTTATTTGACGTAGTTGTTGTTGTTGACATTGTTGTTGTTGTTGTTTATTTGACGTTTTTGTTGTTGTTGATGTTGTTGTTGTTGTTTATTTGACGTTGTTGTTATTGTCTATTTGACGTTGTTGTTGTTGTTTATTTGACGTTGTTGTTGGTTTTATTGTTGTTGTTTATTTGACATTGTTATTGTTGTTTATTTGATGTTGTTGTAGTTGTTGTTGTTTATTTGACGTTGGTGTTGTTGTTGTTTATTTGACGTTGTTGTTGTTGTTATTTATTTGACGTTGTTGTTGTTGTTATTGTTTATTAGACGTTGTTGTTGTTGTTGTTTATTTGACGTTGTTGTTGTTGTTGACGTTGTTGTTGTTATTGTTTATTTGACATTGTTGTTGTTGTTGGTGGTGGTGTTGTTGTTGTTTATTTGACGTTGTTGTTGTTGTTTATTGGACGTTGTTGTTGTTGTTGACGTTGTTGTTGTTGTTGTTTATTTGACGTTGTTGTTGTTGTTATTGTTATTTATTTGACGTTGTTGTTGTTGTTTATTTGACGTTGTTGTTGTTTATTTGACGTTGTTGTTGTTGTTTATTTGACATTGTTGTTGTTGTTGTTGTTATTGTTTATTTGACGTTGTTGTTGTTGTTTATTTGACGTTGTTGTTGTTGTTGTTGACGTTGTTGTTGTTGTTGTTTATTTGATGTTGTTGTTGTTGTTGTTTATTTGACGTTGTTGTTGTTGTTGTTGTTTATTTGACGTTGTTGTTGTCGTTTATTTGATGTTGTTGTTGTTGTTTATTTGACGGTGTTGTTGTTGTTGTTTATTTGACGTTGTTGTTGTTGTTGACGTTGTTGTTGTTGTTTATTTGACGTTTTTGTTGTTGTTGACGTTGTTGTTGTTTGTTATTTGACGTTGTTGTATTTGTTGTTGTTTATTTGACGTTGTTGTTGTTGTTGTTTATTTGATGTTGTTGTTGTTGTTGTTTATTTGACGTTGTTGTTGTTTATTTGACGTTGTTGTTGTTTATTTGACATTGTTGTTGTTGTTGTTGACGTTGTTGTTGTTGTTTATTTGACATTGTTGTTGTTGGTGGTGGTGGTGGTGGTGTTGTTTATTTGACGTTGTTGTTGTTGTTTATTTGACATTGTTTTTGTTGTTGTTGTTGTTGTTGTTGTTGTTTATTTGGCGTTGTTGTTGTTTATTTGACATTGTTGTTGTTGACATTGTTGTTGTTGTTGTAGTTTATTTGACGTAGTTGTTGTTGTTGACGTTGTTGTTGTTGTTGTTGTTTATTTGACGTTTTTGTTGTTGTTGATGTTGTTGTTGTTGTTTATTTGACGTTGTTTTTGTTGTTTATTTGACGTTGTTGTTGTTGTTTATTTGACGTTGTTGTTGTTGTTGTTATTGTTGTTGTTTATTTGACATTGTTGTTGTTGTTGTTTATTTGATGTTGTTGTTGTTGTTTATTTGACATTGTTGTTGTTGTTGACGTTGTTGTTGTTGTTTATTTGATGTTGTTGTTGTTTATTTGACATTGTTGTTGTTGATGTTGTTGTTGTTTATTTGACATTGTTGTTGTTGTTGTTGACGTTGTTGTTGACGTTGTTGGTGTTGTTGTTTACTTGACGTTGTTGTTATTGTTGTTGTGTATTTGACGTTGTTTTAGTTGTTGTTTATTTGACGTTGTTGTTGTTGTTGTTTATTTGACAGTGTTGTTGTTGTTGTTGTTTATTTGACGTTGTTGTTGTTGTTGTTTATTTGACGTTGTTGTTGTTGTTGACGTTGTTGTTGTTTATTTGACGTTGTTGTTGTTGACATAGTTGTTGTTGTTGTTGTTTATTTCACGTTGTTGATGTAGTTGACGTTGTTGTTTATTTTACGTTGTTTTAGATGTTGTTGTTTATTTGACGTTGTTGTTGTTTATTTGACATTGTTGTTGTTGTTGACGTTGTTGTTGTTTATTTGACATTTTTGTTGTTGTTGTTGACGTTGTTGGTGTTGTTGTTTATTTGACGTTGTTTTAGTTGTTGTTGTTTATTTGACATTGTTGTTGTTGTTGTTTATTTAACGTTTTTGTTATTGACATTGTTGTTGTTGTTTATATGACGTTGTTGTTGTTGTTGTTTATTTGACATAGTTGTTGTTGTTGACGTTGTTGTTGTTGTTGTTGTTTATTTGACGTTTTTGTTGTTGTTGATGTTGTTGTTGTTGTTGTTGTTTATTTGACGTTGTTGTTATTGTTTATTTGACGTTGTTGTTGTTGTTGTTGTTGTTGTTTATTTGATGTTGTTGTTGTTGTTTATTTGACGTTGTTATTGTTGTTGTTTATTTGACGTTGTTGTTGTTGTTATTAATTTGACGTTGTTGTTGTTGTTATTGTTTATTTGACGTTGTTGCTGTTGTTGTTGTTGTTGTTGTTTATTTGACGTTGTTATTGTTGTTTATTTGACGTTGTTTTTGTTATTTGACGTTGTTGTTATTGTTGTTGTATTTGTTGTTGTTGTTGTTGTTGCTTATTTGACGTTGTTGTTACTGTTGTTGTTTATTTGACGTTGTTATTGTTGTTGCTGTTATTTATTTGACGTTGTTGTTGTCGTTGTTGTTGTTTATTTGACGTTGTTGTTGTTGTTGTTGTTGTTTATTTGACGTTGTTGTTGTTGTTGTTATTTATTTGACGTTGTTGTTGTTGTTTATTTGACGTTGTTGTTGTTGTTTATTTGACGTTGTTGTTGTTGTTTATTTGACATTGTTGTCGTTGTTGTTGTTGTTGTTGACGTTGTTGTTGTTGTTTATTTGACATTGTTGTTGTTGGTGGTGGTGTTGTTGTTTATTTGATGTTGTTTTAGTTGTTGTTGTTTATTTGGCGTTGTTGTTGTTTATTTGACATTGTTGTTGTTGACATTGTTGTTGTTGTTGTTGTTGTTGTTGTTGTTTATTTGACGTAGTTGTTGTTGTTGACGTTGTTGTTGTTGTTTATTTGACGATTTTGTTGTTGTTGATGTTGTTGTTGTTATTTATTTGACGTTGTTGTTGTTGTTTATTTGACGTTGTTGTTGTTGTTATTGTTGTTGTTTATTTGACGTTGTTGTTGTTGTTGTTTATTTGATGTTGTTGTTGTTGTTTATTTGACATTGTTGTTGTTGTTGTTTATTTGACGTTGTTGTTGTTGTTTATTTGACGTAGTTGTTGTTGTTGACATTGTTGTTGTTGTTGTTTATTTGACGTTTTTGTTGTTGTTGATGTTGTTGTTGTTGTTTATTTGACGTTGTTGTTATTGTCTATTTGACGTTGTTGTTGTTGTTTATTTGACGTTGTTGTTGGTTTTATTGTTGTTGTTTATTTGACATTGTTATTGTTGTTTATTTGATGTTGTTGTAGTTGTTGTTGTTTATTTGACGTTGGTGTTGTTGTTGTTTATTTGACGTTGTTGTTGTTGTTATTTATTTGACGTTGTTGTTGTTGTTATTGTTTATTAGACGTTGTTGTTGTTGTTGTTTATTTGACGTTGTTGTTGTTGTTGACGTTGTTGTTGTTATTGTTTATTTGACATTGTTGTTGTTGTTGGTGGTGGTGTTGTTGTTGTTTATTTGACGTTGTTGTTGTTGTTTATTGGACGTTGTTGTTGTTGTTGACGTTGTTGTTGTTGTTGTTTATTTGACGTTGTTGTTGTTGTTATTGTTATTTATTTGACGTTGTTGTTGTTGTTTATTTGACGTTGTTGTTGTTTATTTGACGTTGTTGTTGTTGTTTATTTGACATTGTTGTTGTTGTTGTTGTTATTGTTTATTTGACGTTGTTGTTGTTGTTTATTTGACGTTGTTGTTGTTGTTGTTGACGTTGTTGTTGTTGTTGTTTATTTGATGTTGTTGTTGTTGTTGTTTATTTGACGTTGTTGTTGTTGTTGTTGTTTATTTGACGTTGTTGTTGTCGTTTATTTGATGTTGTTGTTGTTGTTTATTTGACGGTGTTGTTGTTGTTGTTTATTTGACGTTGTTGTTGTTGTTGACGTTGTTGTTGTTGTTTATTTGACGTTTTTGTTGTTGTTGACGTTGTTGTTGTTTGTTATTTGACGTTGTTGTATTTGTTGTTGTTTATTTGACGTTGTTGTTGTTGTTGTTTATTTGATGTTATTGTTGTTGTTGTTTATTTGACGTTGTTGTTGTTTATTTGACGTTGTTGTTGTTTATTTGACATTGTTGTTGTTGTTGTTGACGTTGTTGTTGTTGTTTATTTGACATTGTTGTTGTTGGTGGTGGTGGTGGTGGTGTTGTTTATTTGACGTTGTTGTTGTTGTTTATTTGACATTGTTTTTGTTGTTGTTGTTGTTGTTGTTGTTGTTTATTTGGCGTTGTTGTTGTTTATTTGACATTGTTGTTGTTGACATTGTTGTTGTTGTTGTAGTTTATTTGACGTAGTTGTTGTTGTTGACGTTGTTGTTGTTGTTGTTGTTTATTTGACGTTTTTGTTGTTGTTGATGTTGTTGTTGTTGTTTATTTGACGTTGTTTTTGTTGTTTATTTGACGTTGTTGTTGTTGTTTATTTGACGTTGTTGTTGTTGTTGTTATTGTTGTTGTTTATTTGACATTGTTGTTGTTGTTGTTTATTTGATGTTGTTGTTGTTGTTTATTTGACATTGTTGTTGTTGTTGACGTTGTTGTTGTTGTTTATTTGATGTTGTTGTTGTTTATTTGACATTGTTGTTGTTGATGTTGATGTTGTTTATTTGACATTGTTGTTGTTGTTGTTGACGTTGTTGTTGACGTTGTTGGTGTTGTTGTTTACTTGACGTTGTTGTTATTGTTGTTGTGTATTTGACGTTGTTTTAGTTGTTGTTTATTTGACGTTGTTGTTGTTGTTGTTTATTTGACAGTGTTGTTGTTGTTGTTGTTTATTTGACGTTGTTGTTGTTGTTGTTTATTTGACGTTGTTGTTGTTGTTGACGTTGTTGTTGTTTATTTGACGTTGTTGTTGTTGACATAGTTGTTGTTGTTGTTGTTTATTTCACGTTGTTGATGTAGTTGACGTTGTTGTTTATTTTACGTTGTTTTAGATGTTGTTGTTTATTTGACGTTGTTGTTGTTTATTTGACATTGTTGTTGTTGTTGACGTTGTTGTTGTTTATTTGACATTTTTGTTGTTGTTGTTGACGTTGTTGGTGTTGTTGTTTATTTGACGTTGTTTTAGTTGTTGTTGTTTATTTGACATTGTTGTTGTTGTTGTTTATTTAACGTTTTTGTTATTGACATTGTTGTTGTTGTTTATATGACGTTGTTGTTGTTGTTGTTTATTTGACATAGTTGTTGTTGTTGACGTTGTTGTTGTTGTTGTTGTTGTTTATTTGACGTTTTTGTTGTTGTTGATGTTGTTGTTGTTGTTGTTGTTTATTTGACGTTGTTGTTATTGTTTATTTGACGTTGTTGTTGTTGTTGTTGTTGTTTATTTGATGTTGTTGTTGTTGTTTATTTGACGTTGTTATTGTTGTTGTTTATTTGACGTTGTTGTTGTTGTTATTAATTTGACTTTGTTGTTGTTGTTATTGTTTATTTGACGTTGTTGCTGTTGTTGTTGTTGTTGTTTATTTGACGTTGTTATTGTTGTTTATTTGACGTTGTTTTTATTATTTGACGTTGTTGTTGTTGTTGTTGTATTTGTTGTTGTTGTTGTTGTTGCTTATTTGACGTTGTTGTTACTGTTGTTGTTTATTTGACATTGTTATTGTTGTTGCTGTTATTTATTTGACGTTGTTGTTGTCGTTGTTGTTGTTTATTTGACGTTGTTGTTGTTGTTGTTGTTTATTTGACGTTGTTGTTGTTGTTGTTATTTATTTGACGTTGTTGTTGTTGTTTATTTGACGTTGTTGTTGTTGTTTATTTGACGTTGTTGTTGTTGTTTATTTGACATTGTTGTTGTTGTTGTTGTTGTTGTTGACGTTGTTGTTGTTGTTTATTTGACATTGTTGTTGTTGGTGGTGGTGTTGTTGTTTATTTGACGTTGTTTTAGTTGTTGTTG
>OX451737.1:365709689-365717189 GCA_948472305.1 Vicia faba | reverse complement strand
TTGTTTATTTGACGTTGTTGTTGCTGTTGTTTATTTGACGTTGTTGTTGTTGTTGTTTATTTGACGTTGTTGTTGTTGTTGTTTATTTGACGTTGTTGTTGTTGTTGACGTTGTTGTTGTTGTTGTTGTTGTTTATTTGACATTGTTATTGTTGTTGCTGTTATTTATTTGACGTTGTTGTTGTCGATGTTGTTGTTTATTTGACGTTGTTGTTGTTGTTGTTGTTGTTTATTTGACGTTGTTGTTGTTATTTATTTGACGTTGTTGTTGTTTATTTGACGTTATTGTTGTTATTTATTTGACGTTGTTGTTGTTGTTTATTTGACGTTGTTGTTGTTGTTTATTTGACGTTGTTGTTGTTGTTTATTTGACGTTGTTGTTGTTGTTTATTTGACATTGTTGTTGTTATTGTTGTTGTTGTTGTTGACGTTGTTGTTATTTATTTGACATTGTTGTTGTTGGTGGTGTTGTTGTTGTTTATTTGACGTTGTTTTAGTTGTTGTTGTTTATTTGGCGTTGTTGTTGTTTATTTGACATTGTTGTTGTTGACATTGTTGTTGTTGTTGTTGTTGTTGTTTATTTGACGTAGTTGTTGTTGTTGACGTTGTTGTTGTTGTTTATTTGACGATTTTGTTATTGTTGATGTTGTTGTTGTTATTTATTTGACGTTGTTGTTGTTGTTTATTTGACGTTGTTGTTGTTGTTATTGTTGTTGTTTATTTGACGTTGTTGTTGTTGTTGTTTATTTGATGTTGTTGTTGTTGTTTATTTGACATTGTTGTTGTTGTTGTTTATTTGACGTTGTTGTTGTTGTTTATTTGACGTAGTTGTTGTTGTTGACATTGTTGTTGTTGTTGTTTATTTGACGTTTTTGTTGTTGTTGATGTTGTTGTTGTTGTTTATTTGACGTTGTTGTTATTGTCTATTTGATGTTGTTGTTGTTGTTTATTTGACGTTGTTGTTGGTTTTATTGTTGTTGTTTATTTGACATTGTTATTGTTGTTTATTTGATGTTGTTGTAGTTGTTGTTGTTTATTTGACGTTGGTGTTGTTGTTGTTTATTTGACGTTGTTGTTGTTGTTATTTATTTGACGTTGTTGTTGTTGTTATTGTTTATTAGACGTTGTTGTTGTTGTTGATTATTTGACGTTGTTGTTGTTGACGTTGTTGTTGTTATTGTTTATTTGACATTGTTGTTGTTGGTGGTGGTGGTGTTGTTGTTGTTGTTTATTTGACGTTGTTGTTGTTGTTTATTGGACGTTGTTGTTGTTGTTGACGTTGTTGTTGTTGTTGTTTATTTGACGTTGTTGTTGTTGTTATTGTTATTTATTTGACGTTGTTGTTGTTTATTTGACGTTGTTGTTGTTGTTATTGTTTATTTGACGTTGTTGTTGTTGTTTATTTGACGTTGTTGTTGTAGTTGTTGTTGTTATTGTATTTGTTGTTGTATTTGTTGTTGTTGTTGTTGCTTATTTGACGTTGTTGTTATTGTTGTTGTTAATTTGACATTGTTGTTACTTTTGTTTATTTGACGTTGTTGTTGTTGTTTATTTGACGTTGTTGTTGTTGTTTATTTGACGTTATTGTTGTTGTTGACGTTGTTGTTGTTGTTGTTTATTTGACGTTGTTGTTGTTGTTGTTGTTTATTTGACGTTATTATTGTTGTTGACGTTGTTGTTGTTGTTGTTGTTTATTTGACGTTGTTGTTGTTGTTTATTTGATGTTGTTGTTGTCATTGTTGTTGTTTATTTGACGTTGTTGTTGTTGTTTATTTGACGTTGTTGTTGTTGTTATATATTTGACGTTGTTGTTGTTGTTATTGTTTATTTGACGTTGTTGTTGTTGTTGTTTATTTGACGTTGTTGTTGCTGTTGACTTTGTTCTTGTTGTTGTTGACGTTGTTGTTGTTGTTTATTTGACGTTGTTGTTGTTGTTGTTTATTTGACGTTGCTGTTGTTGTTGTTTATTTGACGGTGTTGTTGTGGTTGTTTATTTGACGTTGTTGTTGTTGTTGATGTTGTTGTTGTTTTTGTAGTTGTTTATTTGACGTTGTTGTTGTTGTTGTTTATTTGACGTTGTTGTTGTTGTTGTTATTGTTGTTGTTGTTGTTGTTGTTTATTTGACGTTGTTGTTGTTATTTATTTGACGTTGTTGTTGTTGTGTATTTGACGTTGTTGTTGTTGTTGTTGTTTATTTGACGTTGTTGTTGTTGTTGTTGTTGTTTATTTGACGTTGTTGTTATTTATTTGACGTTGTTGTTGTTGTTTATTTGACATTGTTGTTGTTGTTGTTTATTTGACGTTGTTGTTGTTGTTTATTTGACGTTGTTGTTGTTGATGTTGCTGTTGTTGTTGTTGCTTATTTGACGTTGTTGTTGTTGTTTATTTGACGTAGTTGTTGTTGTTGACGTTGTTGTTGTTGTTGTTTATTTGACGTTGTTGTTGTTGTTTATTTGACGTTGTTGTTGTTGTTCACGTTGTTATTGTTGTTGTTTATTTGACGTTGTTGTTGTTGTTTATTTGACGTTGTTGTTGTTGTTTATTTGACGTTGTTGTTGTTGTTTATTTGACAGTGTTGTTGTTGTTGTTGTTGTTGTTTATTTGACGTTGTTGTTGTTGTTGTTTATTTGACGTTGTTGTTGTTGTTGACGTTGTTGTTGTTTATTTGACGTTGTTGTTGTTGACATAGTTGTTGTTGTTGTTGTTTATTTCACGTTGTTGATGTAGTTGACGTTGTTGTTTATTTTACGTTGTTTTAGATGTTGTTGTTTATTTGACGTTGTTGTTGTTTATTTGACATTGTTGTTGTTGTTGACGTTGTTGTTGTTTATTTGACATTTTTGTTGTTGTTGTTGACGTTGTTGGTGTTGTTGTTTATTTGACGTTGTTTTAGTTGTTGTTGTTTATTTGACGTTGTTGTTGTTGTTTATTTAAGGTTTTTGTTATTGACATTGTTGTTGTTGTTTATATGACGTTGTTGTTGTTGTTGTTTATTTGACATAGTTGTTATTGTTGACGTTGTTGTTGTTGTTGTTGTTTATTTGACGTTTTTGTTGTTGTTGATGTTGTTGTTGTTGTTGTTGTTGTTTATTTGACGTTGTTGTTATTGTTTATTTGACGTTGTTGTTGTTTATTTGACGTTGTTGTTATTGTTGTTATTGTTGTTGTTTATTTGACGTTGTTGTTGTTGTTGTTGTTGTTTATTTGATGTTGTTGTTGTTGTTTATTTGACGTTGGTATTGTTGTTGTTTATTTGACGTTGTTGTTGTTGTTATTAATTTGACGTTGTTGTTGTTATTGTTTATTTGACGTTGTTGCTGTTGTTGTTGTTGTTGTTTATTTGACGTTGTTATTGTTGTTTATTTGACGTTGTTTTTGTTATTTGACGTTGTTGTTGTTGTTGTATTTGTTGTTGTTGTTGTTGCTTATTTGACGTTGTTGTTACTGTTGTTGTTTATTTGACGTTGTTATTGCTGTTGTTTATTTGACGTTGTTGTTGTTGTTATTTATTTGACGTTGTTGTTGTTGTTGTTGTTGTTTATTTGACGTTGTTGTTGTTGTTGACGTTGTTGTTGTTGTTGTTGAATATTTAACGTTGTTATTGTTGTTGCTGTTATTTATTTGACGTTGTTGTTGTCGTTGTTGTTGTTTATTTGACGTTGTTGTTGTTGTTGTTGTTGTTTATTTGACGTTGTTGTTGTTGTTGTTATTTATTTGACGTTGTTGTTGTTGTTTATTTGACGTTGTTGTTGTTGTTTATTTGACGTTGTTGTTGTTGTTGTTGTTTATTTGACGTTGTTGTTGTTGTTTATTTGACATTGTTGTTGTTGTTGTTGTTGTTGACGTTGTTGTTGTTGTTTATTTGACATTGTTGTTGTTGGTGGTGGTGGTGTTGTTTATTTGACGTTGTTTTAGTTGTTGTTGTTTATTTGGCGTTGTTGTTGTTTATTTGACATTGTTGTTGTTGACATTGTTGTTGTTGTTGTTGTTGTTGTTTATTTGACGTAGTTGTTGTTGTTGACGTTGTTGTTGTTGTTTATTTGACGATTTTGTTGTTGTTGATGTTGTTGTTGTTATTTATTTGACGTTGTTGTTATTGTTGTTTATTTGACGTTGTTGTTGTTGTTTATTTGACGTTGTTGTTATTGTTATTGTTGTTGTTTATTTGACGTTGTTGTTGTTGTTGTTTATTTGATGTTGTTGTTGTTGTTTATTTGACATTGTTGTTGTTGTTGTTTATTTGACGTTGTTGTTGTTGTTTATTTGACGTAGTTGTTGTTGTTGACATTGTTGTTGTTGTTGTTTATTTGACGTTTTTGTTGTTGTTGATGTTGTTGTTGTTGTTTATTTGACGTTGTTCTTATTGTCTATTTGACGTTGTTGTTGTTGTTTATTTGACGTTGTTGTTGGTTTTATTGTTGTTGTTTATTTGACATTGTTATTGTTGTTTATTTGATGTTGTTGTAGTTGTTATTGTTTATTTGACGTTGGTGTTGTTGTTGTTTATTTGACGTTGTTGTTGTTGTTATTTATTTGACGTTGTTGTTGTTGTTATTGTTTATTAGACGTTGTTGTTGTTGTTGTTTATTTGACGTTGTTGTTGTTGACGTTGTTGTTGTTATTGTTTATTTGACATTGTTGTTGTTGGTGGTGGTGGTGTTGTTGTTGTTTATTTGACGTTGTCGTTGTTGTTTATTGGACGTTGTTGTTGTTGTTGACGTTGTTGTTGTTGTTGTTTATTTGACGTTGTTGTTGTTGTTATTGTTATTTATTTGACGTTGTTGTTGTTGTTTATTTGACGTTGTTGTTGTTTATTTGACGTTGTTGTTGTTGTTTATTTGACATTGTTGTTGTTGTTGTTATTGTTTATTTGACGTTGTTGTTGTTTATTTGACGTTGTTGTTGTTGTTGTTGACGTTGTTGTTGTTGTTTATTTGACGTTGTTGTTGTTGTTGTTGTTTATTTGACGTTGTTGTTGTTGTTGTTGTTGTTTATTTGACGTTGTTGTTGTTGTTTATTTGATGTTGTTTTTGTTGTTGTTTATTTGACGGTGTTGTTGTTGTTGTTTATTTGACGTTGTTGTTGTTGTTGACGTTGTTGTTGTTGTTGTTTATTTGACGTTTTTGTTGTTGTTGACGTTGTTGTTGTTTGTTATTTTACGTTGTTGTATTTGTTGTTGTTTATTTGACGTTGTTGTTGTTGTTGTTGTTTATTTGATGTTGTTGTTGTTGTTGTTGTTTATTTGACGTTGTTGTTGTTGTTTATTTGACGTTGTTGTTGTTGTTTATTTGACATTGTTGTTGTTGTTGTTGACGTTGTTGTTGTTGTTTATTTGACATTGTTGTTGTTGGTGGTGGTGGTGGTGGTGTTGTTTATTTGACGTTGTTGTTGTTGTTTATTTGACATTGTTTTAGTTGTTGTTGTTGTTGTTGTTGTTGTTTATTTGGCGTTGTTGTTGTTTATTTGACATTGTTGTTGTTGACATTGTTGTTGTTGTTGTAGTTTATTTGACGTAGTTGTTGTTGTTGACGTTGTTGTTGTTGTTTATTTGACGTTTTTGTTGTTGTTGATGTTGTTGTTGTTTATTTGACGTTGTTTTTGTTGTTTATTTGACGTTGTTGTTGTTTATTTGACGTTGTTGTTGTTGTTGTTATTGTTGTTGTTTATTTGACGTTGTTGTTGTTGTTTATTTGATGTTGTTGTTGTTGTTTATTTGACATTGTTGTTGTTGTTGACGTTGTTGTTGTTGTTTATTTGATGTTGTTGTTGTTTATTTGACATTGTTGTTGTTGATGTTGTTGTTGTTTATTTGACATTGTTGTTGTTGTTGTTGTTGTTGTTGACGTTGTTGGTGTTGTTGTTTACTTGACGTTGTTGTTATTGTTGTTGTGTATTTGACGTTGTTTTAGTTGTTGTTTATTTGACGTTGTTGTTGTTAGTTATTTGACATTGTTGTTGTTGTTGACGTTGTTGTGGTTGTTGTTTATTTGACATTGTTGTTGTTGTTGTTGTTGTCGTTGTTGGTGTTATTGTTTATTTGACGTTGTTATTGTTGTTGTTGTTTATTTCACGTTGTTTTAGTATTTGTTGTTTATTTGACATTGTTGTTGTTGTTTATTCGACGTTGTTGTTGTTGACATTGTTGTTGTTGTTGTTGTTTATTTGACGTTGTTGTTGTTGTTATTTATTTGACGTTGTTGTTGTTGTTTATTTGACGTTGTTGTTGTTGTTGTTGTTTATTTGACTGTGATGTTATGGTTGTTTATTTGACGTTGTTGTTGTTGTTGATGTTGTTGTTATTGTTGTTGTTGTTTATTTGACGTTTTTATTGTTGTTGATGTTGTTGTTGTTTTTGTAGTTGTTTATTTGACGTTGTTGTTGTTTATTTGACGTTGTTGTTGTTGTTTATTTGACGTTGTTTTTGTTGTTATTGTTGTTCTTGTTGTTGTTGTTTATTTGACGTTGTTGTTGTTATTTATTTGACGTTGTTGTTGTTGTTTATTTGACGTTGTTGTTGTTGTTTATTTGACGTTGTTGTTGTTGTTGTTTATTTGACGTTGTTGTTGTTATTTATTTGACGTTGTTGTTGTTGTTGTTGTTTATTTGACATTGTTGTTGTTGTTGTTGTTGTTGTTTATTTGACGTTGTTGTTGTTGTTTATTTGACATTGTTGTTGTTGACGTTGTTGTTGTTTTTGTTGTTTATTTGACGTTGTTGTTGTTGTTTATTTGATGTAGTTGTTGTTGTTGACGTTGTTGTTGTTGTTATTGTTTGTTTATTTAACGATTTTGTTGTTGTTGTTGTTGTTTACTTGACGTTGTTGTTGTTGTTTATTTGACGTTGTTGTTGTTGACGTTGTTGTTGTTGTTGTTTTTGTTGTTTATTTGACGTTGTTGTTGTTGTTATTGTTTATTTGACGTTGTTGTTGTTGTTGTTTATTTGACGTTTTTATTGTTGTTTATTTGACGTTGTTTTTGTTATTTGACGTTGTTGTTGTCGTTGTTGTTGTATTTGTTGTTGTATTTGTTGTTGTTGTTGTTGTTGCTTATTTGACGTTGTTGTTATTGTTGTTGTTAATTTGACGTTGTTGTTGCTATTGTTTATTTGACGTTGTTGTTGTTGTTGTTGTTTATTTGACGTTGTTGTTGTTGTTGTTTATTTGACGTTATTGTTGTTGTTGACGTTGTTGTTGTTGTTGTTTATTTGACGTTGTTGTTGTTGTTGTTGTTTATTTGACGTTATTATTGTTGTTGACGTTGTTGTTGTTGTTGTTGTTTATTTGACGTTATTATTGTTGTTGACGTTGTTGTTGTTGTTGTTGTTGTTTATTTGACGTTGTTGTTGTTGTTTATTTGACGTTGTTGTTGTCATTGTTGTTGTTTATTTGACGTTGTTGTTGTTGTTTATTTGACGTTGTTGTTGTTGTTATATATTTGACGTTGTTGTTGTTGTTATTGTTTATTTGACGTTGTTGTTGTTGTTGTTTATTTAACGTTATTGT
>OX451737.1:365312189-365704689 GCA_948472305.1 Vicia faba | reverse complement strand
TATTGTTTATTTGACGTTGTTGTTGTTTATTTGACGTTGTTGTTGTTGTTGTTGACGTTGTTGTTGTTGTTGTTTATTTGACGTTGTTGTTGTTGTTGTTGTTTATTTGACGTTGTTGTTGTTGTTGTTGTTTATTTGACGTTGTTGTTGTTGTTTATTTGATGTTGTTGTTGAGTTTGTTTATTTGACGGTTTTGTTGTTGTTGTTTATTTGACGTTGTTGTTGTTGTTGACGTTATTGTTGTTGTTTATTTGACGTTTTTGTTGTTGTTGACGTTGTTGTTGTTTGTTATTTGATGTTGTTGTTGTTATTGTTATTGTTGTTATTTATTTGACGTTGTTGTTGTCGTTGTTGTTGTTTATTTGACGTTGTTGTTGTTTATTTGACGTTGTTGTTGTTGTTGTTATTTATTTGACGTTGTTGTTGTTGTTTTTTTATTTGACGTTGTTGTTGTTGTTTATATGACGTTGTTGTTGTTGTTGTTTATTTGATGTTGTTGTTGTTGTTTATTTGACATTGTTGTTGTTGTTATTGACGTTGTTGTTGTTGTTTATTTGACATTGTTGTTGTTGGTGGTGGTGGTGTTGTTGTTTATTTGACGTTGTTGTTGTTGTTGTTTATTTTACGTTGTTTTAGTTGTTGTTGTTTATTTGGCGTTGTTGTTGTTTATTTGACATTGTTGTTGTTGACATTGTTGTTGTTGTTGTTTATTTGACGTAGTTGTTGTTGTTGACGTTGTTGTTGTTGTTTATTTGACGTTTTTGTTGTTGTTGATGTTGTTGTTGTTGTTTATTTGACGTTGTTGTTGTTTTTGTTTATTTGACGTTGTTGTTGTTGTTATTGTTGTTGTTTATTTGACGTTGTTGTTGTTGTTGTTTATTTGATGTTGTTGTTGTTGTTGTTTATTTGACATTGTTGTTGTTGTTGTTTATTAGACGTTGTTGTTGTTGTTTATTTGTCGTAGTTGTTGTTGTTGACATTGTTGTTGTTGTTGTTGTTGTTTATTTGACGTTTTTGTTGTTGTTGATGTTGTTGTTGTTGTTTACTTGACGTTGTTGTTATTATCTATTTGACGTTGTTGTTGTTGTTTATTTGACGTTGTTGTTGTTGTTATTGTTGTTGTTTATTTGACATTGTTATTGTTGTTTATTTGATGTTGTTGTAGTTGTTGTTATTTATTTGACGTTGGTGTTGTTGTTTTTTATTTGACGTTGTTGTTGTTGTTATTTATTTGACGTTGTTGTTGTTGTTATTGTTTATTAGAGGTTGTTGTTGTTGTTTATTTGACGTTGTTGTTGTTGACGTTGTTGTTGTTATTGTTTATTTGACATTGTTGTTGTTGTTGGTGGTGCTGTTGTTGTTGTTTATTTGACGTTGGTGTTGTTGTTTATTGGACGTTGTTGTTGTTGTTGTTGACGTTGTTGTTGTTTTTGTTTATTTGACGTTGTTGTTGTTGTTATTGTTATTTATTTGACGTTGTTGTTGTTGATGTTGTTGTTTATTTGACAATGTTGTTGTTTATTTGACGTTGTTGTTGTTGTTTATTTCACATTGTTGTTGTTGTTGTTATTGTTTATTTGACGTTGTTGTTGTTGTTTATTTGACGTTGTTGTTGTTGTTGTTGACGTTGTTGTTGTTGTTGTTGTTTATTTGACGTTGTTGTTGTTGTTGTTTATTTGACGTTGTTGTTGTTGTTGTTGTTTATTTGACGTTGTTGTTGTTGTTTATTTGATGTTGTTGTTGAGTTTGTTTATTTGACGGTGTTGTTGTTGTTGTTTATTTGACGTTGTTGTTGTTGACGTTATTGTTGTTGTTTATTTGACGTTTTTGTTGTTGTTAACGTTGTTGTTGTTTGTTATTTGATGTTGTTGTTGTTGTTGTTGTTGTTGTTGTTTATTTGACGTTGTTGTTGTTGTTTATTTGACGTTGTTGTTGTTGTTTATTTGACATTGTTGTTGTTGTTGTTGACGTTGTTGTTGTTGTTTATTTGACATTGTTGTTGTTGTTGGTGGTGGTGGTGGTATTGTTTATTTGACGTTGATGTTGTTGTTTATTTGACATTGTTTTAGTTGTTGTTGTTGTTGTTGTTTATTTGGCGTTGTTGTTGTTTATTTGACATTGTTGTTGTTGACATTATTGTTGTTGTTGTAGTTTATTTGACGTAGTTGTTGTTGTTGACGTTGTTGTTGTTGTTTATTTGACGTTTTTGTTGTTGTTGATGTTGTTGTTGTTTATTTGACGTTGTTGTTGTTGTTTATTTGACGTTGTTGTTGTTGTTTATTTGACGTTGTTGTTGTTGTTGTTATTGTTGTTGTTTATTTGACGTTGTTGTTGTTGTTGTTTATTTGATGTTGTTGTTGTTGTTTATTTGACATTGTTGTTGTTGTTGACGTTGTTATTGTTGTTTATTTGATGTTGTTGTTGTTTATTTGACATTGTTGTTGTTGATGTTGTTGTTGTTTATTTGACATTGTTGTTGTTGTTGTTGACGTTGTTGGTAATGTTGTTTACTTGACGTTGTTGTTATTGTTGTTGTTTATTTGACGTTGTTTTAGTTGTTGTTTATTTGACGTTGTTGTTGTTAGTTATTTGACATTGTTGTTGTTGTTGACGTTGTTGTTGTTGTTGTTGTTTATTTGACATTGTTGTTGTTGTCGTTGTTGGTGTTATTGTTTATTTGACGTTGTTATTGTTGTTGTTGTTTATTTGACGTTGTTTTAGTTGTTGTTGTTTATTTGACATTGTTGTTGTTGTTTATTCGACGTTGTTGTTGTTGACATTGTTGTTGTTGTTGTTTATTTGACGTTGTTGTTGTTGTTGTTATTTATTTGACGTTGTTGTTGTTGTTTATTTGACGTTGCTGTTGTTGTTTATTTGACTGTGATGTTGTGGTTGTTTATTTGACGTTGTTGTTGTTGTTGATGTTGTTGTTATTGTTGTTGTTGTTGTTGTTTATTTGACGTTTTTATTGTTGTTGATGTTGTTGTTGTTTTTGTAGTTGTTTATTTGACGTTGTTGTTGTTTATTTGACGTTGTTGTTGTTGTTTATTTGACGTTGTTGTTGTTGTTATTGTTGTTCTTGTTGTTGTTGTTGTTTATTTGACGTTGTTGTTGTTATTTATTTGACGTTGTTGTTGTTGTTGTTTATTTGACGTTGTTGTTGTTGTTGTTTATTTGACGTTGTTGTTGTTGTTGTTTATTTGGCGTTGTTGTTGTTATTTATTTGACGTTGTTGTTGTTGTTGTTGTTTATTTGACATTGTTGTTGTTGTTGTTGTTGTTGTTTATTTGACGTTGTTGTTGTTGTTATTTATTTGACGTTGTTGTTGTTGACGTTGTTGTTGTTTTTGTTGTTTATTTGACGTTGTTGTTGTTGTTTATTTGACGTAGTTGTTGTTGTTGACGTTGTTGTTGTTGTTATTGTTTGTTTATTTAACGATTTTGTTGTTGTTATTGTTGTTGTTTACTTGACGTTGTTGTTGTTGTTTATTTGACGTTGTTGTTGTTGACGTTGTTGTTGTTGTTGTTGTTGTTTTTGTTGTTTATTTGACGTTGTTGTTGTTGTTATTGTTTATTTGACGTTGTTGTTGTTGTTGTTTATTTGACGTTTTTATTGTTGTTTATTTGACGTTGTTTTTGTTATTTGACGTTGTTGTTGTTGTTGACGTTGTTTTTGTTGTTGTATTTGTTGTTGTTGTTGTTGTATTTGTTGTTGTATTTGTTGTTGTTGTTGTTGTTGCTTATTTGACGTTGTTGTTATTGTTGTTGTTAATTTGACGTTGTTGTTGCTGTTGTTTATTTGACGTTGTTGTTGTTGTTGTTGTTGTTGTTTATTTGACGTTGTTGTTGTTGTTGTTTATTTGACGTTATTGTTGTTGTTGACGTTGTTGTTGTTGTTGTTGTTGTTGTTGTTTATTTGACGTTATTGTTGTTGTTGACGTTGTTGTTGTTGTTGTTGTTGTTGTTTATTTGACGTTGTTGCTGTTGTTTATTTGACGTTGTTGTTGTCGTTGTTGTTGCTTATTTGACGTTGTTGTTATTGTTTATTTGACGTTGTTGTTGTTGTTATATATTTGACGTTGTTGTTATTGTTATTGTTTATTTGACGTTGTTGTTGTTGTTGTTGTTTATTTGGCGTTGTTATTGTTGTTGACGTTGTTGTTGTTGTTGTTGACGTTGTTGTTGTTGTTGTTGACGTTGTTGTTGTTGTTGTTGTTGTTGTTGTTTATTTGACGTTGTTGTTGTTGTTGTTTATTTGACGTTGTTGTTGTTGTTGTTTATTTGACGGTGTTGTTGTGGTTATTTATTTGACGTTGTTGTTGTTGTTGACGTTGTTGTTGTTGTTGTTGTTTATTTGACGTTTTTGTTGTTGTTGATGTTGTTGTTGTTTTTGTAGTTGTTTATTTGACGTTGTTGTTGTTTATTTGACGTTGTTATTGTTGTTGTTTATTTGACGTTGTTGTTGTTGTTTATTTGACGTTTTTGTTGTTGTAGATGTTGTTGTTGTTTTTGTAGTTGTTTATTTGACGTTGTTGTTGTTTATTTGACGTTGTTGTTTATTTGACGTTGTTGTTGTTGTTATTGTTGTTGTTGTTGTTGTTTATTTGACGTTGTTGTTGTTATTTATTTGACGTTGTTGTTGTTGTTTATTTGACGTTGTCGTTGTTGTTTATTTGACGTTGTTGTTGTTGTTGTTGTTGTATATTTGACGTTGTTGTTGTTGTATATTTGACGTTGTTGTTGTTTATTTGACATTGTTGTTGTTGTTGTTTATTTGACGTTGTTGTTGTTGTTTATTTGACGTTGTTGTTATTGACGTTTTTGTTGTTGTTTATTTGACGTTGTTGTTGTTGTTTATTTGACGTAGTTGTTGTTGTTGACGTTGTTGTTGTTGTTTATTTGACGTTGTTGTTGTTGTTTATTTGACGTTGTTGTTGTTGTTGTTCACGTTGTTGTTGTTGTTGTTGTTTATTTGACGTTGTTGTTGTTGTTATTGTTTATTTGACGTTGTTGTTGTTGTTGTTTATTTGACGTTGTTGTTGTTGTTGTTGTTTATTTGACGTTGTTGTTGTTGTTGTTATTTATTTGACGTTGTTGTTGTTGTTTATTTGACGTTGTTGTTGTTGTTTATTTGACGTTGTTGTTGTTGTTGTTTATTTGACGTTGTTGTTGTTGTTTATTTGACATTGTTGTTGTTGTTGTTGTTGTTGACGTTGTTGTTGTTGTTTATTTGACATTGTTGTTGTTGGTGGTGGTGGTGTTGTTTATTTGACGTTGTTTTAGTTGTTGTTGTTTATTTGGCGTTGTTGTTGTTTATTTGACATTGTTGTTGTTGACATTGTTGTTGTTGTTGTTGTTGTTTATTTGACGTAGTTGTTGTTGTTGACGTTGTTGTTGTTGTTTATTTGACGATTTTGTTGTTGTTGATGTTGTTGTTGTTATTTATTTGACGTTGTTGTTATTGTTGTTTATTTGACGTTGTTGTTGTTGTTTATTTGACGTTGTTGTTATTGTTATTGTTGTTGTTTATTTGACGTTGTTGTTGTTGTTGTTGTTTATTTGATGTTGTTGTTGTTGTTTATTTGACATTGTTGTTGTTGTTGTTTATTTGACGTTGTTGTTGTTGTTTATTTGACGTAGTTGTTGTTGTTGACATTGTTGTTGTTGTTGTTTATTTGACGTTTTTGTTGTTGTTGATGTTGTTGTTGTTGTTTATTTGACGTTGTTGTTATTGTCTATTTGACGTTGTTGTTGTTGTTTATTTGACGTTGTTGTTGGTTTTATTGTTGTTGTTTATTTGACATTGTTATTGTTGTTTATTTGATGTTGTTGTAGTTGTTGTTGTTTATTTGACGTTGGTGTTGTTGTTGTTTATTTGACGTTGTTGTTGTTGTTATTTATTTGACGTTGTTGTTGTTGTTATTGTTTATTAGACGTTGTTGTTGTTGTTGTTTATTTGACGTTGTTGTTGTTGACGTTTTTTGTTGTTATTGTTTATTTGACATTGTTGTTGTTGGTGGTGGTGGTGTTGTTGTTGTTTATTTGACGTTGTCGTTGTTGTTTATTGGACGTTGTTGTTGTTGTTGACGTTGTTGTTGTTGTTGTTGTTTATTTGACGTTATTGTTGTTGTTATTGTTATTTATTTGACGTTGTTGTTGTTGTTGTTTATTTGACGTTGTTGTTGTTTATT
Source organism: Vicia faba (assembly GCA_948472305.1). Lineage (NCBI taxonomy): Eukaryota > Viridiplantae > Streptophyta > Magnoliopsida > Fabales > Fabaceae > Vicia > Vicia faba. The sequence continues at coordinate 365,698,499 of OX451737.1, read as the reverse complement.
TGACGTTGTTGTTGTTGTTTATTTGACATTGTTGTTGTTGTTGTTATTGTTTATTTGACGTTGTTGTTGTTGTTTATTTGACGTTGTTGTTGTTGTTGACGTTGTTGTTGTTGTTTATTTGACGTTGTTGTTGTTGTTGTTGTTTATTTGACGTTGTTGTTGTTGTTGTTGTTGTTTATTTGACGTTGTTGTTGTTGTTTATTTGATGTTGTTTTTGTTGTTGTTTATTTGACGGTGTTGTTGTTGTTGTTTATTTGACGTTGTTGTAGTTGTTGACGTTGTTGTTGTTGTTGTTTATTTGACTTTTTTGTTGTTGTTGACGTTGTTGTTGTTTGTTATTTTACGTTGTTGTATTTGTTGTTGTTTATTTGACGTTGTTGTTGTTGTTGTTGTTTATTTGATGTTGTTGTTGTTGTTGTTGTTTATTTGACGTTGTTGTTGTTGTTTATTTGACGTTGTTGTTGTTGTTTATTTGACATTGTTGTTGTTGTTGTTGACGTTGTTGTTGTTGTTTATTTGACATTGTTGTTGTTGGTGGTGGTGGTGGTGGTGTTGTTTATTTGACGTTGTTGTTGTTGTTTATTTGACATTGTTTTAGTTGTTGTTGTTGTTGTTGTTGTTGTTGTTTATTTGGCGTTGTTGTTGTTTATTTGACATTGTTGTTGTTGACATTGTTGTTGTTGTTGTAGTTTATTTGACGTAGTTGTTGTTGTTGACGTTGTTGTTGTTGTTTATTTGACGTTTTTGTTGTTGTTGATGTTGTTGTTGTTTATTTGACGTTGTTTTTGTTGTTTATTTGACGTTGTTGTTGTTTATTTGACGTTGTTGTTGTTGTTGTTATTGTTGTTGTTTATTTGACGTTGTTGTTGTTGTTTATTTGATGTTGTTGTTGTTGTTTATTTGACATTGTTGTTGTTGTTGACGTTGTTGTTGTTGTTTATTTGATGTTGTTGTTGTTTATTTGACATTGTTGTTGTTGATGTTGTTGTTGTTTATTTGACATTGTTGTTGTTGTTGTTGTTGACGTTGTTGGTGTTGTTGTTTACTTGACGTTGTTGTTATTGTTGTTGTGTATTTGACGTTGTTTTAGTTGTTGTTTATTTGACGTTGTTGTTGTTAGTTATTTGACATTGTTGTTGTTGTTGACGTTGTTGTGGTTGTTGTTTATTTGACATTGTTGTTGTTGTTGTTGTTGTCGTTGTTGGTGTTATTGTTTATTTGACGTTGTTATTGTTGTTGTTGTTTATTTGACGTTGTTTTAGTATTTGTTGTTTATTTGACATTGTTGTTGTTATTTATTCGACGTTGTTGTTGTTGACATTGTTGTTGTTGTTGTTGTTTATTTGACGTTGTTGTTGTTGTTATTTATTTGACGTTGTTGTTGTTGTTATTGTTTATTAGACGTTGTTGTTGTTGTTGTTTATTTGACGTTGTTGTTGTTGACGTTGTTGTTGTTATTGTTTATTTGACATTGTTGTTGTTGGTGGTGGTGGTGTTGTTGTTGTTTATTTGACGTTGTCGTTGTTGTTTATTGGACGTTGTTGTTGTTGTTGACGTTGTTGTTGTTGTTGTTTATTTGACGTTATTGTTGTTGTTATTTTTATTTATTTGACGTTGTTGTTGTTGTTGTTTATTTGACGTTGTTGTTGTTTATTTGACGTTGTTGTTGTTGTTTATTTGACATTGTTGTTGTTGTTGTTATTGTTTATTTGACGTTGTTGTTGTTGTTTATTTGACGTTGTTGTTGTTGTTGTTGACGTTGTTGTTGTTGTTTATTTGACGTTGTTGTTGTTGTTGTTGTTTATTTGACGTTGTTGTTGTTGTTGTTGTTATTGTTTATTTGACGTTGTTGTTGTTGTTTATTTGATGTTGTTTTTGTTGTTGTTTATTTGACGGTGTTGTTGTTGTTGTTTATTTGACGTTGTTGTTGTTGTTGACGTTGTTGTTGTTGTTGTTTATTTGACTTTTTTGTTGTTGTTGACGTTGTTGTTGTTTGTTATTTTACGTTGTTGTATTTGTTGTTGTTTATTTGACGTTGTTGTTGTTGTTGTTTATTTGATGTTGTTGTTGTTGTTGTTTATTTGACGTTGTTGTTGTTTATTTGACGTTGTTGTTGTTGTTTATTTGACATTGTTGTTGTTGTTGTTGACGTTGTTGTTGTTGTTTATTTGACATTGTTGTTGTTGGTGGTGGTGGTGGTGGTGTTGTTTATTTGACGTTGTTGTTGTTGTTTATTTGACATTGTTTTAGTTGTTGTTGTTGTTGTTGTTGTTGTTTATTTGGCGTTGTTGTTGTTTATTTGACATTGTTGTTGTTGACATTGTTGTTGTTGTTGTAGTTTATTTGACGTAGTTGTTGTTGTTGACGTTGTTGTTGTTGTTTATTTGACGTTTTTGTTGTTGTTGATGTTGTTGTTGTTTATTTGACATTGTTTTTGTTGTTTATTTGACGTTGTTGTTGTTTATTTGACGTTGTTGTTGTTGTTGTTATTGTTGTTGTTTATTTGACGTTGTTGTTGTTGTTTATTTGATGTTGTTGTTGTTGTTTATTTGACATTGTTGTTGTTGTTGACGTTGTTGTTGTTGTTTATTTGATGTTGTTGTTGTTTATTTGACATTGTTGTTGTTGATGTTGTTGTTTATTTGACATTGTTGTTGTTGTTGTTGACGTTGTTGGTGTTGTTGTTTACTTGACGTTGTTGTTATTGTTGTTGTGTATTTGACGTTGTTTTAGTTGTTGTTTATTTGACGTTGTTGTTAGTTATTTGACATTGTTGTTGTTGTTGACGTTGTTGTGGTTGTTGTTTATTTGACATTGTTGTTGTTGTTGTTGTCGTTGTTGGTGTTATTGTTTATTTGACGTTGTTATTGTTGTTGTTGTTTATTTGACGTTGTTTTAGTATTTGTTGTTTATTTGACATTGTTGTTGTTGTTTATTCGACGTTGTTGTTGTTGACATTGTTGTTGTTGTTGTTGTTTATTTGACGTTGTTGTTGTTGTTATTTATTTGACGTTGTTGTTGTTGTTGTTTATTTGACGTTGTTGTTGTTGTTGTTGTTTATTTGACTGTGATGTTATGGTTGTTTATTTGACGTTGTTGTTGTTGTTGATGTTGTTGTTATTGTTGTTGTTGTTTATTTGACGTTTTTATTGTTGTTGATGTTGTTGTTGTTTTTGTAGTTGTTTATTTGACGTTGTTGTTGTTTATTTGACGTTGTTGTTGTTGTTTATTTGACGTTGTTTTTGTTGTTATTGTTGTTCTTGTTGTTGTTGTTTATTTGACGTTGTTGTTGTTATTTATTTGACGTTGTTGTTGTTGTTGTTTATTTGACGTTGTTGTTGTTGTTTATTTGACGATGTTGTTGTTGTTGTTTATTTGACGTTGTTGTTGTTATTTATTTGACGTTGTTGTTGTTGTTGTTGTTTATTTGACATTGTTGTTGTTGTTGTTTATTTGACGTTGTTGTTGTTGTTTATTTGACATTGTTGTTGTTGACGTTGTTGTTGTTTTTGTTGTTTATTTGACGTTGTTGTTGTTGTTTATTTGATGTAGTTGTTGTTGTTGACGTTGTTGTTGTTGTTATTGTTTGTTTATTTAACGATTTTGTTGTTGTTGTTGTTGTTGTTTACTTGACGTTGTTGTTGTTGTTTATTTGACGTTGTTGTTGTTGACGTTGTTGTTGTTGTTGTTTTTGTTGTTTATTTGACGTTGTTGTTGTTGTTATTGTTTATTTGACGTTGTTGTTGTTGTTGTTTATTTGACGTTTTTATTGTTGTTTATTTGACGTTGTTTTTGTTATTTGACGTTGTTGTTGTCGTTGTTGTTGTATTTGTTGTTGTATTTGTTGTTGTTGTTGTTGCTTATTTGACGTTGTTGTTATTGTTGTTGTTAATTTGACGTTGTTGTTGCTATTGTTTATTTGACGTTGTTGTTGTTGTTGTTGTTGTTTATTTGACGTTGTTGTTGTTGTTGTTTATTTGACGTTATTGTTGTTGTTGACGTTGTTGTTGTTGTTGTTTATTTGACGTTGTTGTTGTTAGTTATTTGACATTGTTGTTGTTGTTGACGTTGTTGTGGTTGTTGTTTATTTGACATTGTTGTTGTTGTTGTTGTTGTTGTCGTTGTTGGTGTTATTGTTTATTTGACGTTGTTATTGTTGTTGTTGTTTATTTGACGTTGTTTTAGTATTTGTTGTTTATTTGACATTGTTGTAGTTGTTTATTCGACGTTGTTGTTGTTGACATTGTTGTTGTTGTTGTTGTTTATTTGACGTTGTTGTTGTTGTTATTTATTTGACGTTGTTGTTGTTGTTTATTTGACGTTGTTGTTGTTGTTGTTGTTTATTTGACTGTGATGTTATGGTTGTTTATTTGACGTTGTTGTTGTTGTTGATGTTGTTGTTATTGTTGTTGTTGTTTATTTGACGTTTTTATTGTTGTTGATGTTGTTGTTGTTTTTGTAGTTGTTTATTTGACGTTGTTGTTGTTTATTTGACGTTGTTGTTGTTGTTTATTTGACGTTGTTTTTGTTGTTATTGTTGTTCTTGTTGTTGTTGTTTATTTGACGTTGTTGTTGTTATTTATTTGACGTTGTTGTTGTTGTTGTTTATTTGACGTTGTTGTTGTTGTTTATTTGACGTTGTTGTTGTTGTTGTTTATTTGACGTTGTTGTTGTTATTTATTTGACGTTGTTGTTGTTGTTGTTGTTTATTTGACATTGTTGTTGTTGTTGTTGTTGTTTATTTGACGTTGTTGTTGTTGTTTATTTGACATTGTTGTTGTTGACGTTGTTGTTGTTTTTGTTGTTTATTTGACGTTGTTGTTGTTGTTTATTTGATGTAGTTGTTGTTGTTGACGTTGTTGTTGTTGTTATTGTTTGTTTATTTAACGATTTTGTTGTTGTTGTTGTTGTTTACTTGACGTTGTTGTTGTTGTTTATTTGACGTTGTTGTTGTTGACGTTGTTGTTGTTGTTGTTGTTTTTGTTGTTTATTTGACGTTGTTGTTGTTGTTATTGTTTATTTGACGTTGTTGTTGTTGTTGTTTATTTGACGTTTTTATTGTTGTTTATTTGACGTTGTTTTTGTTATTTGACGTTGTTGTTGTCGTTGTTGTTGTATTTGTTGTTGTATTTGTTGTTGTTGTTGTTGTTGCTTATTTGACGTTGTTGTTATTGTTGTTGTTAATTTGACGTTGTTGTTGCTATTGTTTATTTGACGTTGTTGTTGTTGTTGTTTATTTGACGTTGTTGTTGTTGTTGTTTATTTGACGTTATTGTTGTTGTTGACGTTGTTGTTGTTGTTGTTTATTTGACGTTGTTGTTGTTGTTGTTGTTTATTTGACGTTATTATTGTTGTTGACGTTGTTGTTGTTGTTGTTGTTGTTGTTGTTGTTGTTTATTTGACGTTGTTGCTGTTGTTTATTTGACGTTGTTGTTGTCATTGTTGTTGTTTATTTGACGTCGTTGTTGTTGTTTATTTGACGTTGTTGTTGTTGTTATATATTTGACGTTGTTGTTGTTGTTATTGTTTATTTAACGTTGTTGTTGTTGTTGTTTATTTAACGTTATTGTTGTTGTTGACGTTGTTGTTGTTGTTGTTGACGTTGTTGTTGTTGTTGTTTATTTGACGTTGTTGTTGTTGTTTATTTGACGTTGCTGTTGTTGTTGTTTATTTGACGGTGTTGTTGTGGTTGTTTATTTGACGTTGTTGTTGTTGTTGATGTTGTTGTTGTTTTTGTAGTTGTTTATTTGACGTTGTTGTTGTTTATTTGACGTTGTTGTTGTTGTTGTTGTTGTTTATTTGACGTTGTTGTTGTTGTTATTGTTGTTGTTGTTGTTGTTGTTGTTTATTTGACGTTGTTGTTGTTATTTATTTGACGTTGTTGTTGTTGTTTATTTGACGTTGTTGTTGTTGTTGTTTATTTGACGTTGTTGTTGTTGTTGTTGTTTATTTGACGTTGTTGTTGTTGTTATTTATTTGACGTTGTTGTTGTTGTATATTTGACATTGTTGTTGTTGTTGTTTGTTTGACGTTGTTGTTGTTGTTTATTTGACGTTGTTGTTGTTGACGTTGTTGTTGCTGTTGTTGTTTATTTGACGTTGTTGTTGTTGTTTATTTGACGTAGTTGTTGTTGTAGACGTTGTTATTGTTGTTGTTTATTTGACGTTGTTGTTGTTGTTTATTTGACGTTGTTGTTGTTGTTGTTCACGTTGTTATTGTTGTTGTTTATTTGACGTTGTTGTTGTTGTTTATTTGACGTTGTTGTTGTTGTTTATTTGACGTTGTTGTTGTTGTTTATTTGACAGTTTTGTTGTTGTTGTTGTTTATTTGACGTTGTTGTTGTTGTTGTATATTTGACGTTGTTGTTGTTGTTGTATATTTGACGTTGTTGTTGTTGACGTTGTTGTTGTTTATTTGACGTTGTTGTTGTTGACATAGTTGTTGTTGTTGTTGTTGTTTATTTCACGTTGTTGATGTAGTTGACGTTGTTGTTTATTTTACGTTATTTTAGATGTTGTTGTTTATTTGACGTTGTTGTTGTTTATTTGACATTGTTGTTGTTGTTGACGTTGTTGTTGTTTATTTGACATTTTTGTTGTTGTTGTTGACGTTGTTGGTGTTGTTGTTTATTTGACGTTGTTTTAGTTGTTGTTGTTTATTTGACGTTGTTGTTGTTGTTTATTTAACGTTTTTGTTATTGACATTGTTGTTGTTGTTGTTTATATGACGTTGTTGTTGTTGTTGTTGTTTATTTGACATAGTTGTTGTTGTTGACGTTGTTGTTGTTGTTGTTGTTTATTTGACGTTTTTGTTGTTGTTGATGTTGTTGTTGTTGTTGTTGTTTATTTGACGTTGTTGTTATTGTTTATTTGACGTTGTTGTTGTTGTTGTTGTTTATTTGACGTTGTTGTTATTGTTGTTATTGTTGTTGTTTATTTGACGTTGTTGTTGTTATTGTTTATTTGATGTTGTTGTTGTTGTTTATTTGACGTTGGTATTGTTGTTGTTTATTTGACGTTGTTGTTGTTATTAATTTGACGTTGTTGTTGTTGTTATTGTTTATTTGACGTTGTTGCTGTTGTTGTTGTTGTTGTTGTTTATTTGACGTTGTTATTGTTGTTTATTTGACGTTGTTGTTGTTGTTGTTGACGTTGTTGTTGTTGTTGTTGTTGTTTATTTGACGTTGTTATTGTTATTGTTGTTATTTATTTGACGTTGTTGTTGTCGTTGTTGTTGTTTATTTGACGTTGTTGTTGTTGTTTTTTATTTGACGTTGTTGTTGTTGTTGTTATTTATTTGACGTTGTTGTTGTTGTTTTTTATTTGACGTTGTTGTTGTTGTTTATATGACGTTGTTGTTGTTGTATTTTATTTGATGTTGTTGTTGTTGTTTATTTGACATTGTTGTTGTTGTTATTGACGTTGTTGTTGTTGTTTATTTGACATTGTTGTTGTTGTTGTTGTTGGTGTTTTTGTTTATTTGACGTTGTTGTTGTTGTTGTTTATTTATCGTTGTTTTAGTTGTTGTTGTTTATTTGGCGTTGTTGTTGTTGTTTATTTGACATTGTTGTTGTTGACATTGTTGTTGTTGTTGTTTATTTGACGTAGTTGTTGTTGTTGACGTTGTTGTTGTTGTTGTTTATTTGACGTTTTTGTTGTTGTTGATGTTGTTGTTGTTGTTTATTTGACGTTGTTGTTGTTGTTGTTTATTTGACGTTGTTGTTGTTGTTATTGTTGTTGTTTATTTGACGTTGTTGTTGTTGTTGTTTATTTGATGCTGTTGATGTTGTTGTTTATTTGACATTGTTGTTGTTGTTGTTTATTAGACGTTGTTGTTGTTGTTTATTTGTCGTAGTTGTTGTTGTTGACATTGTTGTTGTTGTTGTTGTTTATTTGACGTTTTTGTTGTTGTTGTTGATGTTGTTGTTGTTGTTTACTTGACGTTGTTGTTATTATCTATTTGACGTTGTTGTTGTTGTTTATTTGACGTTGTTGTTGTTGTTATTGTTGTTGTTTATTTGACATTGTTATTGTTGTTTATTTGATGTTGTTGTAGTTGTTGTTGTTTATTTGACGTTGGTGTTGTTGTTTTTTATTTGACGTTGTTGTTGTTGTTATTTATTTGACGTTGTCGTTGTTGTTATTGTTTATTAGACGTTGTTGTTGTTGTTTATTTGACGTTGTTGTTGTTGACGTTGTTGTTGTTATTGTTTATTTGACATTGTTGTTGTTGGTGGTGGTGCTGTTGTTGTTGTTTATTTGACGTTGGTGTTGTTGTTTATTGGACGTTGTTGTTGTTGTTGTTGACGTTGTTGTTGTTTTTGTTTATTTGACGTTGTTGTTGTTGTTATTGTTATTTATTTGACGTTGTTGTTGTTGATGTTGTTGTTTATTTGACAATGTTGTTGTTTATTTGACGTTGTTGTTGTTGTTTATTTCACATTGTTGTTGTTGTTGTTATTGTTTATTTGACGTTGTTGTTGTTGTTTATTTGACGTTGTTGTTGTTGTTGTTGACGTTGTTGTTGTTGTTGTTGTTTATTTGACGTTGTTGTTGTTGTTGTTGTTTATTTGACGTTGTTGTTGTTGTTGTTGTTGTTTATTTGACGTTGTTGTTGTTGTTTATTTGATGTTGTTGTTGAGTTTGTTTATTTGACGGTGTTGTTGTTGTTGTTTATTTGACGTTGTTGTTGTTGTTGACGTTATTGTTGTTGTTTATTTGACGTTTTTGTTGTTGTTGACGTTGTTGTTGTTTGTTATTTGATGTTGTTGTTGTTATTGTTATTGTTGTTATTTATTTGACGTTGATGTTGTCGTTGTTGTTGTTTATTTGACGTTGTTGTTGTTTATTTGACGTTGTTGTTGTTGTTGTTATTTATTTGACGTTGTTGTTGTTTTTTATTTGACGTTCTTGTTGTTGTTTATATGACGTTGTTGTTGTTGTTGTTGTTTATTTGACGTTGTTGTTGTTGTTTATTTGACATTGTTGTTGTTGTTATTGACGTTGTTGTTGTTGTTTATTTGACATTGTTGTTGTTGTTGTTAGTGTTGTTGTTTATTTGACGTTGTTGTTGTTGTTGTTTATTTGACGTTGTTTTAGTTGTTGTTGTTTATTTGGCGTTGTTGTTGTTTATTTGACATTGTTGTTGTTGACATTGTTGTTGTTGTTGTTTATTTGACGTAGTTGTTGTTGACGTTGTTGTTGTTGTTGTTTATTTGACGTTTTTGTTGTTGTTGATGTTGTTGTTGTTGTTTATTTGACGTTGTTGTTGTTTTTGTTTATTTGACGTTGTTGTTGTTGTTATTGTTGTTGTTTATTTGACGTTGTTGTTGTTGTTGTTGTTTATTTGATGTTGTTGTTGTTGTTGTTTATTTGACATTGTTGTTGTTGTTGTTTATTAGACGTTGTTGTTGTTGTTTATTTGTCGTAGTTGTTGTTGTTGACATTGTTGTTGTTGTTGTTGTTGTTTATTTGACGTTTTTGTTGTTGTTGATGTTGTTGTTGTTGTTTACTTGACGTTGTTGTTATTATCTATTTGACGTTGTTGTTGTTGTTTATTTGACGTTGTTGTTGTTGTTATTGTTGTTGTTTATTTGACATTGTTATTGTTGTTTATTTGATGTTGTTGTAGTTGTTGTTGTTTATTTGACGTTGGTGTTGTTGTTTTTTATTTGACGTTGTTGTTGTTGTTATTTATTTGACGTTGTTGTTGTTGTTATTGTTTATTAGACGTTGTTGTTGTTGTTTATTTGACGTTGTTGTTGTTGACGTTGTTGTTGTTATTGTTTATTTGACATTGTTGTTGTTGTTGGTGGTGCTGTTGTTGTTGTTTATTTGACGTTGGTGTTGTTGTTTATTGGACGTTGTTGTTGTTGTTGACGTTGTTGTTATTTTTGTTTATTTGACGTTGTTGTTGTTGTTATTGTTATTTATTTGACGTTGTTGTTGTTGATGTTGTTGTTTATTTGACAATGTTGTTGTTTATTTGACGTTGTTGTTGTTGTTTATTTCACATTGTTGTTGTTGTTGTTATTGTTTATTTGACATTGTTGTTGTTGTTTATTTGACGTTGTTGTTGTTGTTGTTGACGTTGTTGTTGTTGTTGTTGTTTATTTGACGTTGTTGTTGTTGTTGTTTATTTGACGTTGTTGTTGTTGTTGTTGTTTATTTGACGTTGTTGTTGTTGTTTATTTGATGTTGTTGTTGAGTTTGTTTATTTGACGGTGTTGTTGTTGTTGTTTATTTGACGTTGTTGTGGTTGTTGACGTTATTGTTGTTGTTTATTTGACGTTTTTGTTGTTGTTGACGTTGTTGTTGTTTGTTATTTGATGTTGTTGTTGTTGTTGTTGTTGTTTATTTGACGTTGTTGTTGTTGTTTATTTGACGTTGTTGTTGTTGTTTATTTGACATTGTTGTTGTTGTTGTTGACGTTGTTGTTGTTGTTTATTTGACATTGTTGTTGTTGTTGGTGGTGGTGGTGGTGTTGTTTATTTGACGTTGTTGTTGTTTTTTATTTGACATTGTTTTAGTTGTTGTTGTTGTTGTTGTTGTTGTTTATTTGGCGTTGTTGTTGTTTATTTGACATTGTTGTTGTTGACATTATTGTTGTTGTTGTAGTTTATTTGACGTAGTTGTTGTTGTTGACGTTGTTGTTGTTGTTTATTTGACGTTTTTGTTGTTGTTGATGTTGTTGTTGTTTATTTGACGTTGTTGTTGTTGTTTATTTGACGTTGTTGTTGTTGTTTATTTGACGTTGTTGTTGTTGTTGTTATTGTTGTTGTTTATTTGACGTTGTTGTTGTTGTTGTTTATTTGATGTTGTTGTTGTTGTTTATTTGACATTGTTGTTGTTGTTGACGTTGTTGTTGTTGTTTATTTGATGTTGTTGTTGTTTATTTGACATTGTTGTTGTTGATGTTGTTGTTGTTTATTTGACATTGTTGTTGTTGTTGTTGACGTTGTTGGTAATGTTGTTTACTTGACGTTGTTGTTATTGTTGTTGTTTATTTGACGTTGTTTTAGTTGTTGTTTATTTGACGTTGTTGTTGTTAGTTATTTGACATTGTTGTTGTTGTTGACGTTGTTGTTGTTGTTGTTGTTTATTTGACATTGTTGTTGTTGTTGTTGTCGTTGTTGGTGTTATTGTTTATTTGACGTTGTTATTGTTGTTGTTGTTTATTTGACGTTGTTTTAGTTGTTATTGTTTATTTGACATTGTTGTTGTTGTTTATTCGACGTTGTTGTTGTTGACATTGTTGTTGTTGTTGTTTATTTGACGTTGTTGTTGTTGTTGTTGTTATTTATTTGACGTTGTTGTTGTTGTTTATTTGACGTTACTGTTGTTGTTTATTTGACTGTGATGTTGTGGTTGTTTATTTGACGTTGTTGTTGTTGTTGATGTTGTTGTTATTGTTGTTGTTATTGTTGTTTATTTGACGTTTTTATTGTTGTTGATGTTGTTGTTGTTTTTGTAGTTGTTTATTTGACGTTGTTGTTGTTTATTTGACGTTGTTGTTGTTGTTTATTTGACGTTGTTGTTGTTGTTATTGTTGTTCTTGTTGTTGTTGTTGTTTATTTGACGTTGTTGTTGTTATTTATTTGACGTTGTTGTTGTTGTTGTTTATTTGACGTTGTTGTTGTTGTTGTTTATTTGACGTTGTTGTTGTTGTTTATTTGGCGTTGTTGTTGTTATTTATTTGACGTTGTTGTTGTTGTTGTTGTTTATTTGACATTGTTGTTGTTGTTGTTGTTGTTGTTGTTGTTGTTGTTTATTTGACGTTGTTGTTGTTGTTATTTATTTGACGTTGTGGTTGTTGACGTTGTTGTTGTTTTTGTTGTTTATTTGACGTTGTTGTTGTTGTTTATTTGACGTAGTTGTCGTTGTTGACGTTGTTGTTGTTGTTATTGTTTGTTTATTTAACGATTTTGTTGTTGTTATTGTTGTTGTTTACTTGACGTTGTTGTTGTTGTTTATTTGACGTTGTTGTTGTTGACGTTGTTGTTGTTGTTGTTGTTGTTGTTTTTGTTGTTTATTTGACGTTGTTGTTGTTGTTATTGTTTATTTGACGTTGTTGTTGTTTATTTGACGTTTTTATTGTTGTTTATTTGACGTTGTTTTTGTTATTTGACGTTGTTGTTGTTGTTGACGTTGTTTTTGTTGTTGTATTTGTTGTTGTTGTTGTTGTATTTGTTGTTGTATTTGTTGTTGTTGTTGTTGTTGCTTATTTGACGTTGTTGTTATTGTTGTTGTTAATTTGACGTTGTTGTTGCTGTTGTTTATTTGACGTTGTTGTTGTTGTTGTTGTTTATTTGACGTTGTTGTTGTTGTTGTTTATTTGACGTTATTGTTGTTGTTGACGTTGTTGTTGTTGTTGTTGTTGTTTATTTGACGTTATTGTTGTTGTTGACGTTGTTGTTGTTGTTGTTGTTTATTTGACGTTGTTGCTGTTGTTTATTTGACGTTGTTGTTGTCGTTGTTGTTGCTTATTTGACGTTGTTGTTATTGTTTATTTGACGATGTTGTTGTTGTTATATATTTGACGTTGTTGTTATTGTTATTGTTTATTTGACGTTGTTGTTGTTGTTGTTGTTTATTTGGCGTTGTTATTGTTGTTGACGTTGTTGTTGTGGTTGTTGACGTTGTTGTTGTTGTTGTTGTTTATTTGACGTTGTTGTTGTTGTTGTTTATTTGACGTTGTTGTTGTTGTTGTTTATTTGACGGTGTTGTTGTGGTTATTTATTTGACGTTGTTGTTGTTGTTGACGTTGTTGTTGTTGTTGTTGTTTATTTGACGTTTTTGTTGTTGTTGATGTTGTTGTTATTTTTGTAGTTGTTTATTTGACGTTGTTGTTGTTTATTTGACGTTGTTATTGTTGTTGTTTATTTGACGTTGTTGTTGTTGTTTATTTGACGTTTTTGTTGTTGTAGATGTTGTTGTTGTTTTTGTAGTTGTTTATTTGACGTTGTTGTTGTTTATTTGACGTTGTTGTTGTTGTTGTTTATTTGACGTTGTTGTTGTTGTTATTGTTGTTGTTGTTGTTGTTTATTTGACGTTGTTGTTGTTATTTATTTGACGTTGTTGTTGTTGTTTATTTGACGTTGTCGTTGTTGTTTATTTGACGTTGTTGTTGTTGTTGTTGTTGTATATTTGACGTTGTTGTTGTTATTTATATGACGTTGTTGTTGTTGTTTATTTGACATTGTTGTTGTTGTTGTTTATTTGACGTTGTTGTTGTTGTTTATTTGACGTTGTTGTTGTTGACGTTTTTGTTGTTGTTTATTTGACGTTGTTGTTGTTGTTTATTTGACGTAGTTGTTGTTGTTGACGTTGTTGTTGTTGTTGTTTATTTGACGTTGTTGTTGTTTATTTGACGTTGTTGTTGTTGTTGTTCACGTTGTTGTTGTTGTTGTTTATTTGACGATGTTGTTGTTGTTATTGTTTATTTGACGTTGTTGTTGTTGTTTATTTGACGTTGTTGTTGTTGTTTATTTGACGGTGTTGTTGCTGTTGTTGTTGTTTATTTGACGTTGTTGTTGTTGTTGACGTTGTTGTTGTTTATTTGACGTTGTTGTCGTTGTTGACATAGTTGTTGTTGTTGTTGTTTATTTCACGTTGTTGATGTTGTTGACGTTGTTGTTTATTTGACGTTGTTTTAGATGTTGTTGTTTATTTGACGTTGTTGTTGTTGTTGTTGTTGACGTTGTTGATGTTGTTGTTTATTTGACGTTGTTGTTATTATCTATTTGACGTTGTTGTTGTTGTTTATTTGACGTTGTTGTTGTTGTTGTTATTGTTGTTGTTTATTTGACATTGTTATTGTTGTTTATTTGATGTTGTTGTAGTTGTTGTTGTTTATTTGACGTTGGTGTTGTTGTTTTTTATTTGACGTTGTTGTTGTTGTTATTTATTTGACGTTGTTGTTGTTGTTATTGTTTATTAGACGTTGTTGTTGTTGTTTATTTGACGTTGTTGTTGTTGACGTTGTTGTTGTTATTGTTTATTTGACATTGTTGTTGTTGTTGGTGGTGTTGTTGTTGTTGTTTATTTGACGTTGGTGTTGTTGTTTATTGGACGTTGTTGTTGTTGTTGTTGACGTTGTTGTTGTTTTTGTTTATTTGACGTTGTTGTTGTTGTTATTGTTATTTATTTGACGTTGTTGTTGTTGATGTTGTTGTTTATTTGACAATGTTGTTGTTTATTTGACGTTGTTGTTGTTGTTTATTTCACATTGTTGTTGTTGTTGTTATTGTTTATTTGACGTTGTTGTTGTTGTTTATTTGACGTTGTTGTTGTTGTTGTTGACGTTGTTGTTGTTGTTGTTGTTTATTTGACATTGTTGTTGTTGTTGTTTATTTGACGTTGTTGTTGTTGTTGTTGTTGTTTATTTGACGTTGTTGTTGTTGTTTATTTGATGTTGTTGTTGAGTTTGTTTATTTGACGGTGTTGTTGTTGTTGTTTATTTGACGTTGTTGTTGTTGTTGACGTTATTGTTGTTGTTTATTTGACGTTTTTGTTGTTGTTGACGTTGTTGTTGTTTGTTATTTGATGTTGTTGTTGTTATTGTTATTGTTGTTATTCATTTGACGTTGTTGTTGTCGTTGTTGTTGTTTATTTGACGTTGTTGTTGTTTATTTGACGTTGTTGTTGTTGTTGTTATTTATTTGACGTTGTTGTTGTTGTTTTTTATTTGACGTTGTTGTTGTTGTTTATATGACGTTGTTGTTGTTGTTGTTGTTGTTTATTTGACGTTGTTGTTGTTGTTTATTTGACATTGTTGTTGTTGTTATTGACGTTGTTGTTGTTGTTTATTTGACATTGTTGTTGTTGTTGTTGTTGGTGTTATTGTTTATTTGACGTTGTTGTTGTTGTTTATTTGACGTTGTTTTAGTTGTTGTTGTTTATTTGGCGTTGTTGTTGTTTATTTGACATTGTTGTTGTTGACATTGTTGTTGTTGTTGTTTATTTGACGTAGTTGTTGTTGTTGACGTTGTTGTTGTTGTTGTTTATTTGACGTTTTTGTTGTTGTTGATGTTCTTGTTGTTGTTTATTTGACGTTGTTGTTGTTGTTGTTTATTTGACGTTGTTGTTGTTGTTATTGTTGTTGTTTATTTGACGTTGTTGTTGTTGTTGTTTATTTGATGCTGTTGTTGTTGTTTATTTGACATTGTTGTTGTTGTTGTTTATTAGACGTTGTTGTTGTTGTTTATTTGTCGTAGTTGTTGTTGTTGACATTGTTGTTGTTGTTGTTGTTGTTTATTTGACGTTTTTGTTGTTGTTGATGTTGTTGTTGTTGTTTACTTGACGTTGTTGTTATTATCTATTTGACGTTGTTGTTGTTGTTTATTTGACGTTGTTGTTGTTATTGTTGTTGTTTATTTGACATTGTTATTGTTGTTTATTTGATGTTGTTGTAGTTGTTGTTGTTTATTTGACATTGGTGTTGTTGTTTTTTATTTGACGTTGTTGTTGTTGTTATTTATTTGACGTTGTTGTTGTTGTTATTGTTTATTAGACGTTGTTGTTGTTGTTTATTTGACGTTGTTGTTGTTGTTGTTGTCGTTGTTGGTGTTATTGTTTATTTGACGTTGTTATTGTTGTTGTTGTTTATTTGACGTTGTTTTAGTTGTTATTGTTTATTTGACATTGTTGTTGTTGTTTATTCGACGTTGTTGTTGTTGACATTGTTGTTGTTGTTGTTTATTTGACGTTGTTGTTGTTGTTGTTGTTATTTATTTGACGTTGTTGTTGTTGTTTATTTGACGTTGCTGTTGTTGTTTATTTGACTGTGATGTTGTGGTTGTTTATTTGACGTTGTTGTTGTTGTTGTTGATGTTGTTGTTATTGTTGTTGTTATTGTTGTTTATTTGACGTTTTTATTGTTGTTGATGTTGTTGTTGTTTTTGTAGTTGTTTATTTGACGTTGTTGTTGTTTATTTGACGTTGTTGTTGTTGTTTATTTGACGTTGTTGTTGTTGTTATTGTTGTTCTTGTTGTTGTTGTTGTTTATTTGACGTTGTTGTTGTTATTTATTTGACGTTGTTGTTGTTGTTGTTTATTTGACGTTGTTGTTGTTGTTGTTTATTTGACGTTGTTGTTGTTGTTGTTGTTTATTTGGCGTTGTTGTTGTTATTTATTTGACGTTGTTGTTGTTGTTGTTGTTTATTTGACATTGTTGTTGTTGTTGTTGTTGTTGTTGTTGTTGTTGTTGTTTATTTGACGTTGTTGTTGTTGTTATTTATTTGACGTTGTGGTTGTTGACGTTGTTGTTGTTTTTGTTGTTTATTTGACGTTGTTGTTGTTGTTTATTTGACGTAGTTGTCGTTGTTGACGTTGTTGTTGTTGTTATTGTTTGTTTATTTAACGATTTTGTTGTTGTTATTGTTGTTGTTTACTTGACGTTGTTGTTGTTGTTTATTTGACGTTGTTGTTGTTGACGTTGTTGTTGTTGTTGTTGTTGTTGTTTTTGTTGTTTATTTGACGTTGTTGTTGTTGTTATTGTTTCATTGACGTTGTTGTTGTTTATTTGACGTTTTTATTGTTGTTTATTTGACGTTGTTTTTGTTATTTGACGTTGTTGTTGTTGTTGACGTTGTTTTTTTGTTGTATTTGTTGTTGTTGTTGTTGTATTTGTTGTTGTATTTGTTGTTGTTGTTGTTGTTGCTTATTTGACGTTGTTGTTATTGTTGTTGTTAATTTGACGTTGTTGTTGCTGTTGTTTATTTGACGTTGTTGTTGTTGTTGTTGTTTATTTGACGTTGTTGTTGTTGTTGTTTATTTGACGTTATTGTTGTTGTTGACGTTGTTGTTGTTGTTGTTGTTGTTTATTTGACGTTATTGTTGTTGTTGACGTTGTTGTTGTTGTTGTTGTTGTTTATTTGACGTTGTTGCTGTTGTTTATTTGACGTTGTTGTTGTCGTTGTTGTTGCTTATTTGACGTTGTTGTTATTGTTTATTTGACGTTGTTGTTGTTGTTATATATTTGACGTTGTTGTTATTGTTATTGTTTATTTGACGTTGTTGTTGTTGTTGTTGTTGTTTATTTGGCGTTGTTATTGTTGTTGACGTTGTTGTTGTGGTTGTTGACGTTGTTGTTGTTGTTGTTGTTTATTTGACGTTGTTGTTGTTGTTGTTTATTTGACGTTGTTGTTGTTGTTGTTTATTTGACGGTGTTGTTGTGGTTATTTATTTGACGTTGTTGTTGTTGTTGACGTTGTTGTTGTTGTTGTTGTTTATTTGACGTTTTTGTTGTTGTTGATGTTGTTGTTATTTTTGTAGTTGTTTATTTGACGTTGTTGTTGTTTATTTGACGTTGTTATTGTTGTTGTTTATTTGACGTTGTTGTTGTTGTTTATTTGACGTTTTTGTTGTTGTAGATGTTGTTGTTGTTTTTGTAGTTGTTTATTTGACGTTGTTGTTGTTTATTTGACGTTGTTGTTGTTGTTGTTGTTTATTTGACGTTGTTGTTGTTGTTATTGTTGTTGTTGTTGTTGTTTATTTGACGTTGTTGTTGTTATTTATTTGACGTTGTTGTTGTTGTTTATTTGACGTTGTCGTTGTTGTTTATTTGACGTTGTTGTTGTTGTTGTTGTTGTATATTTGACGTTGTTGTTGTTATTTATATGACGTTGTTGTTGTTGTTTATTTGACATTGTTGTTGTTGTTGTTTATTTGACGTTGTTGTTGTTGTTTATTTGACGTTGTTGTTGTTGACGTTTTTGTTGTTGTTTATTTGACGTTGTTGTTGTTGTTTATTTGACGTAGTTGTTGTTGTTGACGTTGTTGTTGTTGTTTATTTGACGTTGTTGTTGTTGTTTATTTGACGTTGTTGTTGTTGTTGTTCACGTTGTTGTTGTTGTTGTTTATTTGACGATGTTGTTGTTGTTATTGTTTATTTGACGTTGTTGTTGTTGTTGTTTATTTGACGTTGTTGTTGTTGTTTATTTGACGGTGTTGTTGCTGTTGTTGTTGTTTATTTGACGTTGTTGTTGTTGTTGACGTTGTTGTTGTTTATTTGACGTTGTTGTCGTTGTTGACATAGTTGTTGTTGTTGTTGTTTATTTCACGTTGTTGATGTTGTTGACGTTGTTGTTTATTTGACGTTGTTTTAGATGTTGTTGTTTATTTGACGTTGTTGTTGTTGTTGTTGTTGACGTTGTTGATGTTGTTGTTTATTTGACGTTGTTGTTATTATCTATTTGACGTTGTTGTTGTTGTTTATTTGACGTTGTTGTTGTTGTTATTGTTGTTGTTTATTTGACATTGTTATTGTTGTTTATTTGATGTTGTTGTAGTTGTTGTTGTTTATTTGACGTTGGTGTTGTTGTTTTTTATTTGACGTTGTTGTTGTTGTTATTTATTTGACGTTGTTGTTGTTGTTATTGTTTATTAGACGTTGTTGTTGTTGTTTATTTGACGTTGTTGTTGTTGACGTTGTTGTTGTTATTGTTTATTTGACATTGTTGTTGTTGTTGGTGGTGTTGTTGTTGTTGTTTATTTGACGTTGGTGTTGTTGTTTATTGGACGTTGTTGTTGTTGTTGTTGACGTTGTTGTTGTTTTTGTTTATTTGACGTTGTTGTTGTTGTTATTGTTATTTATTTGACGTTGTTGTTGTTGATGTTGTTGTTTATTTGACAATGTTGTTGTTTATTTGACGTTGTTGTTGTTGTTTATTTCACATTGTTGTTGTTGTTGTTATTGTTTATTTGACGTTGTTGTTGTTGTTTATTTGACGTTGTTGTTGTTGTTGTTGACGTTGTTGTTGTTGTTGTTGTTTATTTGACATTGTTGTTGTTGTTGTTTATTTGACGTTGTTGTTGTTGTTGTTGTTGTTTATTTGACGTTGTTGTTGTTGTTTATTTGATGTTGTTGTTGAGTTTGTTTATTTGACGGTGTTGTTGTTATTGTTTATTTGACGTTGTTGTTGTTGTTGACGTTATTGTTGTTGTTTATTTGACGTTTTTGTTGTTGTTGACGTTGTTGTTGTTTGTTATTTGATGTTGTTGTTGTTATTGTTATTGTTGTTATTTATTTGACGTTGTTGTTGTCGTTGTTGTTGTTTATTTGACGTTGTTGTTGTTTATTTGACGTTGTTGTTGTTGTTGTTATTTATTTGACGTTGTTGTTGTTGTTTTTTATTTGACGTTGTTGTTGTTGTTTATATGACGTTGTTGTTGTTGTTGTTGTTGTTTATTTGACGTTGTTGTTGTTGTTTATTTGACATTGTTGTTGTTGTTATTGACGTTGTTGTTGTTGTTTATTTGACATTGTTGTTGTTGTTGTTGTTGGTGTTGTTGTTTATTTGACGTTGTTGTTGTTGTTTATTTGACGTTGTTTTAGTTGTTGTTGTTTATTTGGCGTTGTTGTTGTTTATTTGACATTGTTGTTGTTGACATTGTTGTTGTTGTTGTTTATTTGACGTAGTTGTTGTTTTTGACGTTGTTGTTGTTGTTGTTTATTTGACGTTTTTGTTGTTGTTGATGTTGTTGTTGTTGTTTATTTGACGTTGTTGTTGTTGTTGTTTATTTGACGTTGTTGTTGTTGTTATTGTTGTTGTTTATTTGACGTTGTTGTTGTTGTTGTTTATTTGATGTTGTTGTTGTTGTTGTTTATTTGACATTGTTGTTGTTGTTGTTTATTAGACGTTGTTGTTGTTGTTTATTTGTCGTAGTTGTTGTTGTTGACATTGTTGTTGTTGTTGTTGTTGTTTATTTGACGTTTTTGTTGTTGTTGATGTTGTTGTTGTTGTTTACTTGACGTTGTTGTTATTATCTATTTGACGTTGTTGTTGTTGTTTATTTGACGTTGTTGTTGTTATTGTTGTTGTTTATTTGACATTGTTATTGTTGTTTATTTGATGTTGTTGTAGTTGTTGTTGTTTATTTGACATTGGTGTTGTTGTTTTTTATTTGACGTTGTTGTTGTTGTTATTTATTTGACGTTGTTGTTGTTGTTATTGTTTATTAGACGTTGTTGTTGTTGTTTATTTGACGTTGTTGTTGTTGTCGTTGTTGTTGTTATTGTTTATTTGACATTGTTGTTGTTGTTGGTGGTGCTGTTGTTGTTGTTTATTTGACGTTGGTGTTGTTGTTTATTGGACGTTGTTGTTGTTGTTGTTGACGTTGTTGTTGTTTTTGTTTATTTGACGTTGTTGTTGTTGTTATTGTTATTTATTTGACGTTGTTGTTGTTGATGTTGTTGCTTATTTGACAATGTTGTTGTTTATTTGACGTTGTTGTTGTTGTTTATTTCACATTGTTGTTGTTGTTGTTATTGTTTATTTGACGTTGTTGTTGTTGTTTATTTGACGTTGTTGTTGTTGTTTATTTGACGTTGTTTTAGTTGTTGTTGTTTATTTGACATTGTTGTTGTTGTTTATTCGACGTTGTTGTTGTTGACATTGTTGTTGTTGTTGTTTATTTGACGTTGTTGTTGTTGTTATTTATTTGACGTTGTTGTTGTTGTTTATTTGACGTTGCTGTTGTTGTTTATTTGACTGTGATGTTGTGGTTGTTTATTTGACGTTGTTGTTGTTGATGTTGTTGTTATTGTTGTTGTTGTTGTTGTTTATTTGACGTTTTTATTGTTGTTGATGTTGTTGTTGTTTTTGTAGTTGTTTATTTGACGTTGTTGTTGTTTATTTGACGTTGTTGTTGTTGTTTATTTGACGTTGTTGTTGTTGTTATTGTTGTTCTTGTTGTTGTTGTTGTTTATTTGACGTTGTTGTTGTTATTTATTTGACGTTGTTGTTGTTGTTGTTTATTTGACGTTGTTGTTGTTGTTGTTTATTTGACGTTGTTGTTGTTGTTGTTTATTTGGCGTTGTTGTTGTTATTTATTTGACGTTGTTGTTGTTGTTGTTTATTTGACATTGTTGTTGTTGTTGTTGTTGTTGTTGTTGTTGTTTATTTGACGTTGTTGTTGTTGTTATTTATTTGACGTTGTTGTTGTTGACGTTGTTGTTGTTTTTGTTGTTTATTTGACGTTGTTGTTGTTTATTTGACGTAGTTGTTGTTGTTGACGTTGTTGTTGTTGTTATTGTTTGTTTATTTAACGATTTTGTTGTTGTTATTGTTGTTGTTTACTTGACGTTGTTGTTGTTGTTTATTTGACGTTGTTGTTGTTGACGTTGTTGTTGTTGTTGTTGTTGTTTTTGTTGTTTATTTGACGTTGTTGTTGTTGTTATTGTTTATTTGACGTTGTTGTTGTTGTTGTTTATTTGACGTTTTTATTGTTGTTTATTTGACGTTGTTTTTGTTATTTGACGTTGTTGTTGTTGTTGACGTTGTTTTTGTTGTTGTATTTGTTGTTGTTGTTGTTGTATTTGTTGTTGTATTTGTTGTTGTTGTTGTTGTTGCTTATTTGACGTTGTTGTTATTGTTGTTGTTAATTTGACGTTGTTGTTGCTGTTGTTTATTTGACGTTGTTGTTGTTGTTGTTGTTGTTGTTTATTTGACGTTGTTGTTGTTGTTGTTGTTTATTTGACGTTATTGTTGTTGTTGACGTTGTTGTTGTTGACGTTGTTGTTGTTGTTGTTTATTTGACGTTATTGTTGTTGTTGACGTTGTTGTTGTTGTTGTTGTTGTTTATTTGACGTTGTTGCTGTTGTTTATTTGACGTTGTTGTTGTCGTTGTTGTTGCTTATTTGACGTTGTTGTTATTGTTTATTTGACGTTGTTGTTGTTGTTATATATTTGACGTTGTTGTTATTGTTATTGTTTATTTGACGTTGTTGTTGTTGTTGTTGTTTATTTGGCGTTGTTATTGTTGTTGACGTTGTTGTTGTTGTTGTTGACGTTGTTGTTGTTGTTGTTGTTGTTTATTTGACGTTGTTGTTGTTGTTGTTTATTTGACGTTGTTGTTGTTGTTGTTTATTTGACGGTGTTGTTGTGGTTGTTTATTTGACGTTGTTGTTGTTGTTGACGTTGTTGTTGTTGTTGTTGTTTATTTGACGTTTTTGTTGTTGTTGATGTTGTTGTTGTTTTTGTAGTTGTTTATTTGACGTTGTTGTTGTTTATTTGACGTTGTTATTGTTGTTGTTTATTTGACGTTGTTGTTGTTGTTTATTTGACGTTTTTGTTGTTGTAGATGTTGTTGTTCTTTTTGTAGTTGTTTATTTGACGTTGTTGTTGTTGTTGTTTATTTGACGTTGTTGTTGTTGTTATTGTTGTTGTTGTTGTTGTTTATTTGACGTTGTCGTTGTTGTTTATTTGACGTTGTTGTTGTTGTTGTTGTATATTTGACGTTGTTATTGTTATTTATAAGACGTTGTTGTTGTTGTTTATTTGACATTGTTGTTGTTGTTGTTTATTTGACGTTGTTGTTGTTGTTTATTTGACGTTGTTGTTGTTGACGTTTTTGTTGTTGTTTATTTGACGTTGTTGTTGTTGTTTATTTGACGTAGTTGTTGTTGTTGACGTTGTTGTTGTTGTTGTTTATTTGACGTTGTTGTTGTTGTTTATTTGACGTTGTTGTTGTTGTTGTTGTTCACGTTGTTGTTGTTGTTTATTTGACGTTGTTGTTGTTGTTATTGTTTATTTGACGTTGTTGTTGTTGTTGTTTATTTGACGTTGTTGTTGTTGTTTATTTGACGGTGTTGTTGCTGTTGTTGTTGTTTGTTTGACGTTGTTGTTGTTGTTGTTGTTTATTTGACGTTGTTGTTGTTGTTGACGTTGTTGTTGTTTATTTGACGTTGTTGTTGTTGTTGACATAGTTGTTGTTGTTGTTGTTGTTTATTTCACGTTGTTGATGTTGTTGACGTTGTTGTTTATTTGACGTTGTTTTAGATGTTGTTGTTTATTTGACGTTGTTGTTGTTGTTGTTGACGTTGTTGATGTTGTTGTTTATTTGACGTTGTTTTAGTTGTTGTTGTTTATTTGACGTTGTTGTTGTTGTTTATTTGACGTTTTTGTTATTGACATTGTTGTTGTTGTTGTTTATATGACGTTGTTGTTGTTGTTGTTTATTTGACATAGTTGTTGTTGTTGACGTTGTTGTTGTTGTTGTTATTTATTTGACGTTTTTGTTGTTGTTGTTGTTGTTGTTGTTGTTTATTTGACGTTGTTGTTATTGTTTATTTGACGTTGTTGTTGTTGTTTATTTGACGTTGTTGTTGTTGTTATTGTTGTTGTTTATTTGATGTTGTTGTTTTTGTTGTTTATTTGATGTTGTTGTTGTTGTT
Organism: Vicia faba; assembly: GCA_948472305.1. Taxonomy (NCBI): domain Eukaryota; kingdom Viridiplantae; phylum Streptophyta; class Magnoliopsida; order Fabales; family Fabaceae; genus Vicia; species Vicia faba. Next base: position 365,675,324 of record OX451737.1, on the reverse strand, counting down.
TATTTGACGTTGGTGTTGTTGTTTATTTGACGTTGTTGTTGTTGTTATTTATTTGACGTTGTTGTTGTTGTTATTGTTTATTTGACGTTGTTGCTGTTGTTGTTGTTGTTGTTTATTTGACTTTGTTATTGTTGTTTATTTGACGTTGTTTTTGTTATTTGACGTTGTTGTTGTTGTTGTTGTTGTTGTTGTATTTGTTGTTGTTGTTGTTGCTTATTTGACGTTGTTGTTATTGTTGTTGTTTATTTGACGTTGTTGTTGCTGTTGTTTATTTGACGTTGTTGTTGTTGTTGTTGTTTATTTGACGTTGTTGTTGTTGTTGTTGTTGTTGTTGTTTATTTGACGTTGTTGTTGTTGTTTATTTGACGTTGTTGTTGTTGACGTTGTTGTTGTTGTTGTTTATTTGACGTTGTTATTGTTGTTGCTGTTGTTTATTTGACGTTGTTGTCGTCGTTGTTGTTGTTTATTTGACGTTGTTGTTGTTTATTTGACGTTGTTGTTGTGGTTATTTATTTTTCGTTGTTGTTGTATTTTATTTGACGTTGTTGTTGTTGTTGTTTATTTGACGTTGTTGTTGTTGTTTATTTGACGTTGTTGTTGTTTATTTGACATTGTTGTTGTTGTTGTTGACGTTGTTGTTGTTGTTTATTTGACATTGTTGTTGTTGTTGTTGTTGTTTATTTGACGTTGTTTTAGTTGTTGTTGTTTATTTGGCGTTGTTGTTGTTTATTTGACATTGTTGTTGTTGTTGTTTATTTGACGTAGTTGTTGTTGTTGACGTTGTTGTTGTTGTTGTTGTTTATTTGACGTTTTTGTTGTTGTTGATGTTGTTATTGATGTTTATTTGACGTTGTTGTTGTTGTTGTTTATTTGACGTTGTTGTTATTGTTGTTGTTTATTTGACGTTGTTGTTGTTGTTGTTTATTTGATGTTGTTGTTGTTGTTTATTTGACATTGTTGTTGTTGTTGACGTTGTTGTTGTTGTTTATTTGACATTGTTGTTGTTGTTTATTTGACGTTGTTGTTGTTGTTTATTTGACGTAGTTGTTGTTGTTAACATTGTTGTTGTTGTTGTTGTTTATTTGACGTTTTTGTTGTTGTTGATGTTGTTGTTGTTGTTGTTTATTTGACGTTGTTGTTATTGTCTATTTGACGTTGTTGTTGTTGTTTATTTGACGTTGTTGTTGTTGTTATTGTTATTGTTTATTTGACGTTGTTATTGTTGTTTATTTGATGTTGTTGTTGTTGTTGTTTATTTGACGTTGGTGTTGTTGTTGTTTATTTAACGTTGTTGTTGTTGTTATTTATTTGACGTTGTTGTTGTTGTTATTGTTTATTAGACGTTGTTGTTATTGTTTTTGTTGTTTATTTGACGTTGTTATTGTTGTTTATTTGACGTTGTTGTTATTGTTGTTGTTTATTTGACGTTGTTGTTGTTGTTTATTGGACGTTGTTGTTGTTGTTGACGTTGTTGTTGTTGTTTATTTGACATTGTTGTTGTTGTTATTGTTATTTATTTGACGTTGTTGTTGTTGTTGTTTATTTGACGTTGTTGTTGTTTATTTGACGTTGTTGTTGTTGTTTATTTGACATTGTTGTTGTTGTTGTTATTGTTTATTTGACGTTGTTGTTGTCGTTGTTTATTTGACGTTGTTGTTGTGGTTGTTGACGTTGTTGTTGTTGTTGTTGTTGTTGTTGTTGTTGTTTATTTGACGTTGTTGTTGTTGTTGTTTATTTGACGTTGTTGTTGTTGTTGTTTATTTGACGTTGTTGTTGTTATTTATTTGATGTTGTTGTTGTTGTTTATTTGACGGTGTTGTTGTTGTTGTTTATTTGACGTTGTTGTTGTTGTTGTTGTTTATTTATATATATATATATATATATATATATATATATATATATATATATATATATATATATATATATTCAAGAAAATAATAAAATAAAATATTTACAAAATAAAATATATTCAAGAAAATATTTTCAGTGTGAATAAAAATAAGAAATAAAAATAAAAGTATTATTTACATTATTTTCAAGTTTTAATAAATAATATAAAGTATTTAATTTGTTTTTATGTTAGAAAAATCAAAATAAAATACCTAATAAATGTAAAAGAAATGTGAAAATATTTTTAAGCATTTTTTATATTTGGGGATAAAATAATAAAATCAGAAATGAAATGAAAATACAAAAATAACAAAATATAAAGAAATTGAGCCAGGGGGTGCAAAAAGAAAAGAGGGGGTGTCAAAAGTGAGAACAAACAGGCCCAGCCAATTTCCACTTCATCTTCTTCCTTGTGACAAAACGCGCGCTTGCCCTGTTCAAATGCTAACCCCTGTATTTGTGATATTTTGCCAAAACTCAAAATATGAAACTTGTAGAGCATCAAACCACGATTCTAACCATATAAAAAACTTAATCTAACTCTCAAAGACCAAAGAGAATTTCTCTGGCCCTAAAACCTGACCTAGTTTTTTCAGCATGTTCATGGATGAAATTCTCTTAGCACGTTTAATATAAATGAAAACTGAGCATATGTACAACTTCATGGCATTGGATACTACATTTTTCATTCACAAACCTAAGGTTAAATGTTCCTAAATAGAGAGATAGAAGTTTGAGAAATACCTGTTTCAGTTGGATTCGAGTTGGACAATGCAACAACTTTCAGTGAGGCCTGAGGTTCTTTTGAGCTTGCTTGATGTTCCTTGGTCCTTTCCCAATGCTTGGTTTGCTTTGAAATGGTCTGAATCTCTCTATAGAACTCAACCTGCAAAGCTTCAAAACAGAAATGGTGAACACTGTAAATGGAGTTACAGTTGGCAATGGAGGTTTAGGATAGTTTGAGTGAGTTGAATGGAAGGTATTGGAACAAGTTTGAGGCTAAACACACGAGTGGTTTGTGTGATGGATGTGAATCTACAGGGAATGCCCTGTTTTGCAAGTTTTTGGTGTTCAAGGGTGTTTTAAGGGATGAATGGCTCATGTTTCTGGCTCCAAGGGATGTGCAAAACTTGTTTGAAATGTTGGCTAGAGTTGAATATATCAGATGCTCAAGTTATGTCCTTTTGGCAAGTTGACTTATTTTGAAAGAAAAGTGTGAAGTGAAATGACGTAGGCCTGTACAGGCTATCTCCAAGCATGCACAAGTTTCTTGTACCTTTTTCTGAGTTTGTGAAACTTGTTTGCTGCAAAGAAAGAGGTCCAAGGCTCAAGAGAAGCAATGTTGACATAAAGTTGCCTTTATGAAAATGGAAATGCTACCTTTATGCCCAAAATGGATTTATTCATTGTGCCAATCTCTAATGATCAGAATAACACCAATGTCCAATGAGTTTGTATTCAATTTTTGAGTGTTAAAGGGTTTAGAGACCTGTAATTAAGTACAAATCTAGTTTGGACAGATTTTGCAACTTGTATGAACATGTATTGGCCATGGATACAAAGTGAGTTTTTGCCAACTTCAAGCATTCGATTCTCCCTAACCACAAATATGTTTGAGGAGTTCTTGGATAATTTGGAAAGCTTGAAACATTTACTATAATCCATATTTGAAATTAAACTTGATACTCCAAGTGGAACTATGTGAAAAATGGCCAAGAAGATGGGTCAAAATCCTGCCTAAACTAGGGCAAAATTTCTCTAAGTTAAAAGTTTTAGGGACCCTTGTTCCAAAAATCATAACTTGAGATCCAAGATTCTTTTAAGAAAACTTTGTGAATAAAAGTTGTAGACTTTGTGGAGGACTACAACTTTCATGTTGTAAGTTTTGTTTGAATCCATTTGCATCTTGGTGAAAATGTGGGGCAAAGTTAGGAAAAATTAAGAAAATTTCATAACTTAGAAAATTTCTAAGTTATGAAATTTTTCAATTTCAAACCCTAATTTGCAATTTTGGGTTTCTTGATGAACAAGTTTCATAATTTACCATATCTTGATGAAAAATGACCCTTGGAACTTGATTTTGACCAAAAAGTCAAAGTTTGACTTTTCAGTGTACAGTCAAATTTTGATCAGTTGACTGAAAAATTCATCTGTCAATCCAATGCATTTGAGATCTTTTGAACTTGTTGGATATGTCAAGATGATTCCATTGAGTCCTTGAGTCCATGGTTGAACTTGATTTTCCATTGTCTAGGTCAAACAATCAAAAATTGTCTTTGTACAGTCAAAACCCTAAAAATGACCATTTTGCCCTTTTGGTGATCTGATCAAATTTCTTGTGGAATTTTGGTCCAAACTTGATCAAATGGTTCATATGAGTTCATAATGTTGATGTAGGTCAAAATTCATGAGGTTTGACTGTAAATTGGCCACAATTGACTTTTTCCCCAATACAACTGATTTCTATGTCAACTGTCCAATTGACTGGGCAAAAATTTGATTCAAGACTTGAAACTTGGTATGGACAAACTTATGAGTCCAAAATGAAGTATTAAAGTCAATTTGGACATTGAAGGTCCAAAAATCCCTGTGCAAACTCAAACCCTAATTTAGGTCAACAATGCAAGGAGGTGTCTTGAGCAGAGCAAACCCTAGCTTGATCTTGAGTTCCAAGAGCCTTGTGATGAGAAATGTTGATAAAATGAGAGGGAAAATTTTGGGGTACAACAGTCGGGCATGACGTCCATGATCGTGTTGGGCGTTCCTCGAGCAGTGCGCTCGTTGATACGTCCCTCCGTGCCCGTCTCTAGGATGTCTTCGTTCTTGCCGTAAAGGGCCGTGGTTGCGCCCTCCGAATTCAATGATTGGTTCCCTCTCCAAGGCGAGTCGTATCCCCGGTGGTCGGGTGACGGGATTCGGGAGGTGTCTCTGTCTTGTCTCCGCGGGGGAGATAGGAGACGTACCTCTGTTCTTCGAGGAGGTGGGGACTAAGGCCTCCCGTGTCTCCTCGGGGGTCTTCTGCCGTCCTCTAGCACCCTCAATATTTCCCCCTGGGCAAAGATGAGGTAGTTGGTCTGGTTGATTTCCGCGAACAGTGCTCTGGTCGTGGCGTCTGCCCCGGTGGGGACAGGGACCTCCTAGAATTGGGCGGCTAGATAGTTGGAGGGAGCTGGATTGTCTTCTTCGAGTGGAGGGGGGACTGAGGAAGATGAAGCCGTGGCTCCGTCCCGGTAGCCTGAGGGCCCGGGAATGACGCCCCTGGTAAGTATATTATGGTCGGGGTTGCCGGCGTTGTCGGGGACACCGTTCTTGTCAGCGAGGTTGTTGCTAGCATCGATAATGCGGACGTTCTGGTCGTCCCGAGTTTGGTCAGCCATGACGGTGGAAGATGGTTTTTAGCTTTTGGTCTTTGAAAGTTTGTAAGACGGGGAAGCTTAGATTCCCATAGACGGCGCCACTGATCTTACCGGATCAGAATTGGACCGTCACAGCTGGCTCGAACTAGATTTAAGTGAGATAGGGGGGTACCTGCAAGGCACTCTGATGACAAAATGAGAGACGGAATGAGCAGGCAAATAGTATGTAGGTGCGTAATAAAATGAATACATGACCCTCTTGGAACAGAGGGTATTTATAGTCCCCAGCGCTGGGTCAAGGTCCCTTTATTGGGCCGACCAGAACTGGCCCAACAAAGGGATTGCCAAGTTCTACGTGTGTAGTAGGGACCTGTACATGGTCCCCTTCCTAGATGGTGCTCTGCGAAGAATGAGGAGGAACGAAGACGCTGTCTTCTTAGAGCTCTGAGGATTCCGCAGCACCCGGAGGGGGTTGAGTCTGCCCTACGGGGATGATGCTCGAGCAAGGCTCGAGTTGGAGTACCCTTAGTCGGGGACGCTGATCGCTGCGGTAGCGGCGAGCATAACCACTGTAACCTATATCCAGGTATGCTCGGGGTGGTCTGTTCCTTGAGCATAGCTCAAGGAACTGCTTGGATTTGGGCCTTTACTGGTGTTTTGGGCTAAGGTAGGCCCAGTCCAGAACACTTTTTATAAAATTAGAAAGTATAAAGGTCAAATTTGTCTCTTCATAAACCAAACAAATTAATACATTTCATCAAGTGTCCTCACCTTACTCGAAGCTCCCACGTGTCCTAAAATTTTCAATTTCTATAACTCTCTCACAATCTTATCATACATTTGCTTCCTCTCTCTCTCTCTCTCTCTCTCTCTCTCTCTCTCTCTCTCTTCACTTCCATAGCTTTCTGCATTCCTCTCTCACTCTTGGCATAACACTATCGGTTCAACAACTAACAACAAGAGGTATGGAACTAAAACTTTGTCCACTTTAGACATTGATGTTGTCATGTTGTTATGTTTGGAGATATGAAAGCTTTTCGTTCATTTTCTTCGTTTTTCTCTTTCAAAAGGTTTGTTCATGTTGATGTTGATGTTTACATAGTTTCTGTTACTTTTTCACTATCATGACTTAGTTCATCTTCATGTTCGTTATCTTACTTATTCATTTTATGTCTTTACAGATTAAAATATGACTACTTCTATTATTTCAAGCGGTTTACTTTTCATGGTTCATGTTCCATCAACTTTCTCCCTTTTGAGTTTTATGTGTTGAGTTTGTTTGGATGTACACTTTTTTCTTGATGGAGTGTGGCTAACATCTGCTATTACGGCGTTTTTTGTCCCATGGCCATAACATTAATTTTGTGGCTAAAATCAGTTCTTTTGTGTTCATCGTTTGACTAACATATACAGTTATCATTTTTATGCTAGATCAAGGGCTCCAATCTTTGTGTCTGACCTGAAAATAGAAAACCAAGTTTGGAAAATGGGTGTCCAAGATCATGATTTGTGGATCGTCAAAGAGAGAAATGGTAGTTTACATGTAGAGCTCGTCATTCAAGATGCAAAGGTGATAAATCATGTTTTCCATTTGTAATACAGTGGGAGAATTGACTTTTACTGGTTTTGCATTTTATCACAATGTTGCGGTTAGCAAAAGTCGCTACCGACTTTTCTTTTATCCAACAAAGGAAAGGGTAAAAAGAATAGAAAAATACCTTTCGAGATTATTTTTGAGTAAGGGGGTAGATTATGGAAAGGGAAGGTGTTAGCATCCTTTCCATCTGTAGTTATCTACGGGCGTTGAAGTCTAAGAAGTTGACTCCGCGTTTTATTGGTCCGTTTCAGATTACGGAAAGAGTTGGAGAAGTTGCTTATCGCATTGCTTTACCTCCGAGACTTGCGAATTTGCACAATGTTTTTCATGTTTCTCAGTTGAGGAGATACATTCCAGACCCATCTCATGTAATCCAAATAGATGATGTACAGGTAAGAGATAACCTGACAGTAGAAGCATTGCCTATGAGGATAGAAGATCGGGAAGTGAAACAGTTAAGAGGTAAAGAGATAGCATTAGTGAAGGTTGCTTGGGGAGGTCCAGCAGATGGAAATATCACTTGGGAGCTGGAGAGCCAGATGAAAGAGGCTTATCCGGAGCTGTTCGTCTAAGGTATGTTTTCGAGGACGAAAACTCTTTTAGTGGGGGAGAGTTGTAACACCCCGTTTTCAATTAATTGATTTATTTAAATTTTGGAATTTATTTTATTAGAATTAATAAAATAAAAAGAATTATTTATTTTGGAGTATTTGAGGAAAATAAAAGAAATAAGGAATATTGGGATTTTTATGTTATTGGGCTTAGATGTTGTTAGTAAAGAGTGGGGGTGCAGAGAAATAAAGTTATGTTTGGGACTTAGGCCATTTTCTCATTTTTGGTTTTCACGTAAGAACAGAAGTTGGAATTTGGGAAAATAGAGCTCTGAAGAACGGAGAACGAAGAACATCGCTCAAGAACTCAAAGCTGCTAATTGATAAGGTAAGGGGGGTTTATACTCGATTTATATTTGTTTATGGGTTTATGTACGGTTGATTCGGGTAATCGTAGGAAATCCCAATTGTTAGATGTTTCTAGGGATCGATAACCTTAGGATTGAACTTTGTTTAGAAAAGGTTTAAGTTCCCAATTTTATGAATCAATTAGAGACTTTAGGTTCCTATGATGGATTGGATGTCTTTGTACTATATTGCACCGCCGTAGAGAGGTATTTTCGTGCAAAAAAATGGGTATAAGAGCTGCTGCAAAAACAGAAAAATTGGGTTCGCACTCATCAACACGGGCGCGTTGATTTACGCGGGCACCCGTGTTGATTCACTGTATGCTGATGAAAATGTGTTTTCTGGCCATAATTCAACACGGGCGTGTTGATTAACACGGGCGCCCGTGTTGATTCACTGTGTTGGCATAAAAATGGGTTTTCTGGGCACAATTCAACACGGGCCGTGTTGATTTACACGGGCGCCCGTGTTGATCCCCTGTTTTGTCAAAAAAACGTGTTTTCTGGACACATTTCCACACGGACAGTGTTGTTTTACACGGGCACCCGTGTTAAACCTCCTGTGTTGGTTTTTAAACTATGTTTTCCGTGCATGTTGTTAAGTACGGATTGATCCGGTTTTGATGTGCAGTGTTTGACATGTTTTGAATATGTGTTTATTGAATTTCTAGTGTTGATTGATGTGTGTATCGAATAACGATTGTATGTTATGATACCAATACTATGTGGATCTTATTGTCATGCTTTTAGATGATGTTATCAAGCATGAATTATGATATAACTTGATATGATTGATGTTTAATAGTATGCTGAGTGGTTACATGCTATTCCTATCATGTTATGTTTGATATTGTTGATGTGCATGATATGTTGATTGATGTTCATAGTATGCTGAGTGTTACATACTTACATATCATGTTGCATTTGTTAATTCCCATTGTGTGGAATTAACATGGTGGCCAATATACGTGTCCGCGATCTAATGGAACGTTGAGGTGGTAGCCGTGTCCGCGATATAATGGAACGGTGAGTTATCCGTGACCCGCGATTTAATGGGGCGGTGAAGTGGTACCACATGCATGGGTGTGTTGCATTACTCGAATATAACATGAATGGATGATTTTTCCAATGTTGTATTTGATTGTTTGTATGCACGTATGATTGATAAATGGTTGATGATGTTTGATGAATATTTGCAAATATGAAAGGCAATATGTCATGGATATATGAATTGTAAAGGTTTTGTAAACTATGAAATATGCTAATTATTGGGTGATGCTTATGATTTCGTGAATTGATTGTTATGAATGTATAACCAAATGTATATTTGAGAAGCTCACCCTTACTGTTGAATATTTCAGATTGAGGAGCTTCGCTCAGGTGCTTGGCGAAGGCTTATCGTGTCTAGTTTAGTTTCGTTTTAGTATGTCCGGGTCATGCTCTGATAGTTGTAACTCCGGGAACGTTTGGTTGTCGAGCTGCTTTAGTCAGACTCGTTTATTTTCTGTTAATTGTTATAATATGGTGTTGACTTTTCCAGGTGTTAATCCCTGATGATTTTGGAAAGTATTATAACATTTGATTTATTAAATAAATTATTCCGCTGTGTAGACATGTATGAGTTACCACTAAAATTATGCATGACAGGAATTTATTTTATTAAAAGAGAATTGTAGCATTCCTCGATTATTACATGTACTCTGAGTTTATAATTTTTTTTAATATTTGCGAAAATTATATGCGGGGTTTTAGAGGGTGTTACAAATTTGCTCAGTATAGGGCAGTTGGTCGAAAAGAATTATAAAGTGTCAATCGAAGATAAGTTGATGAGAGTCGTTGATGCAAATGGGAGATTAATCTTGAAGGCTCCTATGTCTCAAAATCGAACCTTCAAGATTGAACTAAATGTGATGGAGCACAAGTACCTTTCGACTGCAGCTAGTAGAGATGAATGAATATGGCATTATATACTAGGCCATCTCAACTTCAGAGACATCAGAGATTTGAAGAGAAGAAATATGGTTTCAGGATTGCCTGAAATTGACATTCCAAACGAAGTATGTGAAGAATGTGTGCAGGCGAAGCAACACAAGAATAGCTTCATCAAGGATGCAGGAAGCAGGTCGAAGGCTAGTCTTGAAGTCATATACTCTGATGTATGTGTACCAATCCAGGTGGATTCGATGGGAGGTAACAAATACTTTGTTACATTCATAGATGATTTCAGTCGAAAGTTGTGGACTTACCTGATCAAGAAGAAAAGTGAAGTGATCGAAGTATTTACCAGGTTTAAGTCTATGGTCGAAAGACAAAGTGGTCGAAAGCTCAAAGTTTTGAGAACTGATGGTGGTGGAGAATATGTGTCGAAAGACTTCAACAGATTATGTGAAAAGGAAGGGATTGTGCATGAGGTGGTGCCACCCTATACTCCACAACAAAATGGAATTGCAAAAAGGAAAAATTGAACCATCATGAATATGGTGAGAAGTATGTTGAAAGGCAAGAGTTTACCTAAAGAGTTTTGGGGTGAAGCTGTTTCGACTGCAACATACATTTTGAATAGATGTCCTACAAAGAAGCTAGAAGGAATTACTCCAGAAGAATGTTGGTCTGGTGTGAAGCCTAGCTTGAGTCATCTGAAGGTATTTGGATCTATTGCACATAGACATGTGCCAGATCAGTTGAGAAGAAAACTTGATGACAAGTCAAGTCAAATGATCCTAGTTGGATATCATTCGACAGGAGGCTACAAGTTGTTCGATCCAGAAAAAAAGAAGATTGTGATCAGCAGGGACGTGATCATAGATGAGTTTAAAGAATGGGATTGGACTGCAAATGTCAAGAAAGATTCAGTGGGAATCCTATTCGAAGAGCCAGAAACTCAAGTCGAAAGAGAAGTTCGGCAAGAGGAACCAGCAGATATACCAAGTACAAGCAGACCTCAAAGAACAAGACGCATGCATGCAAGATTGCAAGATTGTATGATTACATCAGATGATGTAATAGATAATGAAGGTGAGCTGGTACATTATGCTTTCTATGCAGATGTCGAACCTGTTAATGCAACTGAAGCATTAAAGGATTCGAAGTGGGTGAAAGCAATGAACGAAGAAGTAAAGTCTATCGAAGACAACAACACTTGGTCACTTGTCAAATTGCCTCAAGGCAAGAAGGCAATTGATGTCAAGTGGGTATACAAAGTGAAAACGAATTCGAAAGGTGAAGTAACTCAGCACAAAGCAAGACTTATGGCGAAAGGATTTCTACAGAAAGAAGGAATAGACTTCGACGAAGTTTTTGCACCTGTTGCTAGGATCGAAACAATCAGGTTGGTTGTTGGTCTAGCAGAAATAAACAGTTGGCACATATGTCAGATGGACGTGAAGTGTGTATTCCTAAATGGACCCTTAGATGAAGAAGTCTATGTTAAACAACCAGTTGGGTTTGTGAAACATGACGAAGAAAGAAAGGTGTACAGGCTACATAAAGCCCTGTATGGATTGAAACAAGCTCCAAGGACTTGGAATAAGAAAATTGATAGTTTTCTAAGGGAGAAGGAATTTGTGAAGTGCATAACTAAACATGGAGTATATGTAAGAAGAAGCAAGAGTAAATTGCTTATACTATGTCTTTATGTAGATGATTTATTGATAACAGGTAGCTGCAAGAGTGAGATCGAAGACTTCAAAGGTGGTCTCAGCAAGGAATTCAAAATGTATGATTTGGATGAGATTTCATATTTCCTTGGTATCGAATTCTACAAGAGCAGTAGAGGTTTGATGATGCATCAAAGAAGATATGCAGGAGAAATTCTCAAGAGGTTTGAGATGGAAGAATGCAACTCAACTTCGACACCTGCAGAACCAAGACTGCAACTGTCGAAAGATGCAGATGAAGATGATGTTGATCCAACCCAATACAGAAGACTTATTGGATCATTGAGATACCTTTGTCATACAAGGCCTGACTTAGCATACATTGTAGGTATGGTAAGTAGATTCATGCAGAAGCCAAAGGTATCACATCTAGCAGCAGTGAAGAGGATACTAAGGTATCTCAAAGGAACTTTCGATTATGGCATTTTGTTTCCTGCAGTTGATAAAGGAAAAGAATACAAGTTAGTGGGATACACCGATTCGAGTTGGTGTAGTGATGCTGAAGATCGAAAGTCAACAGCAGGATATGTGTTTATGCTAGGTGGTGCACCAATTGCTTGGAATTCAAGAAAGGAACCAGTAGTGGCATTATCATCATGTGAAGCAGAATACATAGCTGCTTCTCTTTGTGCATGTTAAGTAACTTGGATGATGAGCTTGGTCGAAGAGATAACAGGGAAAAATCATGGAGCAATTACCATGAAGATAGACAGCATGTCAGCTATTAATCTAGAGAAGAATCCAATAGCACATGGTCGAAGTAAGCACATCGAAATGAGATTCCATTATCTCCGAGAGCAGGTAGCAGATGGGAAGATGAATTTGGAACACTGCAGAACTGAGAATCAGATTGCAGACATCATGACGAAGGGAGTGCAAGTCGAAGTATTCAGAAAGCTAAGGGAGTGCGTGATTATTAACAAATATTTTGAGACAAGTTTATTTTTGAACTTACTACAGCAGGATATTGTGATGCTTATTGATCTATTTATTCCATCTAACCTAGTGACCCTTGATACTTGGATATTGAGTAAAGTTTTTGGTTGATGATAGAATAAATCCTCACTCAACTTAGATGTCTCCTGCTTCTGTGAAACTATTTTGACAAACTTGTTCTTTGGTGAAGATATATATAATAGCTAGCCAAGTGGGCAATAGTTCGACGATGGTGCTTGGAACTCTTTGTCTTGCTTTATTATTAGCCCTTATAAATTAATTTCGCAACTATTACAACTGCAGAGGCATCATCATCTTGTTTTTTGTTTTGGGTAATATCATCCTCAATACCTAAGTTCATATGTGCACAGTCGAAGTCTTGACTATCAAGAGTCAGAAAATAATGCTTCGGAACGGTCTCTTTCAATTGTTTCTTTCTCCCTGCTTCACAATTTTCTTTCGTTGGTTCAGAACAATCTAAAAAAAATTCTTTGAAGCCAGGAGACATAACTGAATGTTGTATATATTGAATACGTTGTAAATGTTAAATAAAGAGCAAACTTCTATTTCTTTTTTATTGTTTTTAAAATAAAATATAATATTGGTTTTTATATAGACTCAAAAACTTCTACTATTCTAGGAAAATAAATGCTATTAGTAAATACTATTATAACTCGCTATCTTTAACCTTTCAAATTATATTTGATTTTTAACCTTTCCACTACCTTATTAATAAAAAACCCACTAATGATATTTAAAGTTTATTCAACAAAACTCCTCTGTAAACTTAAATATTTCTTTCATCCATCATGCCTATCAATTTCTTGCCTTTGTCGAAAATTTCTTTCGATAATGGTTTAGTGGACATATCTGCCGCGTGATCCTTGCTTGCTACATGGCTCAATTCGACACTTCCTTCCTTCACATGTTCTCGAATGAAGTGGAAGCGAACGTCAATGTGTTTGCTTCTTCATGGTTCACTGAATTCTTTTCCAACTCCATTGATGATTTGTTGTCAACTTGTATTACAGTTGCACATTCCTGTTTTAGTTCCATTTTGCTCATTAATCTTCTAAGTCATACTGCATGACAAACACACCAAGATGCTGCCACATATTCAGTTTGACACGTTGAAAGTGTTACTATAGGTTGCTTTTTAGAAAGCCAAGTAAATGCAGTGTTTCCCATGAAGAACACATATCCAGAAGTACTTTTTCGATCGTCTATATCTCCGCACCAGTCACTGTCATCGTAACCAACTAACTTGTAGTCTTCTGTTCTTGAATAAAACATTCCAAGTGACACTGTTCCTTGGATGTACCATGTGATTCGTTTCAATGTCTTCCAATGTGTGTGTACTGGCTCCTCCATGAACCGACTTACAATGCCAACACTTAATGAAATGTCTGGCCTTGTGCATGTGAGATAGCACATTGTACAACTTCTGCCCAGAATTCTTTCGACATGTTCTTGCTTTTAAGCATTGATCGAATCATGTCAAGAATAGTTCGACTCTTTCTTTCAGCCACACCATTTTGCTGAGGTGAATATGCTGCAGTTAGGAATCTCCTTATGCACTGCTCTTCATAATACTTCATAAAGGCCGTCGAAGTGTACTCACCACCTCTGTCAGATCAAACTACTTTGATATGTCTGTCTATTGCCTTCTCCACCATTACTTTGAACTTTTTGAACACCTCTAATGCTCCAGGCTTTTCTTTCAATAAATAAACTCAGGTCTTTCGTGAGAAATCGTCGATAAAGGAAATGAAGTACCTTTTTTCACTAAAGCATTCTAGAGTGATTGACCCACATATGTCAGTATGAATCAATTCGAGAATATGTTTAGCTTGATATTCTGCCTTCTTTTGAAATGAGGTTCTTGTTTGTTTACTGAGCACACATTCTTCACAAATCTTTCCTTCATAATTCATGTCTGGTAGTCCATGCACCATGTTCCTTTTTGCCAACCTTCTCAAACCAGCATGATGTAGACGACCAAAGAGAATATGCCATAATGACGCTTTGTCTTGCATTTCAACTTGCAGACATTTCTATCGAACGTTCCTCAGGTTCAGTTTGTACATTCGATTTATTTCCATTTCGACACGGGAAATCAGATGTCCTACTTTGTCCTTCAAATGAAGTATTCGATCTTTCATAAGTATCGAAACACCTTTTTCTGTAAGTTGTCCCAAACTCAAGATGTTGGTTTTGAGATCCGGCACATAGTAAACATCTTCGATTGATCCAATCAAGCCATCCTTCTGCAAGTAACTGATTGTGCCCTTTCCTTCGACCTTCACTTTCGATGCATCTCCGAAAGACACATTACCATCTTCAATTTTCTTCATTTCTTTAAACATGTGTTTGTAACCACACATGTGATTACTTGCTCCTGAGTCAATATACCAAACATTGTCATTATTGGTGTTGATTTGGTTTTGAGCCATCAGGAGAAAGCCTTCATTCGCTTCAGATTCCAAGGCTAGATTGGTTGTTTCTTCAATCTTCTTTTCGATTTAAACAATCTTTTGCAAGATATCCCACTTTATCACAATTGTAACATTTGTAGGAGTTGCAATCCTTCGTGTAATGGCCATACTTCCCACACTTGTAGCATTCGAAGTTGGAGTGGTTCGATCGACCACCTCTTTGACCACGTCCTATGCCACGCCAATTTTATTGGTTCGATTGTCCTCTTTCAAAGTTGCTGCGTCGACCACTTTGACCATTGTCACGACCTCCACGGCCACGTCCTCTTCCTCGAAAGTTTTGAGAAAAGAGTACCTTTTCGTCTTTGTTTGACTCCTTGGTTTGATTTGCTTCTTCGACTGCTTCTTCCTTCTTTTTCATCTTTCGTTGTTCATGTGCTTCGAGAGAACCAGCGAGCTCTTCGACTGAGAGCGTCGAAAGGTCCTTTGACTCTTCTATTGCACACACAATATTCTCAAATTTATCTGTTATAGATCTCAAGATCTTTTCAACAACTCGTGCATCAATTATTGTTTCGCCATTTATGGTGAGTTGGCTCACCACCTTTTTTACACGTGTGATGTAGTCAGATACAGTTTCTGTCTCCTTCATCTATGTCCTCTCCAATTCGCCACGAAGAGTTTGGAGTCGAACTTGCTTCACTCGATCTGCTCCTTTGAACACTTTTTCTAATGTGTCCCATGCTTCTTTCGACGTAGTCGAACCAACAATCTTTTCAAAGCCTGATTCGTCTACAACCCTAAACAACATGTATAGTATCGTTTTATCCTTCGACCGCATCTCTTTCAGTGTCTTATTTTGAGCTGCCGTATATCCCCCAACATTTGTTGGTTCTTCAAACCCATCTCTGGTCACATCCCACGCATCTAGAGATCTAAGAAGAGCTTTCATTTGGATACTCCAATTTTCGTAATTTGACTTCGTTAGCCGTGACAACGACATTTGATTCATCATGTTTTCCATTTGCTCCGATACCATTTGACCTTCCAAATTACATTTGATTTTTAACCTTTTCACTACCTTATTAATAAAAAACCCACTAATGACATTTAACGTTTATTCAACAGTAAATGTTCAAGAGGCCATGAACCTGTCACCAAATCACCATCACATCAATTCATAACAAAACCAAAACATATCTAATTTAGTCTACCATCCAGTTAACACAACCAAAATAGTTTTTATCTAAACATATTCCATATACATCCATGGCACTCATAATTATGCTATAACAAAAATCAGAAACCAATTGAAAAAATGGACATTTTTCTACCTGTGCCATAGTCATATCCAAACATCAAAACCAAACTAACAATTTATAAAACCAGCCTAAATATTTATAAAACCATCCAGCATTTACACTGATCCTAACACACTAAACCATCCACATATCAAAAACAGTTTACTATCCATAGATGATATACCAACATATAATATACATGCAGACAAAGCATTATAATGTACACATACACATACAAATTTGTAGCACCGACACATGTTACACATGTCAGTATCCGACAATACAAGCTTAGTCCTGGGTCCAAATGCAGATGCGACCACATCCAAATCACTTGTATTTACCTGCCTGTAGATGCAAAAAGTACAATTCTATCAAGGATGGACATGCACCACATTGAATCAAGAAACTTGGCTGATTTGTTTCTATACTAAATGATTGTGCATAAAATAAACATGTCTGACTAACATAAATCACACTAACTTTACCAAAACTCCACTCCATGGAACTACTTGGGACAACAACTTGTCTGCTCTACCATACAGATCATCAGCGACAAGAATTTTGTCACATGTAACTATATTATTGGGAATAAATATTAAACATATTATGTCATAATATAGACACATGGATATTAGAGCCTATAGCAGAAGAAAGATAACACATAAAAGACTCTACATGCTATGTACATGATAATCCAATACATCAAATAGTCAATGCATAGTGATATAACAAAGTTTGCAAGAGTTTATTATAAAACTTTGAGAAGCAGAGGACAAAAGTGAATTCGACATCAAAATCAAATTCACTCTTCCACCGCCAGTCAAGTGAAAGGGCATGCGAAGGCACGAGGACCACGTCCTCGACTAGAGCTCTTACTCAAACAAAAAAAATATGGACATGAATGGGATATCTCCCCGACAGTTGGATTCTAACACCCATCATAAAGGAGCATCAGAAACACATAAAGTTCACGACTGGAACCCATAAATGGTCCAAATGCCAAACATCACTAGCAGACTCGCGGCGGAGCCGATGTCCTTGTGTGGCAGAACCACCGCCAGACACCAATAAACCGTTAGGAAATTCCTCCACTAAGCCACATTGATTCTAATCACATGCATCTCTAGACGCGAAATTGGAAAATCTAACCTAAATCAGAGATGAAATTCACGGAAACTAGAGAAAATCAAGAAACTTACTTGATCGGGGATGCTTAACAGCGGGACGAGCAGAAACTTCGACAGTGAGTGGCGGCGCTTTGCAGAACTAAAAGAAGCGAGCAAGGGAAGGCAAGCGAAAGGTGCATATGAAGCTTCCTCTCTCCCATTTATAGGCAACTCCGCTAGCACGTGAGTGGACACGCGCATAGGGACACCTAGAGGTCATCATCATCCCACCCTATCCTCTAGACATGCCATCGTTACACATTTATGACAGTGTATGGCCCGATGTAGGTGTGGCACGCAAACTCCCTAGGTCCAATCAACTGTTCCCCTTCCCACGACACAAACACACTGGAAAATGCTCAGGCTCCTCGTACAAAATTGTCCCTGAAAAATCACGAAGCGATCCCAACCACGGGCATGTCTTAAGTCATTACTCCTAGACCCAAAAGAAATGACTTAGGGGGCTCTTGTTCTAGAATGGCCCAATAACTAGAATTGGTCCAATCCGCTTCTACCTCCAGAGCGGTCCAACAACTCTGGCTCACTAACTCTGGCCTTTGGTCGAGCATGCATGATGGACCACACCACAAGAATATCAAGGATAACGATGTCCTGACCATGCGCCTGCTCGCATCGACATCCATATCCAAGTTTTCCCGACACAGTAGGATCGACAACCAGAAAGCGCCCATAAATGCACCTTCCCGTAATATCCTTCTTGCTCAAAGCAACGACTAGTTACGAGCATGGCTGCCCATATTGACCAAGTCTTGGAAGTTACCTATTTTTGGGGAACCTAATATCTAGGACCAAAAATTGGAACCAATGGCTACACGACGGGGGCATTATATAGACCCTCATACTTGTGAGGGCCAGATATCGAATAATCACTCTAAAAAACCCTAATATCTTTCTTGTATATCTTTGCACTCTTTCTCATTTGAGCGTCAGAGTGCCTTGCAGGCACACCCTCTCCTCTCCTCAGATTTCCAACCAAGCAGACGTCATCTTCTCGGTCCACTTCAGGTTCTGACCAATGGGTAAGATCGCATATGTTCTAATGCTTTATGTGTTTCAATTATGTACATTTACTCTATTTCTTTTTGTCAAGATTTTGGCTAAAAATGGGGAGTAAATTGTTGTGTTTAGTGTTGTGTCCTTCCTGGATGCAACTATTTAAGGAGAGCATGATGTTTCATGTTGCTACCTTTGTGTGCTTCTATTGCTGCTGCTGATGTAGTCATTTCCGCAGGATGAGGATGTCTTAACAGATGTTATAATATCCTATCTATTGTGTATTGAGAATCCTTTGTATCTCTCTTCTGGTGTGGGTTTTTCCTTGAGGGGGAGAACTTATTATTTGTGACAGAGGAAGTATTGTACCTGTCTGAGTGTGTAGCTGCTGTAACTCTAATATATTATGCAGTTTTTTTTGTTTTATTCCTCTCTCCCTGATTCTTGTGCTAAGAATGTTTTTGCCAAAATTTGTCAAAGGGGAGAGATTGTTAGTACCATGGTTTTAGGATTGACATACTTTTTTCTAAAACATGGTTTGCTGCTTGGTGTTATAAAATATGTTCTAACATGCTGGTCATGTTCATTTGAAGGTAGATATTCTGACATATGTTGTTACATCTTGTATCAAAACATTAGTATAAACTGTATTTTTTCTTGACGAATTTAAATTGATTCTGTGAGATTCCTTTTTGGTTGTATCTCACAGATTTTTCGCAGGTCAAGAATATTTAATCTGGAACATTTGATTTATCTCTAGCTGTACACAGATTGCCAAAATTGGGCTTTGAGACAATTTAGGAAACCTTGTGTTTTGTTCTAAGATTTAAGGAGATCTTTCTGCACAAATTGGTGTAGCCCTCAGCGTTTGCAACAAGGAATATCTGGGCGAGATTCAAGGCCCATGGATTACCGAGGAGTATTTAAATAAATTACCTAGACCTAAATTTATTAAGAACTTTGTAAAAATAAGGGGAAGCATACTTTTCTTAGTCTTAGGGTTTGAGGGTTCTTCAAGGGATTTCTATTTTTGTACGTCCTCATGCATCTTTTGATGCATTTGAGTTGATTGATTGTTACTTGACAGTTTGTCAAGTTATTGTTCTCACTCTAAAGATTTTAAGAAAGAGTTTGAGTATTGTATTGGAAGTATAATCATCTTTTTGGTTTCTTGAGACATTCTATGGGATTGAGATTGTTTGATATCACTGCGGTGATTGAGAGTGAAAAGGGTTCTCATATCTAGGAGGTTCCTGGTAGAAGTTGCAGTGGGTAATGATTAAGTGATACGTTGTAAACTAGGATTGTTTAGGCTTAGAATTAATACTACTGATAGTGGATTTCCTTCCTGGCTTGGTAGCTCCCAGATTATGTGAGTTGCACTGAACTGGGTTAACAATTATTTGTGTTCCTTTACCTTATGCAAATTTAAATTCTACATAGTTTTTATTTTGGTAAAAGTTTATGTCAGTCACCAGATGTCTTAACATGTAACTTGAGATTGTGCTTGAGTGTTTATACATCATTCTTAACATTTTTATTATGTGTGCCATAATTTTACATTTATTTGACAAAATTTTGAACCATCTGGTCTGACATCCCTCTAAACACAATGTCATCTACATGTTATTGAGCAAACATGAGTTTTCCATCCTTCTCCTTGACAAACAAGGTCTTGTCTATTCCTCCTTTCTCGTAGCCATTGTTGACAAGAAATTTTATCAACCTCTCATACCCAGCCCTAGGAACTTACTTCAATCCATAGAGAGATTTATTTAGCTTGAACACATGATCTGGATAAGAAGGATCAATGAACCCCTTGGGTTGTTCTACATAAACTTCTTCATGTAAGTACCCATTCAGGAAGGCACTTTTCACATCCATTTGAAATAGTTTAAACTTCAATAAATAGGCCCTCCTAACAGTAGTCTGATGGATTCAAGTCTAGAACCTGGAGCAATAGCCTCATCAAAATCTATCCATTTTATCTAAGTGTATCCTTGTGCCACAAGTATGGCTTTATTTCTGTTGATAACTCCACTTTTATCAATTTTGTTCTTGTACACCCACCTTGTACCAATGAAATTTGTCCCACTTGGCTTAGGAACTATGTCCCAAACTCCATTCCTCTTAAATTGACTAAGTTCTTCTTACATGGCATTGATCCAGAATTCATCAATTAAGGCTTCCTTTACATTCGTGGGTTCAATATTAGAAACAAAGCAAGAGTTAGAAACAACCTCCCTTGATCTAGTAGTAATCCCTTGATTAATATTTCCTATAATGAGTTCTTTAAGATGATATTTTTGAATTTTGATTGAAGGACCCTTATTGACTTGATTGTTATTAGGTTCAGCATTATCAGTCTCAGTATTGGTGTCTTCTTCTTCCACATCTTCTGACTCGTCATTCATTTGGAATGATGTTCCAACATTGTCTTCAACATCATGTTCACTGTCTGAGCTTGAGTCATCAACCACAACATTTATAGACTCCATCATGACCTGAGTTTTGGTGTTAAAAACTCTATAGGCTATGTTGTTTATAGAGTAGCCCAAAAATATCCCTTCATCACTCTTTGGATCCATTTTCCTTCTTTGCTCACGATAAACCAAGATGTAACATTTACTTCAAAAACATGAAAGTATTTGATTGTAGGTTTCCTTCCTTTGCATAAATCATATAGAGTATCTGCAGTTCCAGTCCTTATGGTGACTCTATTATGAATATAATAAGCAATATTCATAGCTTCTGCCCAAAATGATATGGAAAGTTCCTTGTGTGAAGTGTAACTTGATGATTCTTGTAGAGTTCTATTCTTTATTTGCATAACTCCATTAAGTTGAGGAGTGATAAGTGAGGAAAAATTTATGACTAATACCTTCAGAGGCACAAAATTCAACAAAGTTGTTGTTTTCAAACTCCCTACCATGATCACTTCTGATCTAATAATGTTGCTTTCTTTCTCTCTTTGAATCTTTTGACATAACTCCTTGAAGACATCAAAGACTTCTGATTTTTCTCCAATGAAATTCACCCAAGTGAATCTTGAAAAATCATCAACAACAACATAAGCATACCTTTTTCCACCAAGGCTTTCAACTTGCATAGGTCCCATCAAACCCATATGAAGAAGTTCCGTAACTTTTGAAGTGGTATGATGTTGAAGCTTTTGGTGTGACATCTTGGTTTACTTTCCAATTTAACATTCTCCATAGATTCTTCCTTCCTCAATTTTGAGTTTAGGAAATCCTCTGATAACTTCTTTAGACACAATCTTTTTTATACCTATCAAATGTAAATGGCCAAGTTTTTGATGCCATAAGTTGACTTCATCTTCCTTGGACAACATGCATGTGGAGATATAATTGATTCCTTGAGGTGTCCACAAATTGATAGTCAGACCTTTTACAAAAAGGACTCTATCAAGCTTAGGAGATCCTTCACAAGACAGTCTTTCAACACCTTTAATTGCACTTCTGGAACCATCTCCAAAGGTGACATAGCTAGTTGTGTGAGGTTTAACATCTTCTAATAAATTCTCCACACCTGTCATATGCCTAAAACATCCATTATCAAAATACCAGTCTTCATTAGAAGAGACTTTAAGAGAGGTATGAGCAATGAGATTCTTGATAATATCTCTCACTTTCCATTCCTTTCTAGTTATAGTCATTAAGGGATTAGGCCTAGGTTGAGATAAATGTTTTGGATATCCATGAAGCCTTTGACATACTTGCTCTGTGTGACCATATCTTCCATAACAATGACATTTCTAAGGCTGGAACTTGACTCTGGTTTAAGTTTTCTGTGACCTCGCAGGATGGTGTAAATCTGGTCAGACATCTTACTCTCATTCTTCATTTTAGTAGGAATAAATTTTATCACAAGGGTTTTCTTTTTATATTTCAAGGATTGACAATTAAACCATATTCTAGTATGTCTTTTATCTCCTTCTACATCTTGAAGAATATCATCCAGAACATCAGATCCCTTTTTCAACATCCTCACATCTTTGATTAAATTATCAAGTTTTGATGTTAACACAATCACTTAATTTTGAAGTTCGTAGATGCCAGCTAGGTATTCCTCCTTTTTATCCTGAAGTTTAGCTATGATCATTCTCTTCTTACCCCTAATTTATAGACTTCTTCACTTTTGTTGCACAATTCCTTGTAAAAGGTAGTCAATTCATCATAAGATATTTCTTCACATCTAAAGTATACATTAGAATCCCATCTTCCTGTTAAGGAAGTCACAAGCTTAGTAGATTCTCCCTCAGAGGATTCATCATTTGACCAAGAAAAATACAGTCCCTTAGGTTGTGTTTTGAGATAAGAGGGACATTCTGCTCTAATGTTCCCAAATCCTTCACATACATGACATTAAATCCCTTTACTATGACTAGACATTTCCTCAATTCTAAATTTTATTTAGAATCATAGTTATTAGAGATGTCAGATGAGATGTTATTGACATTTGGTATTACCTTCATATCCAATCTCTTCAATATTCTATTAAATTTCCTCCCCGGTAACACAATGGTATTTGACAATCCTTTTTCAGTATCAAAATCAGCCTAACTCTCTTCACTCTTTAGTATTGGAAACAAAAACTATGCTCTTGTTCTTTTTCTCAGACTTGTCACTAATAGCCAATTCAAAATTTGAAGTGACCCGATAAGTTCATCCACTCTCATGTTGTTGATGTCTTGAGCTTCTTCCATAGTTGTTACCTTTATGTCAAATTTCTTAGGTAGAGTCTTGGATTTATTCTTGTACCATGATCCAATGAGGAATTCTTGGTTCTGAAACAACTTCTTTTTGAACTCCTGATGAATTTGGATCTTTTGGGGGTTTGGTGTTTTTTTGGGATTTTAAGATGTGGAAGATATTGGATCAAACTCTATTGGATCGAAGGACAACTTTGTGGTTCGACAAGTTTGACAGAGGTTAGCATGCATTCAAAGGTCACTCATATGCTAGTCTTGAAGAAGTGTAAGTTATAGTTAAAGTATGGTCAAGCATGCATTCGTCGAAGATGCTAGGGTTGTTAGCATGTCGAATTGGGCCTGTTTGTTATGTCTAATTTTTTAAGTTAGCTTGTAACACAAGTTAGCTTGTAATGGGTATTTGAGAAAAGCCCATTAGTTTAGTATGTTAGGTTTATTATAAATATCATACTAGTCTCTCATCATTGCAGACAACAAATCCTAATTTAGAGTGAGAGGGTTATTTATTATTCTTGTGTACTTGTAATCTTGTTTAAAGGGAAAGTAAATAATAGAAGTTATATCAATCCTTGTTGTTCTTCATGTTCTATCATCTTTTTTACCCTTGTGTGTTTCTTGATCATAAATAAATTGTTTATACTTTGTTTCCAAGGTATAGTTTCCATAACAAATTTATGCAGTGAGCATGGAGAAGATGTCTTCAACAAAGCATGAGACTGAAAAGTTCACCGGAGTGAACGTGTTCGGTCAGTGGTGCTTGAAGATGAAAGCCCTACTAGTTCAACAAGGTTGTTTATAAGCTTTGAAGGGAGCGACGACCATGGATGTCGCATTAATAGAAAAAGAAAAAACGACCATGATAGAGAAAGCCCACAACAAAATCTTGTTGAGCCTTGGTGATAAGGTTATTTGACCGATATCAAAGGAGACGACGACATCAGGGTTATGGGAAAAACTTGAAAGTTTGTACATGACCAAATCGTTGGTAAATCGTTGTTGTACCCCAAAATTTTCCCTCCCATATTTCCCAAGACATTTCAAGAATAATCTCCAAATGGCTCAAGATTGCTCAAGAGTTGGACAGTCAAATCATCTCCTAAGGCAGTCAATCTCAAATTAGGGTTTTGTGTTGCATCAAGGTCCTTGCATCCAAATTACCTCAAGTTCTCCCCAACGTCCTAATAGGTTCTCAAGATCATCCATGTCAAATTTCAAGCCTTGCAGAGGAAGTTTGGTCAGTCAATTGCTCAAGAGGCCCAAAAATTGACTATGCTAGGGCAGAAGTCAACTGTGACCTACAAATAGTCAAACCTCAAGATTTTTTGTCAACATTATCAATTTGAAGAATAATTAATCATTTGATCAAGGGTTGATCATGATTCATCAAGGATTGCTCAAAATTCATCAAGATTCAAAAGTTGCTAAATTAGGGTTTTGTAGGAAAAGTCAACTCAACTTTGACCAAGCATAACTTTCTCATACTTTATGATAAATGACCCATCCAAAGCTTATTTTGAAGAGGATTCAATTTCCTAAAATCCATCTTCACACCCCAAGATCAAGAAATGCACTCACAAAAAGTTACAAATTTGGACATTATAGGTCATTTTTGAAAGTCAACAAAAAAAACTTTTTTGCCAAAGCTTATAACTTGATCATGGAATACCAAAATGAGATGAGACCAAAAGTGTTTGTTATAGGACACCTCAAGGTTTCTAAAAAGTCCAAGAACACTTCCAAAAGTTCAAAATTGAAGAAGTTATGAATTGTTGAAGTTGGGCATTTTTCCAAAATTGCCAAAAGTCAACTATCCCCAAAACTTCAATTTTTATCAAATGGCCCCACTTTTTTCCACTTGATTTGATCTTGTCACACCACACACGTGTCCTATCTTCAGTCTTGTGCCAATTCATTAATTTTTTTCATTTTTATTTGATTTTTATTGAATTAATTCATTTTAAATCAATTTAAATCCAAATAAAATCCAAATATTGATGAAATAGGATCTTTTTGATTGATACAGGTTTCAATTATCATCATGGACAAGATCAAATCTGAATCAAGTCATGTTATGAACAAAATATTGGTTTTTGACATTTTTGGAAGCTTTGTTAATGGTGAATCATATCAAATCCAAAATCATCAATGCTCATGGATTCCAAGCCCAAGACTTGACCTAACACAATGCTTGATACATATACAACACAAAGGGCACAAAATCAAGACCTAGAGGCTGCTAATTCACAAGAACACAACTTGAAAAAAGCTTGAAAAGTGTGAAACTGAAATCACATCTAGAGCCCAATCTAAGACAAAAACTCCACGCTATCCTCTTGCTGGATATTCTTGCATCCTTTTGCCTAAATCTTTGCATAATCATACTAATCGGTCCATTTAGAGACTTTCTGCAATATTTGATTTGGTTTTTATAGCTTGTAAACCCCTACCCGGTTCTAGGGTTCTTGGTATGCATTTTTAGGCGTTTTGATTTCAGGAAAAATTGGAACAAACCATGGGCATAAATGAAATCAGTGCAAAGAGACGAGTAAGATGATGGTCTCAAAATTCGTTTCCATCGCCTAGAGAAGATTTTAGAATTGACCTAGGGATTTAGTTGCAGATTCAAATCCGCAGGAAAAAAGAACAGGTTTCGTTGGAGAAGATGAAGACGTGTTTCTTCCCCATTGGTTGATTTTAAATCTTGGCGCGTGTTTTTATAAATCTGGCATCTCTATTTGTTTTCTAAATATAATAATTGTTATGTATTCCATTAACAAATTGAGTGTGTTGGTTGAGTTGGCAAGCGTGTTGTCCAGAATCCAATGGGACCTGGGTTCGAACCCCAGGTCCACCAATTTGCTTTTTAATATTTTTCCACAGCTGTTCCAGTACAAACTCCAGCATGTGGACTACCATGGACTTCAGATCTCCAGATGCCATATGGTCTCCAGGCCAGATCTGGTGATTAGGAATGAGGATCTATCATAAGGCTTGGTCAATGCATACGCGTGGAATCTGGAAAGTCAAATCAGGATTGAACGTGAATGGGCCACAAATTGCCAGTTTCACCTCCTTTTGGGCCCAACATCCCCCATGAGTATTTCTTTTTATTTTCTTTATTTATTTATTTGTTTTGTTTAAATTATTACTATTATTATTATTTAAACTAACCAATTAACATTTCTCTTAATAAAAAAATCAAAAAAATACAAAAAATATATTTTATTTATTAAAATTAAAATCATCACTTTATTTTTATAGATAAATTAATTTAATCAGTTTAGCTTTAATTAGGTTTAACTTTCAATATTTTTTGCAATATTTAAAATTAATGTAGAATATTAGGTTTTATTAACTTTGACCAATTTTTATTTTATTTCCTTAAATATAAAAAAAATCCAAAAATATCATTTTTTATTAATTAATTAATAATTAGCTTAGGTTTAATTCCATTTAATTCAAAAATAACAAAAAAAGGCATTCTTTTCAAAAAAAGGGTCAAAACCCTAAAAAATTTCCGCATCCGAATTAATTTCTTGTACGCGATCCATTTGATTCCAATATTGTAATTGTTTTCCGGAATGTAATAGCTTTAAATAGGACTTTAATTATTTTATTGCTTTCTTTTACTTTCCGCAATTTAAATTAAAGGGTTGTTTTTGGCGATGTAAATACCTGACGCCTTGTAATAGTTTAGATTTAATTTCCGCAAATTTAAATTCTGCAACTATTAACTGTTAGATGTTTGATAAATAGGGAATGCATGACAAGATCAAATGTATGAACTTAAAATCAACATAGCTCACCCATGACATGTACAAAGATAATATAACCGAAACAACACACTCGCATATGCACACTCTTAGGGTACACCTCACTTGGTTGCCTTCGAACGTGGTCATTGAGTATAAGAAGTTTTAGAGGTCGCCCTCTTGTCCAAAGATCATAGTTGCCTCGAAACGGTTGCCTCAGAAAAATGATCTAAGACATTAGGGTTACCGCTAAGGCGTCCTAACATTGCTTTAGTGACCACATGTCCCTTAATCGAATTGACCCTAAAAACTCCAACGGTGATACTACCCACTCCTCAATAGTGGGATAGCATTGTCTAAAGGACATTTGCACAGATTAATTCCTTTTTCGAGTAGGTAGATGGTTCTTAAGTACTTGCTCATTCTAAAACAAAACAAAACTTTTCGCACTTACACTCCTTTCAAACAAAAACTTCTTTCAAACCGACAACCACAAAGAAAAGCGAATTTTGAAAACACTTTGAGCAAGTACCTAAGAGCCTGTGGATAACCACAGATAGAAAGGGTGCTAACACCTTCCCTTTCTATAATCTACCTCCCGAACCCGAGAAACATCTCGAAAAAGGAATTTTTCTGTGCTTTTTTCCTTTCCTTGTTGGATAAAATAAAAGACGGTGGCGACTCTTGCTTACCGCGACTTTTTTGCGAAAACAAACACAAAACGCGAACCAGCATTCCAAAAATAGTCAGTTCTCTTCCCACCGTATCACAAAACTGGCGACTCTGCTAGGGATTTAATAAGTGGGGTGTACCTTAGGATTAGATCATTGTGTTTTCAATTGTATGCTTTGTATGATTTATATTTGTGGGCTTGTATCAGAGTTACTATAGATCCTAACCCGGATCTAGGGGATACCCTTTAGGTAAGTAGCAATAAACTGTGAGGGAACTGTACGGCGTAGACCAATACGGTTGAAGCAGTAGCTACATTGGTGTGGCACTTTAGTCTGTACCGATATCCCTTGTGTTGGAACGAGGAGAATATGGGTCTTCTAAGGGGTCATTAAGTACCAACTAACCTTAAAACCTTTAAATTGACCAACTTGGCCATAGAACAGTAGCAGTATGCTACACTCATTGAGACTAAACTCTCGCGATGATTCTGGCTGCAAGAAAAGGTTGCTAAACTGGAATTATGACCGATTGAGAGTAGTCAGTGATATTGAGATCCTCTAGAACCCGGTTACTATTTTTAAGACAGGTTTAAACCAACTGAACTAAAAGAGGGTAGTACCTAAGCTCCTTGACAACCTGAAATCTAAGGGCTCTCTGTGTAACTTGTGTGCCTTTACCATGTTTGCTATTTGTGGATACTTGTGGTGTGCCTTTATCATGACATTATGACATCATAACATTGCATACATCCTGCATTGGACTAACCTATTTCAAAGACAGGAGGGATTCATCTTTGTTCTGTTTTGTAGGTCATCATGATGCCCATGCGTAGGAATACCATCTGGATTAACTTTGTCCAAGTTCCCACCTTGCTTAAAAATCTGATTGCAAAGATGCCTGATACTACTTACTTCCTTAGAAGACATGGTTATCTTCTCAGTTTGGTCACCTCCAAATTGGACGAGCAGATGATGAGTGTTCTGGTCCAATTCTATGATCCACTGTACCATTGTTTTACTTTCCAAGACTATCAGCTGGTTCCCACCTTAGAAGAGTTCTCTGAGCTTCTCGATATCTCTGTTCTAGAGCAGACCCCATTTACTGGTTGGGAAAAGATGCTTAGGCCCGAAGAGATTGCTGCAACCCTTCATTTGACCAAAGAGGAGGTAATGGCTAATTGGGAGACTAGAAGTGGAGCAAAGGGATTTCTGACTAAGTTTTTGGTTGGTAAAGCTAACTACTTCTGGGATAGTCTAGACTTCAAGGCATTCGAAGATATTATGGCTCTTTTGATATATGGCTTGGTATTGTTTCCAAACTCTGACTCCTTTGTTGATGTGAATGCGATAAAGATCTTCATCTCTCGGAATCCGGTACCCACTCTCTTGGGTGACATTCTTAATCAGCTCTATGCTCGTACTGCCCGAAAGCGGGGAACCTTGATGCGTTGTGCTCCCTTATTGGCAAGGTGGTTTATTTCGCACCTTCCCAAGTAAGTGTTGAAGAACAAAGAAGGCACGGGCTGGGCTTATAGGGTTATGTCTCTCTCGCATAATGACATTATCTGGACTCTCAAGGGTATGGACGAGGTGACTGTTATTGATCGTTGTAGGGAGTACCCCAATGTTCCACTGTTAGGAACCCACAGAGGAATTTCTTATAACCCATGCTTAGCTCTACGTCAGTTTGGGCGTGCCAGAAGAGAAGGACCTCATGAGATGCTAATGCCTAGTATCATCTTTGACTTTTAAGGAGATAGTGACGAGCAACATCGCAGATTCATAAGGGCTTGGGATAAAGTTCACCAATCTGATCCACACGAGTTGGGTCCAAAGACTTCTCTGCCAATGGAGCCATATCTCAGATGGGTCCGCATCCGTGCCCAAAAGCTAGGTATGCCATATGAAGTTGTCCGGCCTGTCACTCTTGAAGTTGCTAATGAAGAAGGAGTTCTTCCAACCATCCTCCATCCTTATATGCCCACTGACATTGGGGCACTAAAAAGGTCATGGATGCAGCTGAGGGAAGAATGGGATTCTTATCGAGAGAAGTTTAACGAGCAAGAGCAGAAGATCCAGAAGCTGACTAGGCAGTTGGAGAACGAGCGGATTCTCAACGACTATGTCCGCACTGATAAGAAGAGACCATGGGAGCGTTGATTGACCTTTGATGATTTCCTTTCCAGTTTTTATTTACTTTTCAGTATTTCCATTCTTGTAAACGCCTTAAAGGCAACTTGTTGAACAATTTGAATTACAAAGTTTAACTAATAAAGTGTGTTTCCTTTCTGGTTTACAAATTTGAATCTCCCGATTGTCTTTGGAATCATAAATCATACGCATTTCATCTCATGCACTTCATAAACAGGTACCCATTACAGGTCTCTTATCTTCTTCGCTGTTTATTTCAGCACTCATCATGTCTGCTGAACCTTCAACTGAGCAAGCCATCAAGGCCCTCCAGGCCCAGAATGCCCAATTTCAAGAGCTATTCATGAATCTAGCTAAGGGTCAGCAAGATCTGAAGACCCTGATTCTGAAAGAGAAGAAGAAGAAGAAGAGGACAATCATGTTCAACACTGGGCACAGGTTTGGAAATAGGCTACAAAATGAAGTTGATCTGACCACCTCGTCTGGAGGGAAAGATAGTCAAGAGGAAAGGAGGGCTCCTAGCCCTGTGGTCTCCGACAACGAGACGGACTTCGACGAAGAACAGTATCCTCCGGCCGAAGATAGATACAAACAACTGGAAGACCGGTTGAGTGCTATGGAAGTTCAGAAAGTGCCTGGTCTAGACTTTGGTGATCTAGGTCTATCATATGGGGTGGTGATTCCCCATAAATTCAAGGCACCGACCTTTGCTAAGTATGACGGGGTTTCTTGTCCGAAGCTGCACCTCCGGTCATATGTGAGGAAGATTCAGCCGTACACCGCTGATAAAAACCCATGGATCCATTTCTTTCACGACAGTCTCTCAGGGACTCAGCTTGAGTGGTTCTATCAGTTGGACGGAGCCAGTATCTATAGTTGGGAAGATTTGGCTACTGCTTTCTACAGGAAGTACCAGTACAACTCCGACCTCGCTCCTACGCGTACCCAACTCCAGGGTATGTCAATGGGAATGGGTGAAGGATTCAAAGGTTATGCTCAAAAGTGGAGGGACCTCGCCGGAAGGGTACAACCACCTTTGGCTGATCGGGAGCTAGTTGACATGTTTCTGGGGACCCTGTCTGGTCCATTTTTCAACCACCTGATTGGAAGCTCTTCGTCTGGGTTTACAGAGCTTATTTTTACTGGTGAAAGGATTGAAGGTGGTATTAAGGCTGAGAAGATACAAAAAGGTGCCTCCTCAAGCACTGAGAAGAATCCCTTTAAGAAAGAGTCCAATGTTGTCTACAGTGTGAGAAGACAAAATAGACCTGAACGCCGCCAAGCTGTTAATGCAGTTGTTATTTCAAAACCTGCTGGTGCTCCGCAGCACAACAATCAACAAAAGGACGAGAGACCTCGAAGGCAATTCACCCGTCTCAACATGACCTTATCTCAGATTCTGCCACAGTTGCTGAAAACTAATCTGGTGATTCTAAAGGAAGCCCCAAAGAATCCAAACACAACGTCACCAAAGTACAACCCTAATGCCCGCTGTGCTTATCACTCTGATAGCCCGGGGCATAATACAGATGATTGTTGGGTTTTGAAGAACAAGGTACAAGACTTGATCGATGCGAAGGAGATTGAGTTCGGAGCACTTGAGAAGCCTAAACAAGATGCAGGGGTGAATGCTATCAGGGATGACGATGATGAAGAGTTTGATATCGACAGTTGGATCTACCCGACTGCCAACGGTGGATTAAGCAACTAGACATCGAAGGATTCTATGCCCATTTCAGTTATCACCCAGTAATGAAACCTTTTGTTTTGAATATGTAACAGACAATGTTTTAAACTTTATGGCCCGGTGTCTTACCCAGGGCACCGTGGCTTCATTTGTGAGGGATTTTGTGTGTCATTTTCATATATCATTAATAAAAGCATTGGACTTTCTTGCATTTCAAATTTTGCGCTCCTTGTTTTTCTTTATTATATATTGCAAAACAACTATTTACACACACTCACATATACAGGTCCACATCCACTCTGGATCTCACTGGTAACGACTCTGCTACTTCCAGTTATGACTTCGAAAATCCGATCAACTTAGCCGAAGACGAAGGTGAAGATGATTGTGAAGTGCTCGGTGAACTTGCAAGACTGTTACTCCAGGAAGAGAGGGTTATTCAGCCACATGAAGAGCTGGTGGAATCAGTGAATCTGGGTACTGAGACAGATAAGAAGGAAGTTAAGGTTGGTGCCAATCTGGAGTTTAGTGTGAAACAACGGTTGATTCAGATGCTGTGTGACTACGTTGAGATATTTGCCTGGTCTTATGAAGATATGCCGAGTTGGATACTGGTATTGTGGTTCATCGCCTGCCTACCAAGGAAGAATGTCCTCCAGTAAAACAAAAGGTTCGCCGAATGCGCCCAGAGATGTCTGAGAAAATCAAGGCTGAGGTTATGAAACAGTTTGACGCCAGTTTTCTAGCAGTTACTTCTTACCCTCAGTGGGTTGCCAATGTGGTCCCGGTACCGAAGAAGGATGGTAAGGTCCGAATGTGTGTTGATTACAGGGATTTGAACAGGGCAAGCCCCAAGGATGACTTCCCTCTACCTCATATCGACGTTCTGGTTGACAACACCACTCAGCACAAGGTATTCTCCTTTATGGATAGTTTCTCCTGTTATAATCAGATTAAAATGGCTCCAGAAGACATGGAGAAGACAACTTTTGTTACTCAGTGGGGTACCTTTTGCTACAAGGTCATGCCTTTTGGGTTGAAAAATGTTGGGGCAACGTATCAGCGTGCCACGGTTGCTTTGTTTCATGACATGATCCATCATGAGATAGAGGTATACGTTGATGATATGATTGCAAGGTCCCAAACTGAGGAGGAACACCTTGACCATCTGCAGAAGCTGTTTGACAGGTTGAAGCTGTACAAATTAAGGTTAAACCCGAACAAGTGCACCTTCGGGGTGAGATCTGGTAAACTGCTGGGTTTCGTCGTAAGCGACAAAGGTATTCAAGTGGATCCTGCAAAGGTGAAGGCTATACAGGAAATGCCCGCTCCCAGAACAGAGAAAGAAGTCAAAGGTTTCCTGGGATGACTGAATTACATTGCCCGATTCATCTCGCACCTGACTACTACTTGTGAGCCAATCTTCAAGCTACTGAAGAAAGATCAAGTGGTACGTTAGAACGATGAATTCCAGGCCGCTTTCAAAAGGATCAAAGAGTATCTCCAAGAGCCACCTATTCTGATGCTACCAGTTGAAGGGAGACCTTTGATCTTATAGTTGACAGTACTCGACAATTCAATGGGGTGTGTGCTGGGGCAGCATGACGAGTCTGGCCGAAAAGAGTATGCTATTTATTACCTTAGCAAAAAGTTTACCGACTGTGAGACCCGATACTCACTGCTTGAGAAAACTTGTTGCGCTTTGGTATGGGTTGCTCGTCGGCTGAGACAGTATATGTTGACTCACACTACTCTATTGATATCAAAGATGGATCCAATCAAGTATATCTTCGAAAAGCCTGCCTTGTCCGGAAGAATAGCAAGATGGAAGATGATCTTGACTGAGTATGACATCCAATATACGACTCAAAAGGCAATCAAGGGAAGTGTATTGGCAGACCATTTGGCACATCAGGCAGTGGATGATTACCATTCTATGAACTTCGAATTCCCGGACGAGAATATCATGCTAGTAACTGATTGTGAGACACCTGGACCGGATGAAGGACCTGAGGAAGGATCCCGATGGTCTATGTACTTTGGTGGAGCTTCAAACGCTTTGGGTAATGGCATTGGCGCTGTGATCATATCTCCTAAAGGATCTCATACTCCGTTCACCGCCCGACTATGTTTCAACTGCACCAACAATATGACGGAGTATGAAGCATGCATCATGGGTCTTCAAGCAGCAATTGACCTAAGGATTAAGTTTCTAAGTGTCTTCAGAGATTCCGCTCTCGTGATCAGTCAGATCAAAGGCGAGTGGGATACGAAACACCCAAACCTTATTCCTTACAAGGAGTATATATTGACGTTGCTTCCCCACTTTGAGGAGATAACCTTTGAACATTTCCCTAGAGAGGAGAATCAGTTGGCGGACGCGCTGGCTACAATGTCTTCTATGTTCAAGGTCAATTGGGACAACGAGACTCCCCGGATTATCATTGAAAGATTGGACGAACCTGCACATTGCTGTGATATTAAGACTGAAGAGGTAACAGAAAAACCCTGGTTTCATTAGGTGAAGAGGTATCTTGAAGCTCAGGAATACCCCGGGGGAGCATCTGTTAATGACAAGAAGTTTCTGAGGAGGTTTGCAGCGAAATTCTTCATCAGCAATGGCATCCTTTACAAGCGTAACCATGATTCAATCTTACTGCGTTGTGTGGATAAAAATGAATCAGAAAGGATCATGGCAGAGTTACATGAAGGTACTTTTGGGACTCATTCCAGTGGACACACCATGGCAAAGAAGATCCTTCGGGCATGATACTATTGGTCCACAATGGAAGCTCACTGTTATCAGCATTCTCGGACATGTCACAAGTGTCAAGTCTATTCTGATAAGGTGCACATCCCTCCAGTACCTCTGAACATCTTGATGGCACCTTGGCCTTTTGCAATGTGGGGAATTGATATGATCGGCGAGATCAGACCTACAGCATCCAACGGGCATCGTTTCATCCTGGTAGCAATTAATTATTTTACGAAATGGGTCGAAGCAGATTCCTTTGCTACCGTAACCAAGAACGTCGTGGCACGGTTCATTCGGCATAATCTGATCTGTCAATACGGTGTACCAGAGAGGATCATTACGAACAATGGTACCAATCTCAACAACAAGATAATCACCGAGCTCCGCGAACAATTCAAGATACAACATCACAATTCTTCTCCTTACCGGCCGAAGATGAATGGGGCTGTTGAAGCAGCTAATAAGAACATTAAAAAGATTGTGCAGAAGATGACAGTGACATACAAAGACTGGAACGAGATGTTACCATTTTGTCTTCATGGGTACCGTACCTCAGCACAGACGTCAACATGGGTAACACCCTATTCCTTGGTATATGGTATGGAGGCAGTCTTGCCCATTGAAGTTCAGATACCCTCTCTTTGAATCATGAAGGATGCAGGTTTGAGCGAAGATGACTGGATTCAGACCCGACTTGATCAACTGAGCCTAATCGACGAAAAGAGACTCACTACTATTTGTCATGGTCAGACGTACCAAAAACGGATGATCAAGGCATTTAACAAGAAAGTCAAACGACAAGAGTATCAAGTTAGGGATCTGGTAATCAAGCGCATTATCCTACCTCAAGGTGATCCCAGGGGCAAATGGACCCCTACTTACAAAGGGCCATTTGTGGTTAAGAACATTTTCTCAGGAGGAGCTATGATTCTAACCACCATGGATGGTGACGACCTTCCTCACCCCGTCAATGCAGACATAGTAAAAAGATACTACGCATAATCAAAGACCCGCTAGGTCGACTGGCCTAGGCAAAAATAAGGGCTTCCCGGCGAACCAAAAGGGTTCGGGCAAAAATAAGGGATGAAAATGAAAACAAATCTGTCCACCCGGCAAGTCGAAAACCTGAAAAGGCGGCTTGGGAAAAAAAGGGTATCCCGGTGGACTGAAAACTCGAAAGGGCGGTCCAGGCAAAAGTTAGGGATAAGAGTAAGGCTATGTCTCATTGGATCACCATGCATCCAGACTTCGGTATTGACTATCAAGCTCGGACGGCATTGATCAATCTGATTCACCTTCAACCAGTAGCAAAGTGATGAGACGCTCGAGGACATAAAGGCAATAGCAGAGTTGGAACCCAGTGGGATTATTCACATAGTTGTTTTGTTTTATTTTCACAAATTTGTTCGGCGGCGTTCTCTTACTAGGACGTCAACCTCTTGTATAAAAACGCCTATTTACAGGCTAAACTTCAAAATCAGTACAATTCATTTTCAGACAAATTTCAAACTGTTTTTTCCTTTATCTGTTTTGTTTTGCAAAGAACGTCCAAGGTTCATTTTTGATATATGCATTTGACATTAATTGTTGCTCATAAATATCTACATCCGAAACGAAAGATGAATTACTGGTAATATCAGAAGCAGGGGCAATAAGAATTGTCTGAACTGTGTAGTTGCTTTGTCCACCAGGTACAAGGTAAATTTAGCTGAAGAATATGGCTAAGATACTTTCACTCCCTACATAGTAAGACAGTAATGATAGCTCTCCCAGCCGAGACTTACAACCATGAACGAATCAACAATACTCTCCCCAAGCAGAGTTAGTCTACCATCAGCACTAAAAGGGTCTTAATATTCCCTCAGCGGAGTGTAAGAATATTCCTCAGCAAGTATAAGAGTATCCCCGACAGTCTTAATATTCCTCAACAGAGTATAAGAATGTTTCCCGGCAGAATACAAGATACCTCTAGTGGAGTCAATTTTCCCAGCATAGTCTGAAAAAGATTTCCCCAACGGAGTTGAATCATCATCCCCAGTAGACTCTGGAAGCTTATCCCCTGCGGAGTACAAAATAAATCTCCCCAGCCAAATTCAGAGGATCATTCCCAGCAGCATTCAGAGGGTTATCCCCACAGAAGTCTAAAGGATTATCCCTAGCAAGTTGCAACTAAAAGATCGTCCCCAGCGAAGTTCTTTCCTTTCACAAGCAGGAATTCAATCCTCAACAGATTTAATATCACCAACAACGGTAACCTATCCCCAGCGGAGTTTATCGTTGAAATCCCCAGCGGAGCTTATCAGCGGAATCCCCAGTAGAGTTTATCAGTGAAATTCTCAGTAGAACATCTCTTCCCCACAGAGTAATTCCCCTTGGAGTAATCTCCTCATCAGTTTATTCCCCAACGGAGTTATCCTCTCCTGCAAGTTTATCATCTTCGTTCATCATCCCCAGCGGAAACAAAGAATCCAACTCTATTCTCCAGCAGCTATCCGAGATTTATTTTCCCCAGCTAAAACATCACATTTCCATACATCATGATACATGCATAAACACATCATATAATACAATCTCATTTATGTTGAGAACATCATTGCTTGATCCATATCATGCATTGCATATGACTGACCTTTACCTTTTAGGAAAGATGCAGTTAAATTCTCAACTATGTCAATGGAGACAAAATCAGTTAAATCGATTCCTAAAGATTTTTATGAGGCCAATTCAGTCAATGGAGACAAAATCAGTTAAATCGATTCCTAAAGATTTTTCTGAGGCCAATTCAGTCAATGGAGACAAAACCAGTTAAATCGATTCCTAAAGATTTTTCTGATACAAATTCATTCAATGGAGACAACATCAGTTAAATCGATTCCTAAAGATTTTCTGATACGAATTCAATCAATGGAGACAAAACCAGTTAAATCGATTCCTAAAGATTTTTCTGATACGAATTCAGTCAATGGAGATAACATCAGTTAAATTGATTCCTAAAGATTTTCTGATACAAATTCAGTTAATGGAGACAAAACCAGTTAAATCGATTCCTAAAGATTTTTCTGATACGAATTCAGTCAATGGAGACAACATCAGTTAAATCGATTCCTAAATATTTTCTGATACGAATTCAGTCAATGGAGACAAAGTCAGTTAAATCTATTCCTAAAGATTTTTCTGAGGCCAATTCAGTCAATGGAGACAAAATCATTTAAATCGATTCCTAAAGATTTTTATGAGGCCAATTCAGTCAATGGAGACAAAACTAGTTAAATCGATTCCTAAAGATTTTTCTGAGGCCAACCCGTCAATAGAGACAAAACCAGTTAAATCGATTCCTAAAGATTTTTCTGAGGCCAACCCGTCAATGGAGACAAAACCAGTTAAATCGATTCCTAAAGATTTTTCTGTGGCTAACCCGTCAATGGAGACAAAATCAGTTAAATCGATTCCAAAAGATTTTTCTAAGGCCAACCCGTCAATGGAGACAAAACCAGTTAAATCGATTCCTAAAGATTTTTCTAATGCGAACGCAGTCAATGGAGACAAAACCAGTTAAATCGATTCCTAAATATTTTTCTGATGCGAACGCAGTCAATGGAGACAAAACCAATTAAATCGATTCCTAAAGATTTTTCTGATGCGAACGCAGTCAATGGAGACAAAACCAGTTAAATCGATTCCTAAAGATTTTTCTGATGCGAACGCAATCAATGGAGACAAAACCAGTAAAGTTGATTCTTAAAGACTTTTCTGACGCCAAACCAGTTAAAGGAGACAAACCCCCCTCTGGTTCAGTTAAATTGATTCCTAAAGATTTTTCTGACGCCAATCCAGTCAAAAGAGACAAAACCGCCTATCAACAATCTCCAAATGGCATCTGTAAGCCCATTCCCGACATCACATTGCTGATACTACGTCATGCGAGTGCAAATTTCTGGGCACTCTAGTGTTCAATTATCTTCCACCTTCGGATCACGAAAGGCCCGAAAGCCAATCTATATCCTCAGGTTTAAGAAAATTGAACAGGGGAAACTGTTGTACCCCAAAATTTTCCCTCCCATATTTCCCAAGACATTTCAAGAATAATCTCCAAATGGCTCAAGATTGCTCAAGAGTTGGACAGTCAAATCATCTCCTAAGGCAGTCAATCTCAAATTAGGGTTTTGTGTTGCATCAAGGTCCTTGCACCCAAATGACCTCAAGTGCTCCCCAATGTCCTAATAGGTTCTCAAGATCATCCATGTCAAATTTCAAGCCTGCAGAGGAAGTTTGGTCAGTCAATTGCTCAAGAGGCCCAAAAATCGACTATGCTAGGGCAGAAGTCAACTGTGACCTACAAATAGTCAAACCTCAAGATTTTTTGTCAACATTCTCATTTTTAAGAATAATTCATCATTTGATCAACGTTTGACCATGATTCATCAAGGATTGCTCAAGATTCATCAAGATTCAAAAGTTGCTAAATTAGGGTTTTGTAGGAAAAGTCAACTCAACTTTGACCAAGCATAACTTTCTCATACTTTATGAGAAATGACCCATACAAAGCTGATTTTGAAGAGATGCAATTTCCTACAATCCATCTTCACACCCCAAGATCAAGAAATGCACTCACAAAAAGTTACAAATTTGGACATTATAGGTCATTTTTGAAAGTCAACAAAAACACCTTTTTTTGCCAAAGCTTATAACTTGAGCATGGAATACCAAAATGATATTAGACCAAAAGTGTTTGTTAGAGGACATCTCAAGGTTTCTAAAAAGTCCAAGAACACTTCCAAAAGTTCAAAATTGAAGAAGTTATGAATTGTTGAAGTTGGGCATTTTTCCAAAATTGCCAAAAGTAAACTATCCTCAAAACTTCAATTTTTGTCAAATGGGCCCACTTTTTTCCACTTGATTTGATCTCGTCACACCACACACGTGTCCTATCTTCAGTCTTGTGCCAATTCATTAATTTTTTCATTTTTATTTGATTTTTATTGAATTAATTCATTTTAAATCAATTTAAATCCAAATAAAATCCAAATATTGATGAAATAAGATCTTTTTGATTGATACAGGTTTCAATTATCATCATGGACAAGATCAAATCTGAATCAAGCCATGTTATGAACAAAATATTGGGTTTTTGACATTTTTGGAAGCTTTGTTAATGGTGAATCATATCAAATCCAAAATCATCAATGCTCATGGATTCCAAGCCCAAGACTTGACCTAACACAATGCTTGATACATATACAACACAAAGGGCACGAAATCAAGACCTAAAGGATGCTAATTCACAAGAACACAACTTGAAAAAAGCTTGAAAAATGTGAAACTGACATCACATCTAGAGCCCAATCCAAGACAAAAACTCCATGCTATCCTCTTGCCGGATATCCATTGAGGCTAAAGCAATCAGAATCAAGCTCTGAAACATCCCCAATCGCGCTGTAAGTCTTCTTGAATACCGCCCTGTACATGGAACAGTAATCTCGTATTCTTGCATCCTTTTGCCTAAATCTTTTCACAATCATGCTAATCGGTCCATTTAGAGACTTTCTGCAATATTTGATTTGGTTTTAATAGCTTGTAACCCCCTAGCCGGTTCTAGGGTTCTTGATATGCATTTTTGGGCGTTTTGATTTCAGGAAAAATTGGAACAAACCATGGGCATAAATGAAATCAGTGGAAAGAGACGAGTAAGATGATGGTCTCAAAATTCGTTTCCATCGCCTAGAGAAGATTTTAGAATTGACCCAGGGATTTAGTTGCGGATTCAAATCCGCAGGAAAAAAGAACAGGTTTCGTTGGAGAAGATGAAGACGTGTTTCTTCCCCATTGGTTGATTTTAAATCTTGGCGCGTGTTTTTATAAATCTGGTATCTCTATTTGTTTTCTAAATATAATAATTGTTATGTATTCCATTAACAAATTGAGTGCGTTGGTTGAGTTGGCAAGCGTGTTGTCCAGAATCCAATGGGACCTGGGTTCGAATCCCAGGTCCACCTATTTGCTTTGTAATATTTTTCCACAGCTGTTCCAGTACAAACTCCAGCATGTGGACTACCATGGACTTCAGATATCCAGATGCCAGATGGCCTCCAGGCCAAATCTGGTGATTAGGAATGAGGATCTATCATAAGGCTTGGTCAATGCATACGCGTGGAATCTGGAAAGTCAAATCAGGCTTGAACGTGAATGGGCCACAAATTTCCAATTTCACCTCCTTTTGGGCCCAACACCCCCCATGAGTATTTCTTTTTATTTTCTTTCTTTTCTTTATTTATTTATTTGTTTTGTTTAAATTATTATTATTATTATTTAAACTAACCAATTAAAATTTCTCTTAATAAAAAAATAAAAAAAATAAAAAAAATATATTTTATTTATTAAAATTAAAATGATCACTTTATTTTTATAGATAAATTAATTTAATCAGTTTAGCTTTAATTAGATTTAACTTTCAATATTTTTTGCAATATTTAAAATTAATGTAGAATATTAGGTTTTATTAACTTTGACCAATTTTTATTTTATTTCCTTAAATATAAAAAAATCCAAAAAAAATCCTTTTTTATTAATTAATTAATAATTAGCTTAGGTTTAATTCCATTTAATTCAAAAATAACAAAAAAAAAGGCTTTCTTTTCAAAAAATAGGGTCAAAACCCTAAAAAATTTCCGCATCCGATTTAATTTCTTGCACGCGATCCATTTGATTCCAATATTGTAATTGTTTTCCGGAATGTAATAGCTTTAAATAGGACTTTAATTATTTTATCGCTTTCTTTTACTTTCCGCAATTTAAATTAAAGGGTTGTTTTTGGCGATGTAAATATCCGACGCCTTGTAATAGTTTAGATTTAATTTCCGCAAATTTAAATTCCGCAATTATTAACTGTTAGATGTTTGATAAATAGGGAATGCATGACAAGATCAAATGTATGAACTTAAAATCAACATAGCTCACCCATGACATGTACAAAGATAATATAACCGAAACAACACACTCGCACATGCACACTCTTAGGGTACACCTCACTTGGTTGCCTTCGAACGTGGTCATTGAGTATAGGAAGTTTTAGAGGTCGCCCTCTTGTCCAAAGATCATAGTTGCCTCGAAACGGTTGCCTCGGAAAAATGATCTAAGAAATTAGGGTTACCGCTAAGGCGTCCTAACATTGCTTTAGTGACCACATGTCCCTTAATCGAATTGACCCTAAAAACTCCAACGGTGATGCTACCCACTCCTCAATAGTGGGATAGCGTTGTCTAAAGGACATTTGTACAGATTAATTCCTTTTTCGAGTAGGTAGATGGTTCTTAAGTACTTGCTCATTCTAAAACAAAACAAAACTTTTCGCACTTACACTCCTTTCAAACAAAAACTTCTTTCAAACCCAGAAACACAAAGAAAAGCGAATTTTGAAAACACTTTGAGCAAGTACCTAAGAGCCCGTGGATAACCACGGATAGAAAGGGTGCTAACACCTTCCCTTTCTATAATCTACCTCCCGAACCCGAGAAACATGTCGAAAAAGGAATTTTTCTGTGCTTTTTTCCTTTCCTTATTGGATAAAATAAAAGACAGTGGCGAATCTTGCTTACCGCGACATTTTTGCAAAAACAAACGCAAAACGCGAACCAGCATTCCAAAAACAGTCAGTTCTTTCCCACCGTATCACAATCGTATCTACCTGAAGTAAGCTTTGTATTCATTCAAGATGATTGAAGACAAAGTATTGGCTGAGCAGTTGGATATGTTCAACAAGATAATTCTTGATCTTGAAAATATTAATGTGAATATCGATAATGAAGATCAAGCGCTGTTGTTATTGTGAACTTTACTCATATCACATGCTCACTTCAAAGAAACCCTCTTGTATGGAAGAGAGTCCCCGACCTTTGAAGAAGTTCAACCATCCTTGTATTCTAAGGACTTGAATGAAAAAAATGAGCATAAATCTTCAACGATTGGTAAAGGTTTTGAAGTTAAGGGAAAATTCTCGCGAAAGGATGGTAAGTTTGACAAGAAGAAAGGAAAAAAGTCATCCAAAATCTTATAGTGGCGAGGCATCTGGTATTCGATGCTATCATTTTAAGAAGAAGGGTCACACAAGAAAGGTGTGCCTTGAACTCATGAAAGATCATGAAGGTAAGGATAATGGCAATGCAACCATTGTTCAAGATGATTTTTACTCATCTGGTGTTCTTGTTGTTTTAAGAAGCAACTCGAGTAAGGAGTGGATTATGGATTCAAGTTGCACTTGGCACATGACTCCAAAAAAAGACTTGTTAGAGGAATTATGTGATCAATATGGTGGATCTTTATTACTGGGAAACAACAATGCTTGAAAGATTGCACATGTTGGATCTGTGAGATTCAAGATTCATGATGAGTCAATAAAGTTGTTGACTGAAGTCAGGAATGTACCTTATTTAAAGAGAAATTTGATTTCTCTTGGTGAATTCGACAAAAAAGGATATGTTTTCCAAGGAGATAAAAATATCCTAAGAGTCATGAAGGGTTCAAAGGAAGTCTTAAGAGGCGTGAAGAAACCAGGCTTATATACCCTTGAGGCTGAAGTAGTAAGTGGTTCGAAAAATGTTTCATCCACAAAACCTTTGTCAAAGATAGAAATTTAGCACATGAGATTGGGCCATGTCAGTGAAAGAGGTCTGGTCGAATTTGGGAATCAAAATTTGCTTGGTGGAGACAAAGTCGAGAAACTGAAGTTTTATGAACCATGTGTACTTGGAAAATCTTGCAAAGTAAAGTTAAACAAGGGCAAACAAAGAACACATGGATCCCTTGATTAAATCCATGTTGATATTTTGGGTCCTGCAAGGTGTCCATCATATTCAGGAGCAAGGTATTTTCTATCCATAGTTGATGATTATTCTAGAAAGTTATGGGTATTCATCCAGAAGACTAAGGACAAAACTTTTGAGAATTTCAAAATTTGGAAGACTCTGGTCAAAAATCAAACTGGAAGAAAGGTCAAGAGGTTGAGAACTAACAATGGCCTTGAATTTTGCAATGAGGCTTTCAACAAACTTTTATGCTGGCTCTAGTATCGCAAGGCACAAAACTGCTGCAGGTACTCCATAACAAAATGGTTTGGTTGAAAGGTTTAATCAAACTATTTTGTATAGAGTTAGATGCATGTTGACTAGTGTTGGGTTAAAGGTGTTTTGGGATGAGGCTATTTCGACATCAACATATCTGATAATTAGATGTCCTTCGACTGTATTAGATATGAAGACACCTGAAGAAGTTTGGTTAGGACATCCACCAGATCTCAATAAACTGAGAGTATTTAGCTGCATAGCCTATGCTCACATTAGGCAAGACAAGGTCGAACCTAGAGCTCTAAAATGCATATTCATGGGATAACCTGAAGGAGTCAAAGCTTATAGGCTATGTTGCCTAGAGCCAGGTCACATGAGGTGTATTACCAGTTGAGATGTAGTTTTTAATGAAGCTGAATTAGCTTTCAAGAATACTGATGATGTTGGTCGAAGTGCAAAAATATCTGACGAAGAGCTGGAATATGGAGATATTCCTGTTGAGGTGGAGCATCTTGATGCTGAATTGCGTATCCCAGATAAAGTCGAAGAAGAAGCGGAATATGCTGAAGAAGTTGAGGAAATTGTCGATGACTACCTATTGGTAATATATAGGTCGAGAAGAGTCATAAAGGAACCTTAGAGACTTGGGTATGCAAATCTTATAGCTTTTGCCTTAATCTCTACAATTGAGGTTCTAGACAAAGAACTTAGGGACCATAAGGAAGTTATAAAGAGTTGAAATGAGACTGAATGTCTAAAGGCAATGGATGATAAGATGAAATCTCTTCATCATAACAAAACTTGGGAACTTATCAAGAAACCTGCTGGAGCCAGGTTAGTTAGTTGTAAGTGGATTTTCAAAGTTAAGGAAGGAATCGAATGAGTGGCGTCGAAAAGATACAAGAAAATGTTGGTCGCAAGGGGTTTCACTCAGAAAGAAGGTGCCAACTTCAATGACATGTTCTCCTCTATTGTGAAGCATAAATCCATTCGAATTTTGGTTGCCAAGGTGGCACAGTTCGACCTTG
This sequence comes from Vicia faba, assembly GCA_948472305.1. NCBI lineage: Eukaryota > Viridiplantae > Streptophyta > Magnoliopsida > Fabales > Fabaceae > Vicia > Vicia faba. Next base: position 365,631,180 of record OX451737.1, on the reverse strand, counting down.
AACTGGAACAAATGGATGTGAAGATTGCATTCTTTTATGGTGATCTAGATGAAATAATCCTGATGAGACAACCTGAAGGTATGCCAAAAAAGGGAAGGAAGATTATGTGTGCAAATTTAATGGATCTTTATATGGACTGAAAGAATCTCCTCGACAGTAGAATAAGAGATTCGAAAAGTTAATGACACACATAGGTTTCATTGGAAGTTAGTTTGACCACTGTGTTTACTTTAGATTTCAACCTAGTAACTCATTTGTTATTTTGTTGTTTTATGTGGATGATATTCTCATAGCAAGCAACAATGCCTAATATTTAATGAGGGTGAAGGCTGAACTCAATAAGGAGTTCAACATGAAAGATCTAGGAGCTGCATTTAGGATTCTTAGGATTAACACTTGAAGAGATAAAAATAAGTTGAAATTATGCTTATCTCAAGAGGCATACCTATGGAAGATTCTAGACAAGTTTGGTATGTCAAATTCAAAGCCTATTGTGACTCCAACAAACCCTCAATTCAAGCTGAGTATAGATTAATGTCCTAGTAATGATGTCAAAAGATCTTATATGAATAGCATCAAATATGCTAACATAGTAGGTTCTTTGATGTATGCTATGGTCTGTACTATACCTAACATAGCATATGCAGTAAGTCTTGTAAGAAGGTACATGGCGAATCCTAGAAAGGCTCATTGGAAAGCATTGAAGTGGATTCTAAGGTACATAAATGAGTCTCTGAACAAAGTCATAATTTATAGTGGAGCCTTGGGTGAAGATAGTAAAGCAGTAATCGAAGGATATGTCAACTGTGATTATACAGGTTGTATGGATTCAATAAAATCTATTTATGGATATGATTTCACTATGTTTGGCACATCAATTAGTTGGAAAATGACACTTCAAAAGGTTGTAGCCTTATCAACCACTGAAGCCGAATATATCGCCCTCACTGAAGCTGTGAAAGAAGCATTGTGGCTTGAAGGTTTTGCTAAGGAGCTAGAACTTCAAGGTCGAGTTATCATTGTTAAATATGATAGTCAAAGTGCAATAAACCTGTCGAAAAAATTAGCCTATCATGAGCGAACCAAGCACATCGATGTGAGTCTGCATTTCATCAGAGGGGTAATCGAGCGTGGAGAAGTCCAAGTGCTGAAGGTTTCGACAAATTACAATGTTGATGATATGATCACCAAGACATTGTCAAGTTGAAAGTTTTTCCACTGTATGCAGTTGATAAACTGCATGAAGAAAGATAATGTGTCTTCTTAATGAAGTAGAGTTTGTTCCATGGTGGAGATTTTTGGAAGATATTGGATCAAACATTATTCGGTCGAAGGGTAGATTCGTGGTTCGACAAGTTCAACAAACGTTAGCATGCAGTCGAAGGTCTCTCACATGTTGGGGTCGAAGAAGTGTATGTTGTAGTCAAATTATGGTCAAGCATGTAGTTGTCAGAGATTCTAGGGTTGTTAGCATGTCGAATTGGGCCTATTTGTTATGTCCAATTGTTTAAGTTAGCTTGTACCCTAAGTTAGCTTGTAATGGGTATTTGTGAAAAAGCCCATTAGTTTAGTATGTTACATTTATTATAAATAACATACTAGTCTCTCATCATTACAGACAGTAAATACTAATTTAGGGTGAGAGGTTTATTTGTTATTCTTATGTACTTGTAATCTTGTTTAAAGAGAAATTAAAGAATATCAGTTATAACCAATCCTTGTTGTTCTACGTGTTTTTATCATATTTTCTACCCTTGTGTGTTTCGTGATCATAAAGAAAAAATTTATACTGTTTCCAAGGCATCATTTTCATAACATAAGATGAAATAGATGAAGTTTGGGGACCGTTGTACCCCAAAATTTTCCCTCTCACTTATCAAGAATTTTCTCACAAGATCTCTTTGACTCAAGACCGCATTAGGGTTTGACCAGCTCAAGACACCTCCTCATGCACTGATGACCAAAATTAGGGTTTGAGTTTGCACAAAGATTTTTGGACTATAAATGCTTCATATTACTTTTAAGGATAATTAGGGACCCTCAAGATTACTCATGTCAAGTTTTAAGCTTTGAATCACACTTTTGATCAGTCAATTGAACAGTTGACCTAAAAATCAGTTGTATTGGGGAAAAAGTCAACCATGGCCAATTTTCAGTCAAACTTCATAATTTTTGATCCACATCAACATATTAGACTCATATGTATCACTTGATCAAGTTTGGACCATAATTCCCCAAGAAATTTGATTAAATCATCAAAAGGGCAAAATGGTCAAAATTAGGGTTTTGACTGAGAAGGGGCAATTTCTGATTTTTGACCTAGCAAATGATCAATTGGTTTGAAGCATGATTTCAAGAGTTCAATTTCACCATCTTGACCTAATTACATGAGTTAAAACATTACAAATTCATTGAATTGACAGATGAATTTTTCAATCACCTAATCAAAAGTCAACTGTATACTGAAAAGTCAAACTTTGACTTTTTGGTCAAATTCAAGTGCCAAGGATCACAATTTATAAAAACATGTCAAAATGTGAAACTTTTTCATCAAGAAATCAAGGATTGAAGATCTTGTTTTGAAATTTGAAATTTCTTAACTTAGAAATTTTTCTAAGTATAGAAAATTTCTTATTTTTTCTCAACTTTAGGCCAAATTTTCACCATGATACAAAATGATTCAAAGGAAGTTCCCAAAATTAAAGTTTTAGATCTCCATGAAATCTACAACTTTTCTTCATAAAACTTCTCCTAAAGATGCTTGGATCTCAAGATATAATTTTGTGAATACATGCTCATGAACTAAAATAACTTAGTGAAATTTTGCGCTAGTTAGGCAGGTTTTTGACCTAACTTCATGGCAACTTTTCACCTAATTCCAAGAGAAATTTTCAAAAGCATTTCAAATATGGGTTGAATAGAACATTACAAGCTTTCTAAAATGTCCAAGAACTCCTTGATATCATGTATGAGTAGGGAGAATCGAAGAGATGAAGTTAGGGTTTTCAAACTTGATTATAGGTCATTTTCATGATGAACCAAAATTCAAATTTGCAAATTGGCTGTACAATCTTCACTTTTCAGGCCCAAAACTTATTTGTCACTCCACCATTAATGGATTGCACAAGGTTTCATGCCCTAAAGCCAAGCATTCAATGCATTTTACAAGAAAATAACCATTTTTGGAAGAAAGACAACATTGCCATTTTGGAAAAGCATGCTTTTTGCATTTTTCCATTTATTAAGCCTTGGACTTGTTCTTTATGCACAAAACAAGCCTCTAAACCTGAACAAAACATGTTTAAAGCTTCAAAGCCACCCTACAAGATCAGAATCATACGTTAAGAAGTCACTTCTCACACTTGCTTCAAAAACAAGAAATGTAGCAAGACATGTGATCTTGTACTTCTGAGCAAGCACAAGTCCTCCAACCTTTTGCTCTATATAAAGCCATCATTTTGCAACTAAAACCATGGATGCCAAAGCCTTGAAACACCCTAGAATCAGAAGTTGCATACCAAGCCTCCAAACTTGTCATTTCTGACTTGTGAACTGAATCTTCCATTTCACTCGTGCGTTTTCAGGCTTTTTGCTTTCCCAGGCTTCCTTATCTTACAAGTAAACCATCCCACACCCTGAAACATCACTATCATCACTTCCCATTTTCAATAACAGTCAAGACAACAACTCAAATTCAGAGTATTAAGGTCCAACTCCAAGGTAACTCTCTTGACTTTAGTAATTCATTTTTTAAGACAAAAATGTAGTAACCATTGTCTTTGAAGCTAACCTTTTGTTTATCCTCCATTCTTTTCATTATGTGTTGAGAACTAACCCATGTATGCAGCAAAACAATGTTAGTGTAGAAAAAATGACAGTATGATTCGACACATAGCCTTATGAGTCGATACATACTGCTTTACAGGCCCAAAACAGAAGGAAAAACAATGTATGCGTCGACACAAAGCACATATGAGTCGACACATGCAGTGTATGAGTCGACACATACCATTATGTACCGACTCATACTGAGTTGATTTGGAAATACAGGGGCAAGCAAAGTTATGTGTCGATGCATGTGAGCTTGTGGCGACACATAATAGTTCAAAATGCATTTTTTCCTTCTTTTTACACCGTTTTTACGTTTCCTTCATGGTTATTCGATATGGTTGTAATATTTAAGATCCTACTTCATCCCCATTTGTAAATTGTACCCTCACCCCCTAAATGATGTAATAGCGTAGGACTTTATATTTCCGCAATTTAACGCTTTCAAATACAAATGCTAGTAATTAGGGTTTTGTATGGAAAGACTAAAACCAATCAATAGAAAACCCTAATCAAAGACAAAAACAATGCATGTAAATAAATACACTTGCACCCAAGCACTCCTAGGGTAAACTCCACTTGGTTTCCTTATAAATGACCATATTACGCATGTGAGGTATCTTAGAACAAACAAGCAAAAATACAAGATCATAGTCCCTCGATGACGCTACCTAAGTTGCCTTTCAAAATGATCTTAGTACCTAAAGGAGAATGCTAAGATACTTTGCAACATTGCTAATCATGGTTATACGATGACCCACGCCCGTCCCGTTTACATCCAAAGATAGGGTTTCTTACCAAATAAATGGTAAGACAACAATATCAAAGGAAAAGAAAATGAACAAGAAAGACATTTGAGTAGGTAGATTACTTTTAGTTACTTGCTCCATTTCAAAACAAATATCCTTGTAATTTTCAAAACAAACACACACACACTTTCAAACATCTTACAAACATTGAAAACATTTTCAAAAAGACAAACATCTTTGTATACATTCTTACGAACGAGAATCATTACAAAGATTTCCTAAACAATGGCTTCTTTTACAAAATACTTCAAAAAACCACACAAAGCACAATTTCAAACAAAAGCAAATGATCTAGCAAGTAACTAAGAGCCCATGGAAAACCATGGATGAAAAGGGTGCTAACACCTTCCCTTTTCATAATCTACCCCCCGAACTCAAGAAACAATCTCAAAGGTCTTTCCTGTGCTTTGTCACCTTTCCTTTTGGATAAAAGAAAAGTCGATGGCGACTCTTGCTAACCGCAACATTTGCGATAAAATGCAAAACAATCAAGTCAGTTCTCCCACCGCATCACAGAACTGGCGACTCTGCTGGGGAAAATTCTAAAAGTGGGGTTACCTTAGGGATTAGATAACATTTATTTGCTTACATTGTTTGACTTGTATGCTTTACATTATGGTTCTTTGTTTGGGTTCGAATCCTCTACCCGGATTTGGGATACATTATAGGTAAGTAGCAATACATTGTGGAAACTGTGCGGGGTATACCGACATGGTCTAAGCAATAGCTACGTTAGTGCGACATATTTGTGGGTACCGGTAGACTTTGAGTTAATCAAAGAGAATACGGGGCCGCTGAGTGATATCATGAAGCACTAATGAACTTTTAGAACCTTTACTTGACCAACTTGGCCTTTAGGATGTAGTGAGATGACCAGCTTTGGTGCAGTCTGAAGTTGGTAGATACTCGATACTACACTCATTAAGGTTTGGTTTCTTGGGATATTTCGGTCACCATTAAAGAGGCTTGAGCTGAAACAATGACCAAGGAAACAATCCAGTGATATTGAGCTCCTTAGAACCCGATTACTATTACTAGGACAGTGTTGTACCCCAAAATTTTCCCTCTCATTTTATCAAGATTTTCCCCACAAGACTCTTGGACTCAAGATCAGAATTAGGGTTTGCTCTGCTCAAGACACCTCCTTGCACTGTTGACCTGAAATTAGGGTTTGAGTTTGCACAAGGATTTTTGGACTTCCCATGCCTCATGTTACTTTCATACTTCATGCTGGACCTATAAGATTGCCCATATCAAGTTTCAAGCCTTGAATCGAATTTTTGCCCAGTCAATTAGACAATTGACCTAAAAATCAGCTGTATTGAGGAAAAAGTCAACTGTGGCCAATTTAAAGTCAAACCTCCTAATTTTTTATCCACATCAACATTATAGACCCATATGAACCATTTGATCAAGTTTGGACCAGAACTCCTCAAGAAATTTGATCAGATCATCAAAAGGGCAAAATGGTCATTTTTAGGGTTTTGACTGCAGAAGGGAAATTTCTGATTTTTCACCTAGCCAATGGAAAATTGGTTTCAATCATGGATTCAAGGACTCAATGACATCATCTTGACCTAATCACAAGGTTCAAAAGATCTCAAATGCATTGGATTGACAAATGAATTTTCCAGTCAACTGATCAAAAATCAACTGTACACTGAAAAGTCAAACTTTGACTTTTTGGTCAAAATCAAGTGCCAAGGGTCATTTTTCATCAAGAGGTGTCAAAACATGAAACTTGTTCACCAAGAAACCTAACTTTGAAAATTAGGGTTTAAAATGGAAAATTTTCATAACTTAGAAATTTTCTAAGTTATGAAAATTTCTTATTTTTTCCCAACTTTTCCCAACTTTTTCACCATGATGAAATTGGATTAAAATAAAACTTCCAACATGAAAGTTGTAGTCCTCCACAAAATCTAAAAGTTTGATTCACAAAGTTTTCCAAAAAGATGCTTGGATCTCAAGTTATGATTTTGTGAACAAGGGTCCATGAAACTTTTAACTTAGTGAAATTTTGCCCTAGTTTAGGCAGGATTTTGACCTATCTTCATGGAAACTTTTCACATAGTTCCAATTGGAATCTCAAAATGAATTTTAAATATGGATTGTAGATCATGTTACAAGCTTTCCAAAATGTCCAAGAAATCTCCAAGATCATTTGTGGTTAGGGAGAATCGAAGGATTGAAAATGGCAAATCATCACTTTTGTCCAAGGCATTTTGCACCATGTTACAACTTGCAATTCTGTCCAAAGCATGCTTGTACTTAGTTTACAGGTTCTAATCCTTTCTACACTCATAAATTAAATGCAGACACATTGGATTAAGGCTTTGTTCTGAGCTTTAGAACATTACACATTGAATTAATCCATTTTTGGCAAAAAGATAACAATGCCATTTTCATAAAGTTCACTTTATGAAATTTTGTTTCTCTTGAGCTGTGAACCCAATCTTTTGCAGCAAACCAACTCCACAAATATCAGGAAAAGTATACCAACCATGTTCAGGCTTTGAGCTAGCAAGTACAACATTTGGCATTGTCAACTCACCTTTGGCTTCAAAAACAAGAAAGCTTGCAAAAGTGAGATAACTTTGTAATCTGATAAGAACAAACTTTGTGCACATTTCAAACAAGTTTAATACATTATCTCAAGCTAGAAACACGAGCTCCAAGCCTCTCAAACACCCAAATACATCAAAACACCAAGTTCTTGCAAAAATAGGGCAAGTTCTGCAGATTCATTTCCAAATCCAATTCCACTCGTGCGTTTTGTCCCAAACCACTTCAAACACTTTCTAAACAATACACCTAAGCTGTCTAGACCTTTATCAAACAACTGTAACTGCATTTTCAAGCTTCACCATTTTTAAATTCTGAGTTTGCAGGTTGAGTTCTATAGGGAGATTCAGGCTATTTCAAAGCAAGCTAAGCATTGGGAAAGGTCAAGGGAACATCAAGCAAGCTCAAAAGCCCTTTAGGCCTCACCAAAAGTTGCTACATTCCCATACTCGAGTTTGACTGAAACAGATATTTTACAACTTTCTATCTCCTTATTTAGGAATCATTAGGCTTAGGTTTGTGAAGCAAAAATGTAATCCTCATTGTACTTGAGCTGTACATATGCATAGAATTCATTTATGTTAACTGAGCTAGGAGAATTTGGATGTTGAAGTTTCTGAATAAACTAGGTCACAAATTAGGGGCACTGAAATTCTCCCTGGTTTCTTAGAGTTAGATCAAGTTTTTTATATGGTTAGAATCGTGGTTTAATGCTCTATAACTTTCATGTTGCAAGTTTTTGTTTTTAAGCACGTATGCAGGATTTACCAGTTTGAACAAGAAACACGCGTTTTGCTTGTCTCAAGGACAGGGATGAAGGGACTTTGGGCTGGGCTTGGTCCTTTTGACTTTTGACACCCCCCTGCTTGCTCTTTGCACCCCCTTGGCCCATTTCTTTTATTTTTTATATTTTTTCATTTCTTTTCATATTTTCTGACTTTTATTATTTTTTCTAAATATTAAAAACCACTAAAAATATTTTCTTAAATTTTCACATTTTATTTTATTATTTTTATTATTTTTTGGCATAAGAATAGTTTATTAAATAATATATACTTTTATTTTCTTAAATAAATTCATAAATAATACAAAAATATTGTATATTTTTATTATTTATTATTTATACACTTAAATAATATTTTCTCACACATTTTAATTTTTTAACACATTTGTATATATTTTTATTTATTTTCTTGTACATAAATAAATAATATAATATATATATATTTTCTTAAAACAAAAACTAGGGTTTCTACCCTTTCAAAAATAATTATTTTTATTTTCCCTTATTTTTAGGACATTAAATAACTTATTTTTACATGCACAAAAATAAATACAAAAACATTTTTTCATATTTATATTTAATTGCATATTTAAATATTTGCTTATTTGTTTATTTGTACAAATAAATTCAATATGGTTGTAATAGTTTTAGGGCTTTATTTTTGTGCAAATACCCCCCTATTCAAACTTGTATCCCCTTCCCCATAATTATGTTGTAATAGTCTTAGATTTACTTTTACGCATTTTATCGCTTTCAAAATGCCAAGATAGTAAATTAGGGTTTGTATGATAACCAAAAATCAAAACAAATATCTTGACTAAACACAAGATAAAAATGCATGAAAAATGACAACACAATACACACAAGCACCCCTAGGGTTTCATCCGCTTGTTTCCTTTAAAATGGCCATGGTATGCATGCTAGGTATCTTGGCAAAACAAAATCAAAACAAAAAGATCATAGTCCCTCAATGACGCTATCTTGGTTGCCTAAAAACAAATGATCTAGTCCCTTAAAAAACTTGCTAAGATACTTGGCAACATTGTTATCATGGTCACACGATGACCCACGCCCGTCCCGCTTAACATCCAAATATAAGGTTGTTTACCAAATACAATGGTAAAACAACAATGTAAAAGGGTTAAAAATGTGTAGGAAAGATCTTTGAGTAGGGTAGAACTCCTAGTTACTTGATCAAACTTGCAAACCATCCTTACTATTTTCAAACTATCACACAATTTCAAAACATTTCCCAAAACAAGCTTTCAAACATTGAAACATTTTTTTTAAAAGACAAACACCTTTGTATATATTCAAACAAGAATCATTACAAAGGTTGCCTAAACAAAGGCCTATTTTCAAAATACTTTCAAAACCACACAAAGCACTATTTCAAACAATTGAAAAGCAAAAGCAAGTGATCTAAACAAGTAACTAAGAGCCTATGGAAAACCATGGATGAAAAGGGTGCTAGCACCTTCCCTTTTCATAATCTACCCCCCGAACCCAAGAAAACATCTCAAAGGTATTTCCTATGCTTTTTGACCTTTCCTTTGGATAAAATAAAAAGTCAGTGGCGACTCTTGCTAAACCGAAACATTTGCGAACACAAACGCAAAACCTCAAGTCAGTTCCCCACCGCATCACAGACAGGTTTAAGCCAACTAAATTTCAAGAGGGTATATACCTATAAATCTCCATGCAAGTCTAAACTAATAACTTGTTTGCTTTGTTTGTATATGCATACTTGTACATAACATCATGGACATCATGAACATCATATGCATCCACTAACTATTTCAAGGATTTTGGGATTCATCTTTGTTCTTGTTTTGTAGGATATGGACTCACTTCACAGGAAAACTATTCAAGTCAACCTTGTGAGAATCCCTCCACAGCTTAAGGAGCTAGCTTCAAGAATTCCTGAGAATTCTCCATTCACCGAGAGACATGGTTCCCTACTCAACTTGGTCACCTCCAACACAGATGAGGATATGATGAAGGTGCTCTTTCAGTTCTTTGATCCTTTGCACCATTGCTTCACATTTCTCGACTATCAACTTGTGCCTACTTTGGAAGAATTCTCCCAACTCTTGAGGATTTCCATTCTCAATCAACTACCTTTCAACGGTACGGAAAGAGATCCAAAGCCAGAAGAGATTGCTCAAGCTTTACACTTGCACTCATCTGATGTCCAAACTCATTGGGAAACAAGGAGTGGTGTCAATGGTTTCCTACCAAAGTTCTTGTTTGAGAAGGCCCAAAGCTGTTGGAATTCCTTAGACTTGCAAGATTTTGAGGAAATTGTGGCTCTCCTCATCTATGTGATGGTTTTGTTTCCAAATCCTGACCAACTCATAGATGTGAATGCCGTCAAAATCTTCATATCCCGCAACCCGATGCCTACATTGCTAGGAGATATCCTACACTCTTTTCACACTCGTACAATGAGGAAAAGAGGTGTTCTTATGTGTTGCAATCCTCTCTTATCAAGATGGTTTATTTCTCATCTTCCCCAATCTGTATTAAAGATTGAGCAAGGATCAAGGTGGTCACAAAGGTTGATGACACTCAAACATTCAGACATTCATTGGTGTTCCTGATCCAAAGAGAATGTTATCATTGTCGACTGTTGTGGAGAATTTCCTAATGTCCCTTTACTTGGCATTAGGTGAGGTATCACCTACAACCCCTGCTTAGCTTTAAGGCAGTTTGGTTATGCCCGAAGGGATGGCCCACACGAGTTGCTGATTCAAGGTTTGGTATTCGACTACGACAATGGCGATCAAGGTCTTCTCCAGAGATTTATCTGAGCTTGGAGGATGCTAAACAAGGTGGATAGCAAGAATTTGGGGCACAAAAATTCCATCCCTCTTGAGCCTTGCCTCAAATGGGTACAAACTCGTGCTCAAAGTCTTATAATGCCTTACACCTCCATCCTCTCGGTAATCATTGAGCCTGTCAAGGAGGGAGATGTTCCATACACTATCCTACATCCTGACATGCCCACATCTCTTGAAGACCTACAAAGGGATTTGATACAACTCAAAGGAGAGCGAGATACTTTCGAATCCCAATTCTACGCAAGTGAGAAGAAGGTTTTGGAACTCACTAGGCTACTTCATGAGGAGCAGACTCTGAATGCCTACATTGCACCAAAGAGGATGTGCATTACTTTTCTATCTTAGAGTTTTGTATTATTTTGCCCAAGGGGCATTGATGTACCCAAACTTTATCTTATTAATATAACGCGTGTTTCCTTTTTTGTCTAAAGAAAATTTGAATCTTTGAAATCCTTGAAAACATTGCATATGCACATATCATTCATCATAACATAAACAAGTCTTTTGCAACAAGTCTCCTCATCTCTCTACTATTTATTTCAGTAAGATGGATCTCGAGTAAACACTGAAAGAACTCCAAGCTCATAATACGAAGTTTCAACAGTTGCTCATGACCATAGCCAAGGGGCAAGAAGAGTTGAAGACTCTGCTGACTGAAGAGAGGAAGAAGAAAACAAAGAAGGTAACCAGAGTCTTAAACATGGGGAGAAGATTTCATGGACAGACAACAAGGACTTTGAATTTTGCAACAACATCCGGTGAAGGAGAAGGGAAAGGCAAGGAAACAGCTGTCCCATTAGAATCGGAAGAAGAGGAGGAAGAAGAGGAAGACTACTCTGAGGAACAATACCCTCTAGCTGATAATAAGTATAAACATCTTGAAGAGCGGTTGAGCATGATGGAAATCCAAAAGGTGCCAGGTTTGGACTTTGAGGAATTGGGACTAGTGTCGGGGATTGTGATTCCTCCGAAATTCAAAGTGCCTATATTTGCCAAATATGATGGAGTGTCATGCCCTAAAATGCATCTTCGATCATATGTGAGGAAAATTCAACCCCATACCACTGATAAAGACTTATGGGTGCACTTTTTCCAAGACAGTCTGTCTGGGACTCAACTTGACTGGTTCTACCAACTAGAAAGGGCTAATGTTCACAATTGGGAAGATCTTGCTGCAGCTTTCTACAAGCAATACCAGTACAATGCTGATTTGGCGCCTACTAGTACTCAACTCCAGAGTATGGCCATGGTGTCCAGTGAAGGTTTCAAGGATTACGCACAAAAATGGAGAGATTTGGCTGGAAGAGGTTAACCCCCTCTGTCTTAAAGGGAATTGGTGGACATGTTCTTAGGCCCCTTATCTGGTCCCTTCTTCAACCATTTAATCGGAAGTTCATCTGCAGGATTTACTGAACTAATATTGATCGGAGAAAGGATAGAAGCCAGTATTAAGAATGGAAAAATCCAGAAAGACACATCTTCTTCTACAGCTGTAAGGAAGCCTTTCATCGGGAAGAAAGAGGTAGCTGTTGTATATCCGCAAAGAAACCAAGATAGGGCCGAACGCCGACCAATGGTGAGGGATGTTATGATTCCCAAGCCTACATCTGATCGAAAAAGAAGTAATCAACCAAGGGTGGAAAGGCCAGTCAGGAAATTCACCAGAATTAACATGACTCTGTCTCAAGTATTACCGCATCTTTTGAGATCCAATTTGGTAACCTTGAAAGAAGCTCCAAAAAACCCCAATACAACGTCCCATCATTATCATCCCAATGCCCGTTGCGCATATCACTCTGAAAGTCATGGTCACGATACTAATAACTGTTGTACCTTGAAGAACAAAATACAAGACCTCATTGAAGCAAAAGAAATTGAGTTTGATGCGCCCGAGAAGCCAAATGTCATTTCTGCTCTTATGCCCAGACATGGTCACAATACCAATGCTATTGAAGAAGATTTGTTTGTTACCACAGTTGATGAACTCATGACTCCACTTCCGACCATTAAGATAAACTTGTTGAAAGACGGTGTGTTCCCGGGCTGTAATGAAGTTTGCCATCTCTGCTTGTCCTCACCAACTGATTGCCCTTTGTTGAAGGCAGGCATTCAATGCCTGATAGATAACAAAGAGATTTTGTTTGAAAAAACTTCTGTTTCACCTATTTTTGTTAAAGATGTTTCTATCATTACAATTTCCGCCAATTCTTCCAGGGTCTCCACCAAAAGACCCGTTAGAATTACATCAATTCCGAAAGCAGCTCCTCTAATAATCACAATGCCTGGGCCAGTCCCATATGTATCAGACAAAACCGTTCTGTGGAATTACGGAGGGGACATTTACTACCATGGCATTAAATAAGACTGGTCGGCCGCCGAAGAGATAAGCTCCGAAGAAGAAGATCCCGACATCAGTAATATTGCCGGAACTAGCAAAATTACCCGAAGTGGTAGGATCTTTTCTCCAGAAATTGCTCCCCCAAAAGCAGTTTTTGGATCCGTGATTATCCCTGTTGTTGCTCCCAAGGATACTCCTACACCCGTAATCATCTCTCCAAGTGCTCTTATTGACAAAGACGTTACAACCCCTGTTATCATTCCTACCAACACTCCTGCTGCCAAAACTTAAGAAAAGAGTATTCAAGTGGAGCCTGTCCGGACGAAGGCTCAATCACTGGCTATCCTTGAGACATCCAAGAAAGAAATGGAAGAGATCTTAAATTTTTTAAAGAGGAGAGACTATGATGTAGTTGAACAATTGGGGCAAACTCCCTCCAAAATCTCCATACTGGCATTACTACTGTGTTCTGAGGCACATGCGAAAGCCTTGGTGAAGTTCTTAAAAATAGCCCATGTGCCGCAAGAGACATCTGCTGATCAATTTCAAGACTGCGTAGCCAGCCTAACTGTGGATAATGGTTTAGGTTTTTCAGATGCTGATCTGACACTGAGGGGAAGAAAGCATAATGAGGCGTTGCATGTCTCAGTGGAATGTAGGGGCACTACTCTGGCACATGTTCTGGTGGATACTGGCTCATCCCTGAATGTATTACCCAAAAAAGCTCTTGACAGACTTGACTGTGAGGGGTTGACTTTGAAGCCAAGCAACATAGTAGTAAGGGCATTTGATGGCTCGAAGAGAATGGTATATGGGGAGGTAGACATTCCTATAAAGGTTGGAACCCAAACTTTCAATTCAACTTTTTATGTGATGGACATCCTCCCTTCATACTCCTGCCTGCTAGGCCGACCATGAATCCACAATGCTGGCGCTGTTACCTCTACATTGCACCAGATGCTGAAGTACCCGGTTCAAGGGAAGATTATCACTGTCCATGAAGAGGAAGAATACATGATCAACCATCTTAATTCCTTCAGATATTTGGAATTGGACGGTGAATTCATTTAAACTCCATTTCAACACTTCGAAGAGGTCCCCCAAGAGGTGGAAGTGACCAAGACTGTGTCCCAGATTCCCAAGATTACAAGACCTCCACTCCAGATGTCATCACTAAAGGACGCCAAAGCAGTGGTAGAGGAAGGTGGATGCACAATCTGGGGGCAAATTCCAGATATCCCGTATAAGTCTGACAAGTTTGGCCTAGGTTTCACTTCAAGTGCTCAAAAGGCTGTACGCCGTGCCCGTGCTGGAGGGCCACCCTTGAAGATTAGCAACCGTGAGGTCAACACGGTAGAAGATGGTGAAGATGATTGCAACCTGGAGGATTGAATATTTTCGACTGTCAATGAAGGACTCAACAATTGGGAGGCTAGAGACTTCGTCCCAATCACTTTTATCCCACAATAATTTATCTTTACATTTTGTTGGATCTGTAATATTCAAAAACAATTCGCACTCTTAAAACCTTGTGTCTTACCCGAGGTACAATGGTCCATTTGTAAGGGTTATTATTTCATCTTCATATGACATCAATGAATCATTGACGTTTTCGCATACAAACTTTTATGCTCATTGTTTTTCTTTTACATTCTATTTTCTTTCAAAGATAGCTATGCCCTTACACACACCCACACTCACAATGCAAGTATCCATCCATTCTAGATCCCATGTGTAACGATACTGCTATGGCCTTTTGTGACTCTGAGAATCTAATCTACCAAGCCAAAGACGAAGGTGAGGAAGATTGTGAAGTACCAGGGGAACTGGCCAGACTGCTACAACAAGAAGAAAGAACCATTCAGCCTCACGAGGAACCCGTGGATACAATCAACCTGGGTACCAAAGAAGACAAAAAAGAGGTCAAGGTAGGTGCCAATTTGGAACCCAGTGTCAAGGAGCGTCTGATTCAGTTGTTACATGACTATGTTGAAATCTTTTCTTGGTCATATGAAGACATGTCGGGACTTGATACAGACATTGTGGTACATCGTTTGCCTACAAGAGAAGATTGTCCGCCAGTAAAACAAAAGGTTCGTCGCATGAGACCTGATATGTCAGAAAAGATTAAAGCAGAGGTTATGAAGCAATTCAATGCTAGATTCTTGGCTATCACTTCCTACCCTCAATGGGTTGCCAACATTGTTCCTGTACCTAAAAACGATGGCAAAGTACGAATGTGTATGGAATACCGAGATTTGAATAGGGAAAGCCATAAGGATGATTTTCCACTCCCTCACATTGATATCCTCGTTGACAATACGGAACAACACAAAGTGTTTTCCTTCATGGACGGATTCTCAGGTTACAACCAAATCAAAATGACACCTGAGGACATGGAGAAAATAACATTTGTCACATAGTGGGGCACATTCTGTTACAAGGTGATTCCATTCAGACTAAAAAATGCTGGGGCAATCTATCAGCGCGCCATGGTAGCTTTATTTCATGACATGATACATCATGAGATAGAGGTCTACGTAGACGATATGATAGCCAGATCGCAAACAGAAGAAGAGCACCTTGATCACTTACAGAAACTGTTTGAGAGACTGAAGAAGTACAAGCTGAGGTTGAATCCAAACAAGTGTACATTTGGGGTACGGTCTGGTAAACTCCTAGGCTTTGTCGTCAGTAACAAAGGTATTGAGGTTGATCCTGCCAAAGTTAAAGCAATACAAGAGATGCCTGCTCCCCGTACTGAGAAGGAAGTCAGAGGATTCTTGGGACGTTTGAACTATATTACCAGATTCATTTCTCACCTGACAGCTACTTGTGAGCCAATCTTCAAGCTCTTGAAGAAAGATCAAGTAGTCAAATGGAATGATGAGTGCCAAGTTGCTTTTGAAAAAATCAAAGAATACTTACAAGAGCCTCCTGTATTGATGCCACCAATCAAGGGGAGACCATTGATCATGTATCTGACTGTTTTAGAAAACTCAATGGGGTGTGTATTGGGGCAGCATGACGAGTCTGGCCAAAAAAAGCACGCTATTTATTACCTGAGCAAAAAGTTTACCGACTGTGAAACTAGATATTCACTGCTCGAGAAAACTTGCCGCGCTCTGGCATGGGCTGCTCGCCGGCTAAGACAGTATATGCTGACTCATACTACCTTATTGATATCTAAGATGGATCCGATAAAGTACATATTCGAGAAGCCTGCTCTTTCTGGGAGAATAGCTAGATGGCAGATGACCCTGACAGAGTACGACATACAGTATACTACCCAGAAAGCTATAAAGGGAAATGTGATAGCTGATCACCTTGCTCACCAAACTGTAGAAGACTATCAGTCCATGAAGTTTGAATTCCCGGATGAAGACATCATGACACTAGACAACTGTGAAGAATTTAAGCCATATGACGGACCTGAACAAGGATCCCGATGGACCCTGTTCTTTGATGGAGCATCTAATGCACTTGGTAATGGTATCAGTGTTGTACTCATATCTACGGAAGTGTGTCATACTCCCTTTACTGCCATACTTTGCTTCAATTGTACGAACAACATGGTGGAATACAAAGCGTGCATCTTTGGTCTCAAAGTTGCCATAGACTTGAGGATCAAATCATTGGATGTATTCGGAGACTCAGCCTTGGTCATCAGCCAGATAAAAGGTGGATGGGACACCAAACACCCTAACCTTATCCCTTACAAAGAACATGTTTTGACATTGCTACCACATTTTGAGAAGATTACCTTCGAGCATTTCCTGCGAGAAGAAAATCAGCTAGCAGACGCTCTAACCACAATGTCATCTATGTTTAAACTTAATTGGGATAATGAGGCTCCCCAGATCACCATTGAACAAATGGATGAACCAACACACTGTCACGAGATTAATACTGAAGAAGTAGTGGACCAGCCTTAGTTTCACGAAGTCAAGAGATATCTCGAGACTCAAGAATATCCAGAAGAAGCTTCAATCAATGATAAGAAGTTCTTAAGGAGATTCTCTGCTAAATTCTTCCTTAGTAATGGCATCATGTATAAACGCAATAATGACTCTATGTTACTTCGGTGCGTAGATAAGGTTGAAGCTGAAAGGATCATGGCTGAATTACATGAAGGAACTTTTGGCACCCATTCTAGTGGGCATACAATGGCAAAGAAAATCCTACGGGCAGGCTATTACTGGTCTACCATGGAAGTAGATTGCTATCAACACTCTCGAACCTTCCATAAGTGTCAAATTTATGCTGACAAGGTGCACGTACCTCCGGTTCCTCTGAATGTCTTGACGGCTCCTTGGCCCTTTTCTATGTGGGGAATAGATATGATTGGGGAAATCAAGCCGACAACCTCTAATGGACACCGCTTCATCTTAGTGGCCATTTATTATTTTACAAAGTGGGTGGAGGCAGCTTCCTTCGCTTCCGTCACCAAGAACATTATTTCCCGCTTCATCAAGCAAAATATCATTTGTCGATACGGTATCCCGGAAAGGATCATCACTGATAATGGTACAAATCTCAACAACGTTATGATCACCGTATTGTGCAAGCAATTCAAGATTCAGCATCACAATTCTTCTCCCTATCGGCCGAAGATGAATGGTGCTGTCGAAGCTGTAAATAAGAACATCAAAAAGATCATACAGAAAATGACAATCACATACAAAGTATGGCATGATATGTTACCATTCTCTCTCCACAGATATCGTACCACAACTCGCACATCAACCGGGGCAACACCTTATTCTTTGGTTTACAACATGGAAGTTGTCTTGCCTATCGAGGTCCAGATCCCCTCTCTAAGGATTATGAAGGATACAGGACTAAATGAAGACGATTGGATCCAGACTCGACTTGATAAACTGAACTTGATTGATGAGAAGAGACTTACTGCTGTTTGCCACGGTCAAATGTATCAAAAACGAATGATCAAGGATTTTAACAAAAAGGTCAGACGCCAAGTCTATCAAGTTGGAGATCTAGTGATCAAACGCATCATCTTGCCACAAGGTGATCCCAGGGGAAAATGGACTCCTACCTATGAAGGACCGTTTGTGATCAAAAACATTTTCTCTGGTAGTGCAATGATCTTAACCACCATGGATGGTGACGACCTACCACACCCCGCAAACACGGATATAGTCAAAAGATACTACGCATAAGAGACCCGCTAGGTTGACACACCTAGGAAAAATAAGGGCATCCCGGCGAAACAAAAAGGTTCGGGCAAAAATTAGGGATAAAACAAAAAAATATGTACACCCGGCAAGTTGAAAACCCGAAAGGGAGACTTGGGTAAAAAAGGGTTTCCCGGTGGACTGAAAACCCGAAAGGGCGGTCCAGGAAAAAGTTAGGGAATTAAAGCGTATGACTATGACCCGTTGGATCAATTTACGGACAAACTTTGGCTTCCACTGACAAACTCAAAGGTTCTGATCAAATTCAATCATCTTCGGACAAGGCAACAAATAGACAAGACGCTCGGAGATACGAAGGCTATAGCAGGATGGAAACCCCATGGGATTATTACACATAGATATCTTTGCTTTGTATCAAATTTCTCTTTTTTCACGACAACATTCTCTTACTAGAATTTTTGTCTCCTTGTACAAAAATACTTATTCAAAGTCAATACAAAATATTCCTTTGAAAGTGCAAAAACTATTTGTCTTTTCTTTACGCTTGTTTTGTTTACAAAATCGTCCAATGATTCATTGTTGAGCATATGCATTTGAACATAATTACTGTTTACAAATAAACAAAATGAAAAGAGGCAATTACTGATGGGTTGAAAGGATAGGAAAATATCTCTAGGCTATTCCATAGGTAATCCCCTGCAGCACGTCGTTTAAATCCCTAGCGTTACAAAATTTCAAAATATTGATCCCTAGTAGAAGTCGTCAAATTTCTCAGGATTCCCCAATAGGATTTTACAAGCAGCACATGGCATTTCCCTTACAATGAAGTTTATTTCTCAAAACGGAAATTCATCAATACTTCGACTTCAAAGCATGAAGACTTACATATCCTCAACAGCAGTCAGGGATTTATTTTCCCCAATCCAACTACAATGCAACAAATTAGCTCATATACGCATACATTGTTTCCTTACATCATAAACATTGATAAAGCAAATGCATCACATCATACATTTCATGCAACACGAGGTTGCATTTTAGCTAACATTTTACCCTTTTCAGGATAAGATTAACAACTACCATTAATAATATTCAAAACTTGATTCAGTTCAGATACGCTCCAGATACGGATGCCATCCTGATACTCATTTAGATTCAACCTTTTGATAAAGTTCAGATACACTCCAGATACAGATGCCATCCTGATACTCATTCAGATTCAACCTTTTGATACAGTTCAGATATGCTCCAGATACGGATGCCATTCTGATACTCATTCAGATTTCAAATTCAGATACAGTACACATACGCTCCATACGCGGATGCCATTCTGATACTCATTCAGATTTCAACTTTTGATACAGTTCAGATATGCTCCAGAAACGGATGCCATCCTGATACTCATTCAGATTTCAACTTTTTATACAGTTCAGATACGCTCCAGACACAGGCGCCATTCCGATACTCATTTAAAGTTAACTCTCAGATACAGTTCAGATACACTCCAGACACGGACGCCATTTTGATACTCATTCAGATTTCAACTTTCAGATACAGTTCAGATACGCTTCAGACATGGACGCCATCCTGATACTCATTCAGATTCAACTTTCAGATACAGTTCAGATACGCTCCAGACACAAACGCCATTCTGATACTCATTCTTTCAGCTTACAAATTACAATTCAACAATCACTTTTGGATGGCATCTATAAGCCCATCTCCTACAGCTTTCTATCACTTCTCCAAATGGCATCTTTAAGCCCATCCCATCAACCATCACATCACCGAGTGCAAAATGTGAAACTTTTTCATCAATAAATCAAGGATTGAAGATATTTTTTTGAAATTTGAAATTTCTTAACTTAGAAATTTTTCTAAGTATAGAAAATTTCTTATTTTTTCTCAACTTTAGGCCAAATTTACACCATGATACAAAATGATTCAAAGGAAGTTCCCAACATGAAAATTGTAGATCTCCATGAAATATATAACTTTGCTTCACACAATTTCTCCTAAAGATGCTTGGATCTCAAGATATAATTTTGTGAATACATGCTCATGAACTAAAACAACTTAGTGAAATTTTGCCCTAGTTAGGCCGGTTTTTGACCTAACTTCATGGCAACTTTTCACCTAATTATAAGAGGAATTTTAAAAATAATTTCAAATATGGGTTGTAGAGCACATTACAATATTTCTAAAATGTCCAAGAACTCCTTGAGATCATGTTTGAGTAGGGAGAATTGAAGAGATGAAGTTAGGGTTTTCAAACTTGATTATAGGTCATTTTCATGATGAACCAAAATTCAAATTTGCAAATTGGTTGTACAATCTTCACTTTTTCAGGCCCCAAACTTGTTTGTTACTCCACCATTAATGGATTGCACAAGGTTTCATGCCCTAAAGCCAAGCATTCAATGCATTGTACAAGAAAATAGCCATTTTTGGAAGAAAGGCAACATTCCCATTTTGGAAAAGCATGCTTTTTTCATTTTTCCATTTCTTGAGCCTTGGACTTGTTCTTTCTGAACAAACCAAGCCTCTAAACCTGAACAAAACATGTTTAAAGCTTCAAAGCCACCCTACAAGATTAGAATCATGCCTTAAGAAGTCACTTCTCACACTTGCTTCAAAAACAAGAAATGTAGCAAGACATGTGATCTTGTACTTCTGAGAAAGCACAAGTCCTCAGACCTTTTGCTCTATATAAAGCCATCATTTTGCAACTAAAACCACGGATGCCCAAGCCTTGAAACACCCTAGAATCAGAAGTTGCATACCAAGCCTCCAAACTTGTCATTTCTGACTTGTGAACTGAATCTTCCATTTCACTCGTGCGTTTTCAGGCCTTTTACTTTCCCAAGTTTCCTTATCTTACAAGTAAACCATCCCACACCCTGAAACATCACTATCATCACTTCCTATTTTCAATAACAGTCAAGACAACAACTCAAATTCCGAGTATAAAGATCTAACTCTAAGGTAAGTCTCTTGACTTTAGTAATTCATTTTTGAAGACAAAAATGTAGTAACCATTGTCTTTGAAGCTAACTTTTTGTTTATCTTCCATTATTTTCATTATGTGTTGAGAACTAACCCATTTATGCAGCAAAATAATGTTGAAGTAGAAAAAATGACAGTATGAGTCGACACATAGCCTTATGAGTCGATACATACTACTTTACATGCCCAAAACAGAAGGAAAAACAATGTATGAGTCGACACAAAGCACGTATGAGTCGACACATGCAGTGTATGAGTCGACACACACCATTATGTATCGACTCATACTGAGTTGATTTGGAAATACAGTGGCAAGGAAAGTTATGTGTCGATGCATGCGAGCTTGTGTCGACACATAATAGTTCAAAATGCATTTTTCCCTTCTTTTTACACTGTTTTTACGTTTCCTTCATGGTTATTCGATATGGTTGTAATATTTAAGATCCTACTTCATCCCCATTTGTAAATTGTACCCTCATCCCCTAAATGATGTAATAACGTAGGACTTTACATTTCCGCAATTTAACGCTTTCAAATACAAATGCTAGTAATTAGAGTTTTGTATGGAAAGACTAAAACCAATCAATAGAAAACCCTAATCAAAGACAAAAACAATGCATGTAAATAAATACACTTGCACCCAAGCACCCCTAGGGTAAACTCCACTTGGTTTCCTTATAAATATCCATATTACGCATGTGAGGTATCTTAGCAAAAAACAAGCAAAAATACAAGATCATAGTCCCTCGACGACGCTATCTAAGTTGCCTTTCAAAATGACCTTAGTCCCTAAAGGAGAATGCTAAGATACTTTGCAACATTTCTAATCATGGTTATACAATGACCCACGCCCGTCCAGTTTATATCCAAAGATAGGGTTGCTTACCAAATCAATGGTAAGACAACAATATCAAAGGAAAAGAAAATGAACAAGAAAGACATTTGAGTAGGTAGATTACTTTTAGTTACTTGCTCCATTTCAAAACAAATATCCTTGCAATTTTCAAAACAAACACACACTTTCAAACATCTTACAAATATTGAAAACATTTTCAAAAAGACAAACATCTTTGTATACATTCTTACGAACGAGAATCATTACAAAGATTGCCTAAACAATGGCCTCTTTTACAAAATACTTTCAAAAAACCACACAAAGCACAATTTTAAAAAAAAGCAAGTGATCTAGCAAGTAACTAAGAGCCCATGGAAAACCATGGATGAAAAGGGTGCTAACACCTTCCCTTTTCATAATCAACCCCTGAACTCAAGAAACAATCTCAAAGGTCTTTCTTGTGCTTTTTCACCTTTCCTTTTGGATAAAAGAAAAGTCGGTGCCGACTCTTGCTAACCGCAACATTTGCGATAAAATGCAAAATAATCAAGTCAGTTCTCCCACCGCATCATAGTGACAAGTAGTAGTATGACATGAAGATATTAGGAGTTCCTTGTAAGAATCTTTCCTTGAGAGATGAAGATATGAAATTTGGATATTGGAGGTCTTTTAGAGACAAGTGTGTGTAATCATTTGCAATAAGGGTGAAATGAGAAAATGTAGGAAAAATGGATTGGGTGATTTAAATATGGCCAAAAATCGCGACCTTTTAATTGATTACAGGGAATGTTTTAATAGATTACAACTCTTGACAGCTACGAGTTTTAAAAAAATTTCATACTTGTAATCAATTACAATTTCTATGTAATCAACTACAACCCCAAAACTTTTGAAAATTTATACTTTTTAACACAACTTTCACCCATATTCAAATAGGAAAGCACATGAAACATATATGTAAATAACACAACACGTAGAAAATATATTGTAATACAAAATATCAATACGATATGAACCTTATATCAGATGATGATTGATGAAATAAATGAATCACTTTAAGATCAACAATACAAACACTACTATGAAAAACTCATATAACAACGGTTGATAAATACACATGATCATGCAGAACCATGCATTGTTGTGTAGAGTGTTATTGTAAATTCTCTACTAACAATCACGATCCTAGGACCATTTTGGTATATTGGTAAGCTTGAGGGTTATTACAACGATTATGTTTATTAACCGTTGTGATATATAAGGTACTGGGTTTAAAATCCAGAAGAAAATAACTTACATTAGATCATGGTTAATATAAAAAAGCGTTGTAGAACGCATCCATAGTTTAATAAATACAAATTGTTGTACCCAAAAATTTTCCCTCTCATTTTACTCAATACATGTCCATTGAGGTCCTCAACTTGCTCAAGGATGCCCAAAAGTTGACCAGAAAAACTCTCTCCTAAGGCAATGTACCTCAAACTAGGGTTTCCATTTTCATCAAGATGGGTGAACTCCAAAGACCTCATATTCTATCCATGGTCCTAATATGTTACCAAGACCCTCCATGTCAAATTTTAAGCCTTGCACAAGAAGTTTGCTTAGTTAACTGCTCAGATGCTTGAGAATCGACTATATTAGGTCAAAAGTCAATTGTGGCCCACATACAATCAAACTTCAAGATTTTTGGTCAAAATAAACATTTTGAAGTTATATCCATCATTTTATCAAGGGTTTATCAGGATTCCTTAAGGAATGCCCCAAATTTATCAAAACCCAAATATTGCTAAATTAGGGTTTCTCAAGAAAAGTCAACCAAACTTTGACCAAGCATAACTTCCTCATAATTTATCAGAAATTTAACATCCAAGGCTCATTTTGAAGATGATGCAATTCCCTACAATTCATCTTCATCCCTCAAGTTCAAAATATGCACTCATCAAAAGATATGAATTTCTACATTATAGGTCCTTTTAAAAAGTCAACAAAAACACTTTTTGGGTCAAAGCTTCTTTCATGAACATGGAAGACCCAATTGAGATGAGACCAAAAGGGTTATTTAGGGGACATCCTAAGCTTTCTAAAACATACAATAACACCTCTCTAGGGTTAAAATTGAAAGATATATGCCTTATCAAAGTTGACCATTTTTACAAAATTGCCAAAAGTCAAATGTACTCAAGAATGCATTTTTTTGCCAAATGGACCTAACTTTTTATGCTTACACCTCACTCATAACATGGTCCATGACCCAAATATTCACCCACACATTATTTGCTTCATTATTCATTTTATTTTGATTTTTTATTATTAAAAATTCAAATTAAATCAAATAAATGATAAATAATAGCAAAGATTTGTTTTTATATGATTTTTGGACAGGATCATAAGCTAATTATGTTCACATATCAGGATCAAATCGAATCAAGGTGGATTACACAAGAATGGCATGATTAGGCCTAATTTGGAAACAAATCATACAAGGAAGGAATGAGATCAAATCTTCAAAATTTTCGAAGATACATGTAGTTTTTATAACCCTAATTCATTTAGGGATATATATTGAGCAAGGCCAGGCACGAAACAGAGGCTAACAGCCGTGGAACCACCAAGAACAAACTTAACTTTTTTTGAAAAAAAAGAGAGAATCAGTCTCAAGCTTGGAGGCCAATTCAAGCCATTCTAACGTTGCCAATAGATTGGTGGACATCTCAGGAACGTATCTCCATCATTGGAAAGCCTTTTCACGCCCAGAAACGCACGCTACAGACCCACGATTTACCTTCCCTAGCTTGGATCATATTTTACAAATTACGCATGATTAACCATTATTGAACACAACATTTTGTTTGTATGAGCATTTATAATGTTTTGGTTTATGTAATTTTGTATTTTTATGCATATATCCATAACTTCCATTGCTAGGTTTTGTTCTTGCGTTTTCGGGGTTTATCATACATGTGAAATTGACCTAAACAAACGGTACCATCGTACTCGTAAGGTCAAAACAAATTGATTGGTGTAGCAATAATTGATTTATCATGCATGTGTTGGATTTTTGAGATTTACAGGTTTTTAGACATAGACGTTGTCCGTAGGTATAAGTTACATACCTAAGACGACGGGCAAAAGGAAGAAGACAACAACGTGTCTGGCCACCACTGATTATTTTGAATTCCGCACACTTTTCCAACCAACCACCATGTTTTACATATTATATTTTGTTATTGTTATATTAACAAATAGAATAGGTAGCACGAATGGTAATGCGCGTTGGTGGTGAGTGTGAGGACCTGGGTTCGATCCCAGGTCCTAGCATTTTCTTTGTTTTAATTCTCCAACGCATGATTCTATGCATCATCCTCTCAAGCACTCACCATGTGCCATCAAAATCCAGCTAATGGATGCATCTCTGTCCAGATCTAATGCACACCATCAAAGGACCATGGTAGACCATCAGAAGAGCATCACATGGAATCCAGCGTAGGGATTGGGCTGACCTGCTCTTTGGGCCTAAGATTTCAACAATACACCCCCCTTTTCATTCAGCAAATAGACTCAAATCTTCTTCTTTCATATTTTTATTTATTTATTTATTTACTAATTATTCTCTCTTTTATCAAAATAACACATAAATCATTTTTTCATTATTGAATTAAAAATCACAAAAAAACACCAAAAATCTTTTTTCATAAAAAATATTTTATTTCCTTGACTTAATTAATTAAATTAAAAATTAGGATAATTTAACTCTTTTTTTTTGTAATTAAAATCAATTATAAATTAGGGTTTAATTTTGTATATAATTAATTTTTTCTTCATAAAAATAACTTAAATATTTTTCTCGATTAGATTTTTAGGTTTTATATTTATTCTCGCATTTAATTCGTCGCGTGCATTTTAATTACTTTTTTTATTATTATTTTGTAACTGCTCCAAGTTTGTAATAGCTTTAATTAGGTTTTAATTCTGCCTTTTATTTTACAGTAAAAATAATTCTAGATCTGCGAAAGCCATGTAATAGCTAGAACTTTAAACTTTCCGCATTTTAATATCCGCAATTATAAATTGTTAGATGTATGCTAATAGGATTGTATGGAAAGACTATCTGAAATTAATACGATAGAAAACCCTAAATGTGCAAAGACAAATTAACTGAAAAAATTCACTTGCACATGCTCACTCCTAGGGTTTACTCCACTCCGGTTTCCTTCGGTTAAACGGTCATAAAGTATAGGGTTTATTAGCGGTCGTCCTCTAGCCCCGAAAGATCTAAATGACCCATTCAGATGTTGCCTCGGAAAAAGATCTTTAAGGCTTTAGGAGGGTTACTAAAATTCTCTAACATTGCTTTTGTGACCGTATCTGTCCCTACAAAACGTCCCTTAAAACTCCAATGACGGTGCTACTTATTCCTTAATAATGGGATAGCGCTGTCAAAAGGAAAATGAACAGACCCTTTTCGAGTAGGTAGATTAGTCCTAGTTACTTGCTCAAATAAACTTTTCACACAAACACTTTTTCAAAACAATTTTCAAAACAACTTCGTCACACTCTTGAGGACAGAAACAAGGGTTAACACGAAGTAAAACAAAACTTTTCAAAACAAACACACACACACAAGCAATTTAAAAATGAGCTATTACCTAAAAGCCCGTGGAAAACCACAGATAGAAAGGGTGATAACACCTTCCCTTTCTATAATCTACCCCCCGTAATCAGAAATATTCTCGAAAAAGGTTTTTTCTGTTCTTTTTCCTTTTCCTTAGTTGGATGAAATAAAAGTCAGTGGCGACTCTTGCTTACCGCGACATTTTGCGAATACAAAATGCAAACCAGTAAAAAAACAGCCGGTTCTGCCACCGTATCACAGAACTGGTGACTCTGTTGGGGAAAAAATAAAGTGGGGTTTACCTTAGGATTTAGGTCATTTTAAAATTGCTTTCTTGTTTGTTTGCTTTATTCTTAAAGGGTTTTGCTTGGGTTACTATAGATCCTACACCCGGATCTGGGGGCACTTTTTAGGTAAACAACAATAGATCATGGAGACTGTAGGGCGTATACCGATATGGTTTAAGTGATGGCTGTGTTCGTATGGCACTTTGGTTGGTACCGATATCCTTCATGGGGAAACGAGGAGAATATGGGGCCGCTGCATGGTGTCGGGAAGCACTAACGGACCTTAGAACATTAGTTGAACAAACTTGGCCATTAGAAAGTAGTGAGATAGACGGCCTCGGTATAGAGCTGAGGATTGGTTGATACTCGATGCTACACTCATTGAGATCAGACTTTCGAGATATTTCGGCCGCAAGTAAAGATTGCTTGAGCTGAAACAATGCCCGATAAAGGATGATCAGTGATATTGAGAATCTTTAGAACCCGATTACTTTTCTAAGACAGGTTTGAAACCAACTAAACTTCAAGAGGGTATGACCTTTAACCTCATGCAAGCCTTAAACCTAAGAACTTGATGTGATTTGTTTGTGTTTGATCTACCTATGATTTATCATGACATCATGCATCATAACATAGCATCCATTCTTATTGAACTAACCATTTCAAGGACCAAGGGAATTTATCTTTGTTTTGTTTTGCAGATCATGGTTTCTGTTCGTAGAAACACTATCCGAATCAGCTTTATGAAGATACCTGCCCAACTCAAAGAGCTAGTATCAAAGGTTTCCAAAACTTCTGCGTTCACTAAGAGACATGGTCGACTTCTCAACCCGGTTACTTCAAACTCTGATGAAAAGATAATGAGTGTACTCTTTCAGTTCTTCGATCCCAAGCACCACTGCTTCACATTTCCATAATATCAGTTGGTGCCTACCATGGAAGAATTCTCTCAGCTATTGGATATACCCATCCTTGAACAGTTGCCCTTCACAGGTATGGAAGAAGTTCCTAAGCCATAAGTCATTTCCTCAGCTTTGCATTTGAAATAGGCCAACGTGGTATCCAATTGGGAAAAAAGAAGCGGAGTCAAGGGTTTTCTAGCCAAGTTCCTGATAGATAAGGCCCAGCTATTTTGGGATGATATGGATTTTCAAGCTTTTGAGGAGGTCTTGGCCCTTCTAATCTATGGGTTAGTACTATTCCATAATCTAGACTCATTCATAGATGTGAATGCTATCAAGATCTTCCTCTCTCGCAACCCTGTGCCTACCTTACTCGGAGATATTTTGCACACTCTCCATACTCGTACCATGAAGAGAAGAGGGGTTATTATATGCTGCATTCCATTGCTGTCGAGATGGTTTATTTCTCTCCTCCCTAAGTCCGTACTGAAGAATGAAGAAGGTGTGGGTTGGTCACAAAGGATAATGGCACTCGCTCACATGGATATTCTCTGGTGTTCCCGAGCTATGGAGAACACTGTTATTATTGACCGTTGCGGGGAGTACCCTAATGTCCCGTTACTTGGCATCAGAGGGGGTATAACCTATAATCCTTGTTTAGCTCTGCGACAATTTGGTTACACTCGAAGAGATGGTCCCCATGAGTTACTTATCGAGGGCATTATATTCAACTATGAGGATGATGTTCAAGAGTATCGCCGAAGGTTCATACGAGCTTGGGGCATGGTAAACAGATCTGGCGCCAAGGATTTGGGGCCAAAGGCTTCCATTCCTATGGAACCTTACCTCCAATGGGTACGAGCTCACGCCTAGAAACTTATAATGCCCTATATGGTCGTTTTACCAGTGATTGTGGAACCCACTATTGAAGGGGGGTATTCCTTACACGGTTCTCTATCCTGATATACCCATTGATCTTGGAGAATTACAGAGGTCTTGGATTCAGTTGAAGAAAGAGCGGGATACTTACAGGGATCAGTTTTATGCCCAGGAGAGGAAGGTTTTAGAGCTCACAAAGCAACTCCATGAGAAAAGAGGACTCAATGTTTATCTCGGCACAAAGAGAAAGCATCCATGGGAATTTTGATTTTTTCTAGTTTTAGATTTGTTTTTAATTGTAACGCCTAAAAGGCATTTGAACTATGAATTCAACTAATAAAATCTTTGTTTCATTTTGGTTCGCAAATTTAAATTTCCCAAAGTCTTTGAAATCATTGCATATGCATCCCATTCATAACATTGCATGTACAAGTACCATTACAGGTTTCTCATCTTCTTCGCTGTTTATTTCAGCAGAAATGTCTTCCGAACAAAGCATCAAGGACCTTCAGGCACAAAACACCCAGTTCCAGCAAATGTTCATAAATCTGGAAAAAGGGCAGAAGGATCTGAAAGCCCTCATCCTGAAAGAGAAAAAGAAAAAGAAGAAGGCTATCGGTATTCTGAATATGGGCAGAAGGTTTAGAGGGCCATTGAAGCAACAAGTCGATCTGACCTCTTCATCCAAGGAAGGGGAGAATCAAGAAGAAGAGACAAGGGAGAAGGATCCCAGTCCTGAAGTCTCTGACAATGATACCGACTACAATGATGAGCAGTATCCTCCCACTGAGGATAGATACAAGCAGTTGGAAGATCGCTTGAGTGCTATGGAAGTTCATAGGATACCTGGGCTGGATTTCGAAGAATTGGGGTTGGTGTCGGGAGTGGTCATCTCGCAGAAGTTCAAAGCTCCAATTTTTGCAAAGTATGATGGGGTGTCTTGCTCAAAACTCCATCTTTGCTCTTATGTCAGAAAGATCCAGCCCCACACCGCTGATAGAAATTTGTGGGTTCATTTCTTTCAAGATAGTCTGTCAGGGACTCAACTTGAATGGTTCTACCAACTGGAGAGAGTCAATGTATGAAATTAGGAAGATCTGGCTGCTGCTTTCTATAAGCAGTATCAATATAATTCCTACCTTGCTCATACTCGTACTCAACTCTAGAGTATGTCCATGGGGGCGAGTGAAGGCTTTAAGGACTATGCACAGAAGTGGAGAGACTTGGCTGGAAGAGTCCAACCCCCGTTGTCTGATAGGGATTTGGTTGATATGTTTCTGGGGATGCTATCTGGTCCATTCTTTAATCATTTGATCGGCAGCTCGTCATCTGGTTTCACCGAGCTGATTCTGAATGGAGAGAGAGTAGAAGCTGAGATTTGGAGCGGCAAGATACAGAAGGATGCCTCTTCGAGTTTGGTAAAGAAGCCTTTTGCTGGTAAGAAGGAAGCCAGTGCCATCTATAGCCCAAGGGGCCAAAACAGAGCTGAACATCGTTAGACAGTAAGTGCCGTAATGATACCCATGCCTACAGTTGCTCCACAATGCAGCAATCAACAAAGGGTGGAAAGACCACAACGACAGTTTACCCGAATCAATATGACATTGGCTGAAGTTCTACCTCATCTACTGAGATCTAACTTGACAACCTTGAAAGAGGCTCCCAAGAATCCGAATACCATATCTCTCCGATTTAATCCAAATGCTCGGTATGCCTATCATTCTGAGAGTCCCGGCCACGATACCAATGACTGCTGGGCTCTAAGAAATAAGGTACAAGATCTGATCGAAGCCAAGGAAATTGAGTTTGATGCGTCGGAAAAGCCTAATGTCATAACTGCTCCCATGCCTAAGCACGGTCGTGGAATTAATGTTGTTGATATCGACTTGTTTGTGACCTTGGTGGATGAATTTTCTACTCCTCTCATGACTGTGAAGAAGAATTTGTTGTTGGCCAGTTTATTTTCGGGTTGTGGTGAGGGTTGCCACATGTGTTCATTTCTACCTTCTGGTTTCCATTTGCTGAAGTCTGGTGTTCAACGCCTGATGGAAAACAAAGAAATTTTGTTTGAGAAAACCTTGATTCCCGTTGTTCCATCTGAAGACATTGCCATTATAACCATTTCCGCCAATCCTTCCAAGGTCTCCTCGAGAAGACCTGTTAGGATTACATCTGCTCCAAGAATCGCTCTGCTATTAATCACTGTTCCTGGTCCTGTCCCGTATGTCTCGGACAAAGCTGTCCCCTGGAATTATGGTGCCGATGTGTACTATCATGGCATCAAACAAGATTTGAAAAATGAATAGGCTGATCCTGATATTGGTAACATTGTCGGAACCAGCAAGGTTACCAGAAGTGGAAGGGTCTTCTCTCCTGAGATTTCCCCTAAGACTGTCAATAAGCCTATTGTCATTCCATCTACTGTTCTTGTTGGTACATCAACTACGGCTCCTGTTCTTACTCCAATTATTACCCCTGCAGGTGAATCCTCTGGTATCCGCGGCAAAGAAGTTATAGGTGAGCCTGCCCAGACGGAGGCACCTAGAAAAATTGTCGTGGAAGCCTCTAAGCAAGAGATAGAGGAAATACTGAAAATAATCAAAAAAAGAGACTACAATATGGTCGAGCAGCTGGGGAAGACCCCCTCAAAGATATCCATGTTATCCCTGTTGTTGTGCTCCGAGGCCCATGCGAAGGCTTTGATTGCATTCCTTAAAACTACGCATGTGCCGTAAGAGACTTCAGCTGATCAATTTAAAGACTGCATGGCCAACCTGACTGCTAACAATGGGTTGGGTTTTTTCAGATTCAGACTTGACACCGAAGGGAAGGAAGCATAATGATGCTCTGCATGTCTCGATTGAATGCAGGGGAACCACTATGGCTCATATGTTGGTAGATATTGGGTCTTCGTTGAATGTTCTGCCCAAGAAGGCGTTGGACCGGTTGGATTGCGAGGGTTTGACTTTAAAGCCTAGTAACATTGTGGTAAGAGATTTTGATGGGTCGAAAAGAATGGTGCACGGGGAGGTGGACATCCCTCTCAAAGTGGGTTCTCAGACCTTTGGGTCCACTTTTTATGTGATGGACATCAGGCTGTTGTATTCTTGTTTGTTGGGTCGTCCTTGGATCCACGAGGTTGGGGCAGTTACTTCCACACTACACCAAATGCTGAAGTATCCTGTAAAAGGGAAGATTGTCACTGTGCAAGGTGAAGAGGAGTATATGGTAAGCCATCTCAATTCCTTCCGCTATGTAGAGGTGGACGGGGAATTCATAGAAACTCCTTGTCAGAACTTCGAAGAGGTCCCTCAGATCTTGGCATCGACTGGAACTACTACCTACAACAAACCTCCTCTGAAGATGGCTTATCTCAAGGACACCAGAGTCGTAGTTGAAGAAGGTGGGTATACCAATTGGGGTCAGCTCCCTCATTTCACTCACAAAACTGACAAATTTGGTTTGGGCTTTACTACAGGGGCTCAAAGGGTTGTTCGATGCACTCGGGCTGGAGGACCTCCCCTACACATCAGCAATCGTGGAATTAATTCCATTGAAGACAGCGAGGAAGACTCAGACATTGACAATTGGATCTACCCAACTACCAACGGTGGACCGAGTAACTGGACGGCTAGGGACTTTATACCAGTTTATTTTATTCCGCAGTAATTGTCCTACTTGTTTTGAGATTTGTAATAAACAATTTAAAACTTTACGGTCTTGTACCTTGCCCGAGGCACATTGGCTTTGCTTGTGAGGGCTATTATTTGTCATTTCATATATCATTAATAAAGCATTGGACGTTTCTTGCATACAAATTTTGTGCTCTCTGTTTTTTATTTTATGTTTTCACTTTATCAAAATAACTATTCTCTTACACACACTCACGTATCATACTGCAGATCCATATCCACTATGGATCCCATTGATAACAACTATGTTATTTCCAGTTATAACTTCAAAAGTCTGATCAACCAAGTCGAATACGAAGGTGAGGATGATTGTGAGGTGCCTGAAGAACTTGCTAGACTATTACAACAGGAAGAAAGGGCCATACAGCCTCATGAAGAGCCGATTGAGACGATAAACCTTGGTACAGAGATAGACAGAAAAAAAGTCAAGATTGGCGCAAATCTGGAAGTTAAGATCAAACAGCGGTTGATACAAATGTTGCACGACTATGTTGAGATCATCGCATGGTCATATGAAGACATGCCAGGTTTAGACACTGATATTGTGGTTCATCGCCTGCCGACCAAAGGAGACTGTCCTCCGAT
Source organism: Vicia faba (assembly GCA_948472305.1). Lineage (NCBI taxonomy): Eukaryota > Viridiplantae > Streptophyta > Magnoliopsida > Fabales > Fabaceae > Vicia > Vicia faba. The sequence goes on along the minus strand of OX451737.1, from coordinate 365,598,059 downwards.
TAAACGGAAGGTCTGCCATATGCATCCCGAAATGTCAGAGAAGATCAAGGCTGAGGTCATGAAACAGTTCGACGCAGGATTCTTAGCTGTCACTTCTTATCCACAGTGGGTTGCTAACGTCATTCTGGTACCTAAGAAGGACGGTAAGGTACAGATGTGTGTGGATTACAGAGACCTGAACAGGGCAAGCCCCAAGGATGACTTCCCGCTTCCCCACATCGATGTTTTGGTCGACAACACCGTGCAACACAAAATCTTCTCCTTCATGAATGGTTTCTCTGGCTACAACCAGATCAAGATGGCTCTTGAAGACATGGAGAAGACAACCTTCGTCACACAGTGGGGCACCTTCTGCTACAAGGTAATGCCTTTTGGGTTGAAGAATGCTGGGGCAACTTATCAGCGCGCCATGGTCGCTTTGTTCAACGACATGATTCACCATGAGATCGAAGTTTATGTTGATGACATGATAGCCAGGTCTCAAGCCAAGGAGGAGCACCTTGGTCATCTACAAAAGTTGTTAGACAGGTTGAAGGTATACAAACTGAGGTTGAATCCGAACAAATGCACCTTCAGGGTAAGATCCGATAAACTTTTGGGTTTCATCATCAGCGACAAAGGCATCCAAGTAGATCATGCAAAGGTAAAGGCTATACAAGAAATGCAAGATCCCCGTACAGAGAAGGAAGTTAGAGGTTTCTTGGGGCGCTTGAATTATATCGCCAGGTTCATTTCACATCTGACTGCTACTTGTGAGCCCATCTTCAAGCTTCTGAAGAAAGATCAAGTGGTAAGGTGGAATGATGAATGTCAGACCGCTTTCGAAAGAATCAAAGAATACCTTCAAGAACCACCAATTCTGATGCCTCCAGTTGAAGGAAGACCTTTGATATTGTACTTGACAGTGCTAGACAATTTAATGGGGTATGTGTTGGGGAAGCATGACGAGTCTGGTCGAAAAGAGCACACAATATACTACCTTAGCAAAAAGTTTACCGACTGTGAGACACGATACTCTCTTCTCAAGAAAACTTGATGCACTTTGGCATGGGCTGCTCGCTGACTAAGATAGTATATGCTGACTCACACTACCTTGTTGATATCAAAGATGGATCCGATCAAGTACATTTTTGAGAAGCCTGCACTCTCCAGAAGAATAGCAAGATGGCAGATGATCTTAACTGAGTATGACATACAATATACAACCCAAAAAGCAATAAAGGGGAGTGTATTGGCTGATCATTTGGCTCATCAGGCCGTGGATGACTACCAGTCCATGAATTTTGAGTTCCCGGATGAGAATATTATGCTGGTGACTGACTATGAAGAACCTGGACCGGATGAAGGACCCGAGGAGGGATCCCAATGGACTATGGTTTTTGACGGAGCTTGAAACACACTGGGTAATGGCATCAGCACTGTAATCATATCTCCTGAGGGCTGTCATACTCCTTTCACCGCCTGACTATGCTTCAACTGCACTAACAACATGGCAGAGTATGAAGCTTGTATCATGGGACTCAAGGCCGCTATTGACCTCAGGATCAATCTCTTGGACGTTCTCAGGGATTCAACCTTGGTAATAAGTCAGATCAAAGGCGAATGGGATACGAAGCATCCGAATCTCATCCCATACAAAGAGAATGTGTTGACATTGCTCCCACACTTTGAGGAGGTAACTTTTGAACATTTCCCACGAGAGAAGAACCAGTTAGAGGACGCGCTAGCTACCATGTCTTCTATGTTCAAAGTTAGGTGGGACAATAAAGCTCCCTAAATCACCATTGAGAGGCTGGATAAACCAGCACACTGCTGTGAAATCGATACCAAAGAAGTGGCAGACAAACCCTGGTTTCACGAAGTCAAGAGGTATCTCGAGACTCAATATTATCCCGAAGGGGCATCTGTCAATGATAAGAAATTTTTGAGAAGGTTCTCTGCAAAGTTCTTCCTCAGTAATGGAATCCTCTATAAACGCAACCATGACTCCACACTACTACAGTGTGTAGACAAGAGTGAAGCAGAGAGGATCATGACATATATACATGAAGGCACCTTCGAAACTCATTCTAGTGGACATACCATGGCTAAGAAGATCCTACAGGCAGGATACTACTGGTCCACTATGGAATCCGATTGTGATCAGCACTCTCGAACTTGTCATAAGTGCCAAATCAACGCTGATAAGGTGCATGTGCCTCCGGTCCCCTTAAACGTCTTGACGGCTCCGTGGCCCTTTGTAATGTAGGGCATCGACATGATCGGAGAAATCAGGCCCACCACTTCTAATGGACATCGCTTCATCCTAGTATCCATTGATTACTTCATGAAGTGGGTTGAGGCAGCCTTTTTTGCTACAGTAACCAAGAATGTCGTGGCGCGTTTTATCCGACATAATATGATCCGTCGACATGGGGTGCCAGAGAGAATTATTACTGACAATGGTACGAATCTCAAACACACAATGATCACCGAGCTCTGTAAACAGTTCAAGATACAACATCATAATTCTTCTCCCTACCAGCCAAAGATGAATGGCGTTGTTGAAGCAGCTAACAAGAACATCAAGAAGATTATACAGAAGATGACGGTGACATACAAAGACTGGCATGAGATGTTACCATTTTCTCTTCATGGGTACCATACCTCAGCACGGACGTCGACAGGGGAAACACCCTACTCTCTGGTATATGGCATGGAGGCAGTCCTACCCATCGAAGTCCAGATACCTTCTCTCAGGATTATGAAGGATGCGGGTTTGAACGAAGACGACTGGATCCGAACTCGACTTGATCAGTTGAATCTAATCGACAAAAAGAGACTTACTGCTATCTGCCATGGTCAGACGTATCAAAAGCGAATGATCAAGGATTTTAACAAGAAAGTCAGACGTCAAGAACATCAAGTCAGGGATCTAGTGATCAAATGTATCATACTGTCGCAAGGTGATCCCAGAGGCAAATGGACCCCCACGTACGAAGGACCATTTGTGGTTAAGAACATTTTCTCAGGTGGAGCTATGATTCTAACCGCCATGGATGGTGACGACCTTTCTCACCCTGTCAATACAAACATAGTGAAAAGATACTACGCCTAATTAGAAGACCCACTAGGTTGACTGGCCTAGGTAAAAAATAAGGGCTTCCCGGCGAACCAAAAGGGTTCAGGCAAAAGTAAGGGATGAAAAAGGAAAAAATCTGTGCACCCGACAAGTCAAAAACCTGAAAGGGAGACTTGGGCAAAAAAGGGTATCCTGGTGGACTGAAAACCCGAAAGGGCAGTCCAAGCAAAAGTTAGGGATATAAAGCGTATCACTATGTCTCGTTGGATCATCTTGTGACCAGATTTATATATCAGATATCAAGCTCAGACGGCACCAATCAATCTGATCAACTTTCGGCCAAGAAGTAAAGTGATGAGACGCTTGAAGATATAAAGGCAATAGCAGAGTTGGAACCCAATGGGGTTGTTTCACATAGCTGTTTTTCTTTCTTTTACAAAAATTGTATAGTTTCTATTTTTTAGCAGCGTTCTCTTACTAAAGCGTCAGTCTCCTTGTAAAAAAACGCCTATTACAGGCCAACTTCAGAAATCAATACAAAATTATTTTCACAAGAAACTTAGAGTTTGTTTTTCTTTTTGTTTTGTTTCGCAAGAACGTCCAATGACTTATTTTTTATATATGCATTTGAAAATGATTACTGCTCATGAATATTTACATAAGAAACAAAAGACAATTACTTGTAATTCCATAAACAAGGGCAAAAACAAGAAGTGCCAAACCCGACGGTTACTGCGCCCAGCAAGTGTCGGGATAGAGCCAGCTTTGGAACAAAATCATTGGTACATACACTCCCCACATAGTAAAAGTATTCAAAAGCATTGATGTCAGTTTTCCCGAAACAGGACGTAACCTCCCCAGCCAGGGTCATTCTGAAACCTGACAGCTATATCCTCCAGCCGAATTTCATAATCGCGGGCGAGTCAGTAAATCTCATCCCCCAAGCAGAGTTTATTTCTCTGGATACAGAGGCTCAATCCCCGAAATAGTTCATCACTTCAGCTGCAAAATGCACTTCCTAAAGTTTGTTCCCCGCAGAGTTTATTCTCAAGCAGAATCTCTTCCTGACACAATATTCATAAATCTCCAGCAACATTCATGGATTTATTTTCCCAGATGCGGGCATACCCTGATAGCATTTCGTGAACATACATCATGACATGCACATACATATCATATACATCATAATCTCATTTATTTTGAGAACATCATCTCACCCTGCATTTCATGCATCACATATAATTAACCCTGATATCTTTTCAGGAAAAGACGATTAGCTTCAACAAATCCAGCTGTTATACATGTCACGTCTGTAAAAAACTAATGGAAACTCAGCTCCCTAAACCGAATGGGTCAACTAACCTACACTATTTCTTTGAAGTAACCCTACTATCCAGGTTCCTTCTCATAGCCTTACTATCCAGGCATTCATTTCGAAGTAACCCTACTATCCAGGTTCCTTCTTACAGCCCTAGTATCAAGGCTTTCATTTTGAGGTAACCCTATTATCCAAGTTCCTTCTCGTAGCCCTACTATCTAGGCTTTCATTTCGAAGTAACCTTACGACCCAAGTTCCTTCTTATAGCCCTACTATCCAGGCTTTCATTTTGAAGTAACCCTACTATCCAGGTTCCTTCTTACAGCCCTAATATCCAGGCTTTCATTTCGAAGTAACCCTACTATCCAGGTTCCTTCTCACAACCCTATTATCCAGGTTCCTTCTCGTATCCCTAATATCCAGGCTTTCATTTCGAAGTAACCCTACGACCCAGGTTCCTTATCATAGCCCTACTATCTAGGCTTTCATTTCGAAGTAACCTGTTGTACCCCAAAATTTTCCCTCCCATATTCTTCAAGAAATTGCCAAGTCAAGCTACAAAATTCTCCAAGGGTTGCACAGTTCAAGAGCCTCCTAAATAGTCAAAATTAGGGTTTTGATTCTGATCAAGAAAATGAAGTTTCCAAGGGTCCAATCAAGTCCCACATGCCTACAAATATGGTCAAGCATCCTCATACCAAGTTTCAAGACATTCAGCTCAAAATTGCACAGTCAAAACCCTAAATTGCACTACAGTCAACTGTAGGGGCAAAATGGTCATTTGACAGTCAAAAGTTCAAATTTTTGGTCAACATCTTATTTTGAAGCCACAAACATCATTTGATCAATTCTTGATCATGATTCTCAAAGCTTGGCTCAAAAATCATCAAGATGCAAAAGTTTCCTTATTTGGACAGCTGAAAAAGTCAACTGTAAATTGACCAGGGCATAACTTTCACATGGATTATCAGAAAAATTCAATCTAAAGCTCACTTTGAAGAGAAATACATTTCCTACAACTCATCTTCATACTCCAAGTCCAAGAAATGCTCTCACAAAAAGTTATCAATTTCAACATTATAGGTCATTTTCAAAAGTCAACAAAAAGGGACTTCAAGTCAAAGGCCATAACTTGAGATTGGTAAATCAAAATGACATGGGACCAAATGCATTGGTTAGAGGACTCAAAGACCTTTCCAAAATGTCCAAGAATATGAGAAAATCTTAAAAAATGAGCAAGTTATGCCTTGTGGAAGTTGGGAAATTTTTGGATATCTTGAAAAGTCAATATTGATTCAAATGACCTAAAATTGCTAATGGGCCCATTTTTCTTCCACAATTCATTATCCCAAGCATGCACACGACCATTAGGCCCAAAGGGAAGTTTTTCTCCATTTTTATTTATTTATTTGGATTTTTTATCATTAATAATTCATTTAATTAAATAAAATACATGAAAAATACAAAACTAATGAAATCAAATCTCTTTGTGCAGAAAATACTCTCATTGGACATTCAAGATTCGTGCATGATCATTTTTGGAAAGTTTTGGCATGATTTGGTATCAAATTGCATGAAAAAGATTGAAAAAATAATGCTTGAAAATCAAATATTGAACAATCAAATCTTGGATTCTTTTGATCATATTTTTGACCTAAATCATTACTACATATACAAGGAACACAACCCTAATGCCATTGACCACTCAGCTGCGCAAGAACCCCATCATCAAACTTGAAATTTTTGCAAATAAATTCAAAACTGAAAACCAATTTGTAGGTGGTTTTAAGCCAAGATTTTGATCTCATTAGCACCCTATTTCTACATTTTTTAGATTTTTATTATGAAAATATTATGATTAAACCCTAATTTAAAACTAATTAATTTACATGCAAATTTATTTAAAATATACATACTAAAATAAAGTACTTATTATTTTTTTCTTTTCTGATTTTTAGGTGTTTTTGGTTTTTATGAAAATAATTAATTAATTAAACAAAACAATAATTAAAAGGAAAATAGAAAATAAAATAAAAAAAGTAAATAGAAATAATTGCAAACCTAAGGGGTTCAGACCCCAAATAGGAGGTTTTTCCTTGATAATTCAGGCCCATTTAAATCCCTGGCCTTGTAGACTTTTTCACTCACGTGCAGAAGCGTTGACCAGGTGCATCATGTTCTTCAGATCATGACCTTTGATTTGATGCAACTGGACGCGTGGACGGATAGATTATGAAGGTGTATGATGGTCCTTGATATTGAATCTGCATGTGAATTTTAATTGAAAAATAATATGGACATAATGAAGACCTGGGGCTCGAACCCAGGTCTTGAACGTTAACACACACATGCCTTGCCAATCGTACCAAGCGTGTTTTCTGTATAATAAAGAACAAACAAATATTATAAGAATAAAAACGTGCGTTAGTGCTTTTTAGCGCGAAAATTTAAAAGAGCCAATGGTTGCTGGCCACCACATCATCTTCTTCGTTGGTTTTTATTTCCCTAAAACACAAACATATTAGGCAACGGTTTTGCAAGCGTTTTAAAAGGTCCCTTTCCAGAAAATAACGAATAGCTCTTGGACGCTCATAAATTGAGCGCGAGGGTGGATTCTTGATCGTCCAGACACGCTGATTCCAGTTATGGTACTGTGGGGTTCTGATTTTTCCTGAACTGGGAAACCCCAATTCAAAGTTCTTCAAACCCTAAAAAACGATAATGGTAGATTCGCGTAGGGTGCATAAAAATTCAATCAAACATATGGGTTAGCTTCAGAATTGAATATCAAATATGGTCAAGCATCCTCATACCAAGTTTCAAGACATTCAGCTCAAAATTGCACAGTCAAAACCCTAAATTGCACTACAGTCAACTGTAGGGGCAAAATGGTCATTTGACAGTCAAAAGTTCAAATTTTTGGTCAACATCTTATTTTGAAGCCACAAACATCATTTGATCAATGCTTGATCATGATTCTCAAAGCTTGGCTCAAAAATCATCAAGATGCAAAAGTTTCCTTATTTGGACAGCTGAAAAAGTCAACTGTAAATTGACCAGGGCATAACTTTCACATGGATTATCAGAAAAATTCCATCCAAAGCTCACTTTGAAGAGAAAGACATTTCCTACAACTCATCTTCATACTCCAAGTCCAAGAAATGCTCTCACAAAAAGTTATCAATTTCAACATTATAGGTCATTTTCAAAAGTCAACAAAAAGGGACTTCAAGTCAAAGGCCATAACTTGAGATTGGTAAATCAAAATGACATGGGACCAAAGGCATTGGTTAGAGGACTCAAAGACCTTTCCAAAATGTCCAAGAATAAGAGAACAACTTAAAAAATGAGCAAGATATGCCTTGTGGAAGTTGGGAAATTTTTGGATATCTTGAAAAGTCAATATTGATTCAAATGACCTAAAATTGCTAATGGGCCCATTTTTCTTCCACAATTCATTATCCCAAGCATGCACACGACCATTAGTCCCAAAGGGAAGTTTTTCTCCATTTTTATTTATTTATTTGGATTTTTTATCATTAATAATTCATTTAATTAAATAAAATACATGAAAAATACAAAACTAATGAAATCAAATCTCTTTGTGCAGAAAATACTCTCATTGGACATTCAAGATTCGTGCATGATCATTTTTGGAAAGTTTTGGCATGATTTGGTATCAAATTGCATGAAAAAGATTGAAAAAATAATGCTTGAAAATCAAATATTGAACAATCAAATCTTGGATTCTTTTGATCAGATTTTTGACCTAAATCATTACTACATATACAAGGAACACAACCCTAATTCCGTTGACCACTCAGCTGCGCAAGAACCCCATCATCAAACTTGAAATTTTTGCAAATAAATTCAAAACTGAAAACCAATTTGTAGGTGGTTTTAAGCCAAGATTTTGATCTCATTAGCTTCCTGCAGCTTCAAGGAGAATTTTCCAATCAAAACCAATCGTTCTAACACCCTAAATTGGTAACACGACCTCGCCCTGTACAGAAAAAATCTCATAATCTTGCATCTCGATTCATGCACTTTTAATAATTTTTGATGCTTGATTCATATTCAATATTCAATTCTGAAGCTAACCCATATGTTTGATTGAATTTTTATGCACCCTACGCGAATCTACCATTATCGTTTTTTAGGGTTTGAAGAACTTTGAATTGGGGTTTCCCAGTTCAGGAAAAATCAGAACCCCACAGTACCATAACTGGAATCAGCGTGTCTGGACGATCAAGAATCCACCCTCGCGCTCAATTTATGAGCGTCCTAGAGCTATTCGTTATTTTTTGGAAAGGGACCTTTTAAAACGCTTGCAAAACCGTTGCCTAATATGTTTGTGTTTCAGGGAAATAAAAACCAACGAAGAAGATGATGTGGTGGCCAGCAACCATTGGCTCTTTTGAATTTTCGCGCTAAAAAGCACTAACGCACGTTTTTATTCTTATAATATTTGTTTGTTCTTTATTATACAGAAAACGCGCTTGGTACGATTGGCAAGGCATGTGTGTGTTAACGTTCAAGACCTGGGTTCGAGCCCCAGGTCTTCATTATGTCCATATTATTTTTCAATTAAAATTCACATGCAGATTCAATATCAAGGACCATCATACACCTTCATAATCTATCTGTCCACGCGTCCAGTTGCATCAAATCAAAGGTCATGATCTGAAGAACATGATGCACCTGGTCAACGCTTCTACACGTGAGTGAAAAAGTCTACAAGGCCAGGGATTTAAATGGGCCTGAATTATCAAGGAAAAACCTCCTATTTGGGGTCTGAACCCCTTAGGTTTGCAATTCTTTCTATTTACTTTTTTTATTTTATTTTCTATTTTCCTTTTAATTATTGTTTTGTTTAATTAATTAATTATTTTCATAAAAACCAAAAACACCTAAAAATCAGAAAAGAAAAAAATAATAAGTACTTTATTTTAGTATGTATATTTTAAATAAATTTGCATGTAAATTAATTAGTTTTAAATTAGGGTTTAATCATAATATTTTCATAATAAAAATCTAAAAAATGTAGAAATAAGGTTTAATTAATGTTTTTATTCCTTTTTATTTTTTCTCCCATAATAATTAAATAATTAAATATTTATTTTTATAATTAAATTGCATGTAAATAATTAGGTTTAATTTTAGGGCAAAACTTTAATCTCTTTTTTTAATAAAATTAAAATAACTAGAATTAGGGTTAGTATTTATCTTAATTAATTCTTTTTTCATAAAAATCCAAAAAAATCATAAAATACCAAAAAGACAATTTCTTTTCCTTTTAATTTTAATTAATTCATCGTTTAATTTAATTTTGCAAAAAGGGTCCAACGCCCTCGTTTTTAATTCTTATTAATTCGCATATTTGTTTTATTTCGTTTAAATATTTATGTATCTCTCCCGAAGCCATGTAATTAATTTCTTGCACTTTTAATTCTTTATTTTCTTTAATTCTTTATTTTTCTGTCAAATCAGGTTCGAGAAATTTTGGCGATGTGGACCCGCGCCTTTTGTAATAGCTTTAGAACTTTTATTTTCTCGCAATATTTTAACTGTTAATTAAATCGCATGCAAGAATGAATGTCTAAATAAAAACAAGCGCATAGATCACCAATAACATGACAAGATAAAATAAATGAACATGACACACAAATCACACACCACCCCTAGGGTACGCCTCACTGTTGCCTTGCCTCGAAAGGTGATCGTCGAGTAGAGGATGTCTTGGTAAGTCCTCATGATCCGGGAACCTGGCATGAGCGTAGCTTCTAAGGTGTCTTCCCATTGCTCTGGTGATCACCATGTCCCGAACCTCGAATTGACCCGAACACCTCCAACGGTGGTGCTACCTACCTCTCAATGGTGGGGTGGCACTACTTTAAAGGACATCTACACAGACGAATTCCTTAGGGTAGGTAGACGACTCTAGATACTTGCTCTAATTTCAAAACAAATTCAAAAATACTTTTCACACCGACACATTTTCAAAAAGCTTTCGAAAGCAACTTTTCAAACATTCTTGAGGACCGATACAAGAGTCGAACTGGAATTTTCAAAGAAAATTTTTAAAAACCACAGTTGAAAAGCAAACAAACCATTTTTGAAAACACAAATGAGCGAGTATCTAAGAGCCCATGGATAACCATGGATAGAAAGGGTGCTAACACCTTCCCTTTCTATAATCTACCTCCCGAACCGAGAGCAATCTCTATAAGGAATTTTTCTGTGCTTTTGTCCTTTCCATTCAGAGAAAATAAAAGACGGTGGCGACTCTTGCTTCCGCGACATTTCGCGAACCAGCGTTAAACAGTCAGTTCCAGATCCACCGATCACAGAACTGGCGACTCTGCTGGGGACCAAACTTAAAGTGAGGTGTACCTTAGGGCTAGTTCATAACTGTGTTTTCAATTGTTTTCCTTGTGTGCTTTAAAATTGTGGGTTGCTTGGGAGTTACATAGATCCTAACCCGGATCTGGGGATACCCTGTTTAGGTAGCATAAGCTGTGAGGGACCTGTCCGGCGTAGACCGACACGGGTGAAGCAGTGGCTACGTTGGTGTGGCACCTTGGTCTGTACCGATATCCCTTGTGTCGCAACGAGGAGAATATGGGTCTTCTAAGGAGTCATTAAGCACCAACAACCTTAGAACCTTAATTGACACAACTTAGCCTTTAGAACAGTAGCAGTATGCTACGCCCATTGAGGCTAAACTCTCGTGATGGTTCTGGCCGCAAGAAAAGATTGCGATGCTGGAGTTATGACCGATTGAGGGTAGTCAATGATATTGGGATCCTCTAAGAACCCGGTTACTTTGATAGGACAGGTATGAACCAACGAACTGAAAGAGGGTAGTACCTAGACCTCATGCTGGCCTAAACTTTAGGGGCTTGCCTTGTGTGACTTGTGTGCCTTACCATGTTTGCCTTTGTATCTATTTGTGGTGTGCTTTATCATAGCATCATAACATCATGAGCATTGCATGCATCCTGCATAAGGACTGACCATTTCAAAGACAAGAGGGTTTCATCTTTGCTCTGTTTTGTAGGACATTATGATGCCTGTGCGAAGGAATACTATCCGGTTCAACTTTGTCCGTTCACCTGAGTTGCTTGATGAGTTGGTTAGCAGAATTCCAAATACCACTTCCTTCATTCAGAGGCATGGTTCTCTTCTCAGTTTAGTCACTGCAAAGCAGGATCAACAGTTGATGAGTGTTCTGACCCAGTTCTATGACCCTCTGTACCAGTGCTTCACCTTTCAAGACTTCCAGCTGGTCCCTACCCTGGAAGAGTTCTCTGATTTTCTTGGTATCCCTATCTTGGATCAGACTCCCTTTACTGGCTGGGAAAAGACCCTCAGACTTGAGGATGTTGCTGCAGCTCTTCCTTTGACCCATCAAGAGGTAACAGACAACTGGGTGACTAGAAGCGGAGTTAAGGGTTTCTTGGCCAAGTTTCTGATTGGTAAAGCTAACAGTTTCTGGAATGACCTGGACTTTAGGGCATATGAAGACATCTTGGCCCTCCTAATCTATGGGTTAGTCCTGTTTCCTAATCCTGACAACTTCATCAATGTCACTGCCATAAGGATCTTTATGTCTCAGAATCCTGTGCCCACTCTCTTGGGTGACATCTTGCAACAGCTTCATGCTCGTACTACCCGAAGACGGGGAACCCTATGGTGTTGTATCCCCTTGTTGGTGAGGTGGTTTATTTCGCACCTCCCTAAGTTCGTGCTGAAGAACCAAGAAGGAAGAGGTTGGGCTCACAGGTTAATGTCTCTCACCGATAAAGACATCATTTGGACTTGCAGAGGTTTGGATGAGATAGCTGTTATTGATCGATGCGGGGAATACCCTAATGTTCCTCTGATTGGTACCTAAGGAGGGATCTCTTACAATCCATGTCTAGCACTCCGTCAGTTTGGAAGAGCAAGAAGAGCAGGTCCCCATGAGATGTTGGTGCCTCACATCAGTTTTGAATTTCAGGTGGATAGTGACGAGCTACGTCGTAGGTTCATCAAGGCTTGGGAAAAGGTTCATAAAGCTGACCCACAGGAGTTAGGGCCAAAGACTTCTTTACCTATGGAAGCCTACTACAAATGGGTTCGCATCCGTGCTCAGAAGTTAGGTATGCCGTATGAAGCTGTCAGACCCGTCATTCTTGAATGTCCTGACAAAGATGGTGTTCCTCCAACTGTCCTTCCTCCTCAGATACCTACTGATTATGAGACATTGAAGAGATCTTGGTCGCAACTGCGAGAAGAGCGAGATTCTTACCGGGAAAAGTTCAACGAGCAGGAATCAAAGATCCAGAAGCTGACAAAGCAGTTGGAGAATGAGAGAGCTCTGAATGCCTACATCCGTACTGAGAAGAGGAGACCATGGGATCAATAAGGAGCTCCAGATGTGCTTTTACAGTTTTATTTCCTTTTCAGTATTTCCTTTCATGTAACGCCTAAGGGCAACCTGTTGAATAATTTCAGTTTCAAAGTTGAATCTAATGAAGTGTGTTCCTTTTGTTTACAAAGTTGATTCCCGATTGTCTTTGAAAACATAAATCATACGCATTCCATTCATCATGTGCATAGCAGGTTTTCTCCTTTTCAGGTTGCTTACCGTTCTTCGCTGTTTATTTCAGCATCATGAATCCCGACTCGTCATCAACTGAGACATCCATCAAGGCTCTTCAGGCGCAGAATACGCAGTTTCAGGAATTAATCAAGGGTTTGGCTCAAGGCCAAGAAGAGCTGAAGGCTATGCTCCTGAAGAAGGAGAAGAAGAAGAAGAAGAGAAGGATTGTTCTGTTCAACTCGGGCCGAAGGTTCGGCAATACTCTGCAGCATAAAGAGGCTGGTTCTTCTGTTGGCAAGGGTACTCCTCAAGAGGCAAGGGTTCCTAGTCCGGTAGTCTCCGACAACGAGACTGATTTTGATGAAGAGCATTATCCTCCGGCAGAAGACCGTTACAAGCAGCTGGAGGATAGGCTGAATGCCATGGAGATACAACAGGTTCCTGGGCTAGATTTTGGAGATCTGGGTTTGTCAACTGGTGTGATTATTCCTCATAAGTTCAAAGCACCATCTTTCGCTAAGTATGACGGGGCGTCTTGTCCCAAGCTACATCTCAGGTCCTATGTTCGGAAGATCCAACCGTACTCAGCGGATAAGAATTTGTGGATCCACTTCTTCCAGGAGAGTCTTTCAGGGACTCATCTCGAATGGTTCTATCAGCTGGATGGGACCAAGGTTCGTAACTGGGAGGAGTTGGCTACTGCTTTCTACAAGAAGTATCAATATAATGCCGACCTTGCCCCTACACGTACCCAACTCCAGGATATGTCGTTAGGTTCAAGTGAAGGTTTTAAGGAGTACGCTCAGAAGTGGAGAGACCTGGCTGGCAGGGTGCAGCCTCCATTGACGGATCGGAAGTTGGTAGACATGTTCTTGGGGACCCTATCTGGGCCATTTTTCAACCATCTTATCGGGAATTCGTCGGCAGGGTTCACTGATCTGATTCTGACTGGAGAGAGAATTGAGGCTGGGTTGAAGTCTGGAAAGATTCCGAAGGGTGCATCATCTAGTTCTGAGAAGAAACCCTTCAAGAAGGAGGCCAGTGCCGTGTATGGTTCCAAGAGATCAGAGAGATCTGAGCGCCGCCAATCTGTCAGTGCGGTAACGATTGCCAAGCCTACTGCCGCTCCTCGGTCGACCAATCCTCAAAGGGCTGAAAGACCTCGGAGAGAATTCACCCGGTTGAGTATGACCTTGTCGCAGATCTTACCGTATTTTCTCTCAACCAACTTAGTGACTGTCAGAGAGGCGCCGAAGTTCCCCAATACTGCATCTCCTAAGTACAACCCAAATGCTCGTTGTGCTTACCATTCAGATAGCCCGGGGCATTCTACTGATGACTGTTGGGCATTAAGAATTAAGGTGCAAGACCTTATCGACGCAAAGGAGATACAGTTCGAAGCGCCTGAGAGGCCAAATGTAGTTACTGCTCCTATGCCTCAGCACGGGGTAAACGCTGTTGACGAAGATATTTACGCTGTTTCTGTGGATGATCTGGCCACTCCTCTGAAGACCGTCAAGAGGAACCTACTGCTGGCCGATTTATTTCTGGGTTGCAGTGAGGGTTGCCTGTTCTGTGCTGTTTCCCTATCTGGTTGTCCCTTGCTGAAGTTAGGCATCCAAAGCCTAATGGATAGCAAGGAGATTCTGTTTAAGAAGTCTACTGTTCAGTTGGTTCCGGTGGAAGAAGTTTCTGTGGTTACCATCTTCAATAATCCAATCCAGGTTCTCCCGAAGAAGCCTGTTCAAATGATGACTGTTGCACCTATTGTTATCACTGTTCCGGGGCCCCTGCCCTATGTATCTGATAAAGCTGTCCCCTGGCACTATGGGGCAGACGTATATGTGAATGGGATCAAACAAGAATTCGACACTGGCGCCAGCATTTGTGATATCACTGGCCCAACTAAGGTTACCCGCAGTGGCAGGCTCTTCTCGCCTGACATTGCACCGCCTGCTGCTCGAAGACCACTCCTTATAACTCCTACAAGTGTACCTGTTCCGGTTGCTGATCAAGTTGTTTCTCCTGCTGCCGAGTCATCCAATGCTCGGGGCAAAGGAATTGAAGTTGAGCCTGCCCAGATGGAGGCACCTATACCTGTAACTGCTGAAGCCTCCCAACAGGAAATGGAGGAGATTCTAAAGATAATAAAGAAGAGTGACTTCAATGTTGTGGAACAGCTGGGGCACACGCCCTCCAAAATCTCCATGCTCTCTTTATTGCTGTGCTCCGAGGCCCATGCTAAGGCCTTAATCTCATTCCTCAAGACGGCCCATGTGCCACAGGAGACATCTGCTGTCCAATTCACTGACTGCGTAGCAAATCTGACAGCAGACAATGGCTCGGGTTTCTCAGATGCTGACTTGACTGCGAAAGGAAGAGACCACAATGATGCCCTGTATGTCTCTATCGAATGCAGGGGCACTACCTTGGCACATGTGTTGGTGGATACTGGTTCGTCCTTGAATGTGCTACCCAAGAAGGCTTTAGACCGTTTAGATTGTGAAGGCCTGTAACTGAAACCCAGCAATATCATCGTCAGGGCCTTTGACGGTTCAAAAAGGATGGTTCATGGAGAGGTTGACATCCCGATTCGTGTGGGCTCTCAGGTGTTTGACTCTACATTTTATGTGATGGATATCCGTCCATCGTACTCTTGTCTACTGGGTCGACCTTGGATCCATAAGGCTGGGACAGTGACCTCTACCTTGCACCAGAAGCTGAAGTACCCCGTCAGAGGGAAGATCGTCACTGTGCAAGGAGAGGAGGAGTATATGGTAAGCCACCTGAATTCCTTCAGATACATTGAAATGGATGGGGAGTTTATTGAAACCCCCTTTCAGCATTTCGAGGAGGTGCTTCCAATTGCAGCGGCAGCAGAAACAGCGGTAGAAGAGAATGCTCCTTTGAAGATGGCTTCACTGAAGGATGCCCGAGCTGTGGTTCAGAAAGGTGACTGTGCTAACTGGGGCAGGCTTCCAGACTTTACACAGAAGACTGACAAATTTGGGCTGGGTTTTACTGCAGTGGGTCATAAAGCTATGCGGAAAGCGACGACCGGAAGACCTCCTGTGTTCATTACAAATCCAGGAGTAAATGCTGTTGGGGAAGACAACGAAGTGGATGAAGCAGAATTCAATAGCTGGATCTACCCGACGACCGAAGGCGGATTGAACAAATGGATTGCCAAAGACCATACTCCTGTTACCTTTGTGACGCAGTAATAAATTTCTTTGTTTTGCTATTTGTAATAAACAATAAATAAACTCTATGGCCCGGTGTCTTACCCGAGGCACCGTGGTTTCATTTGTGAGGGCATATAAATTGTCATTTCATATATCATGAATGAAAATCTTGGACGTTTTCTCGCATTACAAATTTTATGCTCCTTTTCTGTCTTTCTTTCCTTTACATATATTTCAAAACAGCTGTATTTACACACACACTCACTCATACAGGTTTCAATCCACTCTGGATCTCACTGGTAACGACTCTTCTACTGCCAGTTATGACTTCGAAAATCCGATCAACTTAGCCGAAGACGAAGGTGAAGATGATTGCGAAGTGCCTGGCGAGCTTGCAAGACTGTTGCTTCAGGAAGAGAGGGTAATTCAACCCCATGAAGAGCCAGTGGAAACAATAAACTTGGGTACTGAGGCAGACAGGAAAGAGGTAAAGATTGGTGCCAACCTAGAGCTCAGCGTGAAGAAACGGTTGACTCAGATGCTGCATGATTATATGGAGATCTTTGCCTGGTCCTACGAAGACATGCCCGGGTTGGATACCGATATCGTGGTCCATCACTTGCCTACCAAAGAAGACTACCCTCCGGTTAAGCAAAAGGTCCGCCGTATGCGTCCAGAGATGTCTGAGAAGATTAAAGCCGAGGTTATGAAGCAGTTTGACGCTGGGTTCCTTGCAGTGACTTCTTACCCTCAGTGGGTTGCTAATGTGGTGCCGGTACCTAAGAAGGACGGTAAGGTCAGAATGTGTGTCGATTACAAGGATCTGAACAGGGCCAGCCCCAAGGATGACTTCCCTTTACCTCACATTGATGTCCTTGTTGATAATACAGCTCAGCACAAGGTATTCTCTTTCATGGATGGCTTTTCAGGTTACAATCAGATCAAGATGGCACCTGAAGACATGGAAAAGACTACATTTGTTACTCAGTGGGGCACCTTCTGCTACAAGGTCATGCCTTTTGGACTAAAGAATGCTGGGGAAACCTACCAACGCGCCATGGTTGCTTTATTTCATGACATGATCCATCATGAGATAGAAGTATATGTTGACGACATGATCGCAAGGTCCTAGACTGAGGAAGAGCACCTAGATCATCTGCAGAAGTTGTTTGACCGGTTGAAACTGTACAAGCTAAGGTTGAACCCGAACAAGTGCACCTTCGGGGTAAGATCTGGAAAGTTGCTAGGCTTTGTGGTAAGTGACAAGGGTATTCAAGTGGACCCTGCCAAGGTCAAAGCTATTCAAGAGATGCCAGTTCCTAGGACAGAGAAGGAAGTCAGAGGCTTTTTAGGACGCCTGAATTACATTGCTCGATTCATCTCACATATGACTGCTACCTGTGAACCAATCTTCAAGCTGCTGAAGAAAGATCAGGTAGTACGATGGAACGATGAATGTCAGGCTGCTTTCGACAGAATCAAAGAGTATCTCCAAGAACCACCCATCCTTATGCCGCCGGTTGAAGGGAGACCTCTGATACTATACCTAACAGTACTTGACAATTCAATGGGGTGTGTGCTGGGGCAGCATGACGAGTCTGGCCAAAAAGAGCATGCCATTTATTACCTTAGCAAAAAGTTTACCGACTGTGAGACCCGATACTCACTGCTTGAGAAAACTTGCTGCGCTTTGGTATGGGCTGCTCGCCGGATGAGACAGTATATGATGACTCATACCACCTTGTTGATCTCAAAGATGGATCCTATAAAGTACATATTCGAAAAGCCTGCCCTGTCTGGGAGAATTGCAAGATGGCAGATGATCTTGACGGAATACGACATTCAGTACACGACCCAGAAAGCCATCAAGGGAAGTGTATTGGCAGACCATTTGGCACATCAGGCCGTAGACGACTATCAGTCAATGAACTTTGAGTTTCCGGATGAAAGCATCATGATAGTAACAGATTGTGAAGTACCTGGACCGAATGAAGGACCTGAGGAAGGATCCCGATGGTCTATGCACTTTGACGGAGCCTCCAACGCTTTGGGTAACAGTATCGGCGCCATAATCATATCACCGCAAGTTACTCATACTCCACTCACTCCCCGGCTGTGTTTCAATTGTACCAACAACATGGCGGAGTATGAGGCGTGCATCATAGGTCTTCAAGCTGCAATCGATCTAAGGATCAAGTTTCTGAGTGTCTTCGGAGATTCCGCTCTTGTGATCAATCAGATCAAAGGAGAGTGGGATACGAAACATCCGAACCTTATTCCTTACAGAGAATGTGTGTTGACCTTGATCCCCCACTTCACAGAAATAACCTTTGAACACTTTCCGAGAGAAGAGAATCAGTTAGCAGACGCGTTAGCTACAATGTCTTCAATGTTCAAGGTCAAATGGGACAACGAGGCTCCCCGGATCATCATTTGGAAACTGGACGAACCGGCATACTGTTGTGATCTCGAGACTGAATTGGTGACTGAGAAACCTTGGTACCATGAGGTGAAGAGATATTTGGAAACTCAGGAATACCCTGAAGGTGCATCTGTCAACGATAAGAAATTCCTGAGAAGGTTCGCGACAAAGTTCTTCCTTAGCAACAGCATCTTGTACAAGCGAAACCATGATTCAACCTTACTGCGTTGTGTGGATAAGATTGAAGCAGAAAGGATCATGGAAGAGCTACACGAAGGGACCTTTGGTACACATTCCAGTGGGCACACTATGGCTAAGAAGATCCTTCGGGCAGGATATTACTGGTCCACAATGGAGGCTGACTGCTACCAACATTCTAGGACATGCCATAAGTGCCAGATTTATGCAGACAAGGTGCATGTTCCTCCAGTTCCCCTGAATGTTCTGACTGCGCCTTGGCCGTTTGCAATGTGGGGCATAGACATGATCGGCGAGATTAAACCTACGGCATCTAATGGGAATCGCTTCATCCTAGTGGTGATTGATTATTTTACAAAGTGGGTTGAGGCAGCATCCTACGCTACGGTAACCAAGACTGTTGTGGCACGGTTCATTCGGCACAACCTGATCTGTCGGTACGGCGTCCCAGAGAGAATTATTACAGACAACGGTACCAATCTGAACAATAAGATGATCGCTGAGCTCTGCGAGCAGTTCAAGATACAACACCACAATTCTTCTCCTTACAGACCGAAGATGAATGGGGCTGTAGAAGCAGCAAATAAGAACATTAAGAAAATCGTGCAAAAGATGACAGTGACTTATAAAGATTGGCACGAGATGTTACCGTTCGCTCTACATGGGTACCGTACCTCAGCCAGGACGTCAACCGGGGCAACTCCTTTCTCCTTGGTTTATGGTATGGAAGCAGTCTTACCAATCGAAGTACAAATACCCTCTCTCCGGATAATGAAGGACGCAAATCTGAACGAAGATGATTGGATCCAGACACGACTTGATCAGCTCAACCTCATTGATGAAAAAAGACTTGCTGCTATCTGCCATGTTCAGACGTATCAGAAACGGATGATCAGGGCATTTAACAAAAAGGTCAGACCACAGGAATATCAAGTTGGGGATCTGGTAATCAAGCGAATCATCCTTCCACAGAGTGATCCAAGGGGCAAATGGACCCCTACGTACGAAGGGCCATTTGTGGTTAAGCATGTGTTCTTAGGAGGAGCCATGATTCTAACCAACATGGATGGTGACGACCTTCCTCACCCCGCCAATGCAGACACAGTAAAAAGATACTACGCATGGAAAAAAGACCCGCTAGGCTGACATGCCTAGGCAAAAATTAGGGCTTCCCGGCGAACCAAAAGGGTTCGGGCAAAATGAAGGGATGAAATGAAAAAATATGTACACCCGGCAAGTCGAAAACCTGAAAAGGCGGCTTGGGCAAAAATGGGTATCCCGGTGGACTGAAAACCCGAAAGGGCGGTCCAGGCAAAAATTAGGGATAAAAGCGTAATACTATGTCTCATTGGATCACTTTGCATCCAGAATCCGGTATCTACACCAAGTTCAGATGGCATCGATCAGTCAGCTTCACCTTCAACCAAGGTCATCAAGTGATGAGACGCTCGGAGATATAACGGCAATAGCAGAGCTGAAACCCAGTGAATCATTCATATTTCACACAGCTGTTTTATTTTCTCTTGTACAAAATTTGTATAAACTCTTTTGTTCGGCGGCGTTCCCTTACTAGGACGTCAGCCTCTTGTACACAAAACGCCTATTTTCAGGCCATTCAAAAATCAATACAAATATACTTTTCAGTTAAACGTGCCAATTGTTTTTCTTTTCTGTTTTGTTTTGCGAAGAACGTCCAAGGTTCAATTTGTGATATGTGCATTGACAATAATTTGCTAACTCATAAATATTTGCATGCGAAACAAAGGATTAATTACAGGTAACATTAGAAACAGGGGCAATAAAGAGTGGTCTAAGCAATCTAATTGTCCTGTCCTCCAAGGTACCAAGGTAGGTTCAACTAAAGAACATAACCAGATATCCTAATTCCCCAGAGAGTAAGCAATCGACACACTCTCTCCAAGTTATATTATCAGGCCTTAAGGAAGTTGGGTATCCTCCAGCAGATCTCAATGTTCCCCAGCAGTATACACATTCTTAACAAGCATCCCCGGCAGTCTTGGTCTAAAGATTGTTCCCCGGCGGCATATCAACATTCAAAGGAATCACTTCCCCCGCAGTTCAAAACTTCCCCAGAAGAGTCCAATCCAGTTCCCCAGGAAGGTTGGAATTCATATCCCCAAGCAGTAAGCTTATCCCCAGTAGATTCTGGAAGTTTACCCTCGAAGAGCACGAACGCGTCGCCCGGCTTTATTTAAAGAGTTATTTCCCTAACAGGATATAACTGGGTTATCCTCAGCCAAAAGCCACGGAAAGGTCGTCGTCAATACAGTTCTTTCCAATCCCTAGCGAAGTCTGTTCACACTTCCAATACAGCAAAGATATCCCCAGCAAGTTACCATCAACACTCAGCAAAGTATCTCTCTCCCCACAAAGTATTGCTTCCCAGCAAGATTACTAGAGTACTTTCCTCCCCGCAGAGTTATTCCATTCGCCAAGTTTATTCCCCAACGGAGTCATCTTCTCCTACCGGTATTCTTGCAATCATCATCCCCAGCGGAAGCGAAATCTATTCTTCAACATCAGCCCAGGAGTGACTTCCCGACACCCGTCAAGGATTTACTTTCCTAGACGAAAACATACATTCCTAAAAATCACATACATCATTATAGCATGCATAGACGCATCATATCATATAAATCTCATTTATGTTGAGAACATCATTGCTTGATCCATATCATGCATTGCATATGACTGACCCTTACCTTTCAGGAAAGATGCAGTTAAATTCTCCATCATATTTCAAGACCTAGACCGGTTCAGTTAATCGACTCCAAAGATTTCTTATCCAGTCCAAGGCCTTCTCTAGTCCAGCTAAATCGACTCCCAACAGATTTTTCCGATGAAGACTCAGTAGAAGTTATCAAAGGTTTTTCTCAAACGTCCGCTTTTGAGATTATAATTTCCTATGGTTCTCTCCCCGACGGTGCGTGAGATGATAATTCCATCCCAGGTTTTTCTCAAACGTCCGCTTTTGAGATTATAATTTCCTATGGTTCTCTCCCCGACGGTGCGTGAGATGATAATTCCATTCCAGGTTTTTCTCAGACGTCCGCTTTTGAGATTATAATTTCCTATGGTTCTCTCCCCGATGGTGCGTGAGATGATAATTCCATTCCAGGTTTTTCTCAGACATCCGCTTTTGAGATTATAATTTCCTATGGTTCTCTCCCCGACGGTGCGTGAGATGATAATTCCATCCCAGGTTTTTATCAAACGTCCGCTTTTGAGATTATAATTTCCTATGGTTCTCTCCCCAGCGGTGCGGAGATGATAATTCTAACTCAGGTTTTTCTCAAACGTCCGCTTTTGAGATTATAATTGCCTATGGTTCTCTTCCCGATACTATGAAGATGGTAATTCCCACCAAGATTTTCTCAACGAGCGTTGTTGAAGTTAAAGTCACCCAAGGTTCTCTCACCGTTCCTGCTGAGGTAGTAACCATCCTTGGTTTATTCATCACCTTTTGAAGATCCAGATTCAGCTCCTGTAACCAGTCAGGACACATCTATACCAAGCATCTGAAAACCAGCTCCTGCAACGTGTCAGGTACTCATTTTTTTTCTTTTTGCAGGTATGCAAGTTCTCGCTAAGGAATCTCTTATGCGATCAACATCCAGATGGCATCTATAAGCCCATCACCCTATTCATCAATCTCCAAATGGCATCTGTAAGCCCATTCCCATCATCACACTGCTACTATGTGAGCGCAAATTTCTGGGCACTCTAGTGTTCAATCATCTTCTACCTTCGGATTACGAAAGGCACGTCAGCCAATCTGCATCCTCAGGTCTAAGAAGATTGAACAGGGGCAACTGTTGTACCCCAAAATTTGCCCTCCCATATTCTTCAAGAAATTGCCAAGTCAAGCTACAAAATTCTCCAAGGGTTGCAAAGTTCA
Source organism: Vicia faba (assembly GCA_948472305.1). Lineage (NCBI taxonomy): Eukaryota > Viridiplantae > Streptophyta > Magnoliopsida > Fabales > Fabaceae > Vicia > Vicia faba. The sequence continues at coordinate 365,575,369 of OX451737.1, read as the reverse complement.
AGAGCCTCCTAAACAGTCAAAATTAGGGTTTTGATTCTGATCAAGAAAATGAAGTTTCCAAGGGTCCAATCAAGTCCCACATGCCTACAAATATGGTCAAGCATCCTCATACCAAGTTTCAAGACATTCAGCTCAAAATTGCACAGTCAAAACCCTAAATTGCACTACAGTCAACTGTAGGGGCAAAATGGTCATTTGACAGTCAAAAGTTCAAATTTTTGGTCAACATCTTATTTTGAAGCCACAAACATCATTTGATCAATGCTTGATCATGATTCTCAAAGCTTGGCTCAAAAATCATCAAGATGCAAAAGTTTCCTTATTTGGACAGCTGAAAAAGTCAACTGTAAATTGACCAGGGCATAACTTTCACATGGATTATCAGAAAAATTCCATCCAAAGCTCACTTTGAAGAGAAAGACATTTCCTACAACTCATCTTCATACTCCAAGTCCAAGAAATGCTCTCACAAAAAGTTATCAATTTCAACATTATAGGTCATTTTCAAAAGTCAACAAAAAGGGACTTCAAGTCAAAGGCCATAACTTGAGATTGGTAAATCAAAATGACATGGGACCAAAGGCATTGGTTAGAGGACTCAAAGACCTTTCCAAAATGTCCAAGAATATGAGAAAAGCTTAAAACATGAGCAAGTTATGCCTTATGGAAGTTGGGAAATTTTTGGATATCTTGAAAAGTCAATATTGATTCAAATGACCTAAAATTGCTAATGGGCCCATTTTTCTTCCACAATTCATTATCCCAAGCATGCACACGACCATTAGGCCCAAAGGGAAGTTTTTCTCCATTTTTATTTATTTATTTGGATTTTTTATCATGAATAATTCATTTAATTAAATAAAATACATGAAAAATACAAAACTAATGAAATCAAATCTCTTTGTGCAGAAAATACTCTCATTGGACATTCAAGATTCGTGCATGATCATTTTTGGAAAGTTTTGGCATGATTTGGTATCAAATTGCATGAAAAAGATTGAAAAAATAATGCTTGAAAATCAAATATTGAACAATCAAATCTTGGATTCTTTTGATCATATTTTTGACCTAAATCATTACTACATATACAAGGAACACAACCCTAATGCCATTGACCACTCAGCTGCGCAAGAACCCCATCATCAAACTTGAAATTTTTGCAAATAAATTCAAAACTGAAAACCAATTTGTAGGTGGTTTTAAGCCAAGATTTTGATCTCATTAGCTTCCTGCAGCTTCAAGGAGAATTTTCCAATCAAAACCAATCATTCTAACACCCTAGATTGGTAACACGACCTCGCCCTGTACAGAAAAAATCTCATAATCTTGCATCTCGATTCATGCACTTTTAATAATTTTTGATGCTTGATTCATATTCAATATTCAATTCTGAAGCTAACCCATATGTTTGATTGAATTTTTATGCACCCTACGCGAATCTACCATTATCGTTTTTTAGGGTTTGAAGAACTTTGAATTGGGGTTTCCCAGTTCAGGAAAAATCAGAACCCCACAGTACCATAACTGGAATCAGCGTGTCCGGACGATCAAGAATCCACCCTCGCGCTCAATTTATGAGCGTCCTAGAGCTATTCGTTATTTTCTGGAAAGGGACCTTTTAAAACGCTTGCAAAACCGTTGCCTAATATGTTTGTGTTTCAGGGAAATAAAAACCAACGAAGAAGATGATGTGGTGGCCAGCAACCATTGGCTCTTTTGAATTTTTGCGCTAAAAAGCACTAACGCACGTTTTTATTCTTATAATATTTGTTTGTTCTTTATTATACAGAAAACGCGCTTGGTACGATTGGCAAGGCATGTGTGTGTTAACGTTCAAGACCTGGGTTCGAGCCCCAGGTCTTCATTATGTCCATATTATTTTTCAATTAAAATTCACATGCAGATTCAATATCAAGGACCATCATACACCTTCATAATCTATCCGTCCACGCGTCCAGTTGCATCAAATCAAAGGTCATGATCTGAAGAACATGATGCACCTGGTCAACGCTTCTGCACGTGAGTGAAAAAGTCTACAAGGCCAGGGATTTAAATGGGCCTGAATTATCAAGGAAAAACCTCTTATTTGGGGTCTGAACCCCTTAGGTTTGCAATTCTTTCTATTTACTTTTTTTATTTTATTTTCTATTTTCCTTTTAATTATTGTTTTGTTTAATTAATTAATTATTTTCATAAAAACCAAAAACACCTAAAAATCAGAAAAGAAAAAAAATAATAAGTACTTTATTTTAGTATGTATATTTTAAATAAATTTGCATGTAAATTAATTAGTTTTAAATTAGGGTTTAATCATAATATTTTCATAATAAAAATCTAAAAAATGTAGAAATAGGGTTTAATTAATGTTTTTATTCCTTTTTATTTTTTCTCCCATAATAATTAAATAATTAAATATTTATTTTTATAATTAAATTGCATGTAAATAATTAGGTTTAATTTTAGGGCAAAACTTTAATCTCTTTTTTTAATAAAATTAAAATAACTAGAATTAGGGTTAGTATTTATCTTAATTAATTCTTTTTTCATAAAAATCCAAAAAAATCATAAAATACCAAAAAGACAATTTCTTTTCCTTTTAATTTTAATTAATTCATCGTTTAATTTAATTTTGCAAAAAGGGTCCAACGCCCTCGTTTTTAATTCTTATTAATTCGCATATTTGTTTTATTTCGTTTAAATATTTATGTATCTCCCCCGAAGCCATGTAATTAATTTCTTGCACTTTTAATTCTTTATTTTCTTTAATTCTTTATTTTTCTGTCAAATCGGGTTCGAGAAATTTTGGCGATGTGGACCCGTGCCTTTTGTAATAGCTTTAGAACTTTTATTTTCTCGCAATATTTTAACTGTTAATTAAATCGCATGCAAGAATGAATGTCTAAATAAAAACAAGCGCATAGATCACCAATAACATGACAAGATAAAATAAATGAACATGACACACAAATCACACACCACCCCTAGGGTACGCCTCACTGTTGCCTTGCCTCGAAAGGTGATCGTTGAGTAGAGGATGTCTTGGTAAGTCCTCATGATCCGGGAACCTGGCATGGGGGTAGCTTCTAAGGTGTCTTCCCATTGCTCTGGTGATCACCATGTCCCGAACCTCGAATTGACCCGAACACCTCCAACGGTGGTGCTACCTACCTCTCAATGGTGGGGTGGCACTACTTTAAAGGACATCTACACAGACGAATTCCTTAGGGTAGGTAGATGACTCTAGATACTTGCTCTAATTTCAAAACAAATTCAAAAATACTTTTCACACCGACACATTTTCAAAAAGCTTTCGAAAGCAACTTTTCAAACACTCTTGAGGACCGATACAAGAGTCGAACTAGAATTTTCAAAGAAACTTTTTAAAAACCACAGTTGAAAAGCAAACAAACCATTTTTGAAAACACAAATGAGCGAGTATCTAAGAGCCCATGGATAACCATGGATAGAAAGGGTGCTAACACCTTCCCTTTCTATAATCTACCTCCCGAACCGAGAGCAATCTCTATAAGGAATTTTTCTGTGCTTTTGTCCTTTCCATTCGGAGAAAATAAAAGACGGTGGCGACTCTTGCTTCCGCGACATTTCGCGAACCAGCGTTAAACAGTCAGTTCCAGATCCACCGATCATATAACCCTACTATCAAGGTTCCTTCTTATAGCCCTACTATCCAGGCTTTCATTTCGAAGTAACCCTACTATCCAGGTTCCTTCTCACAGCCCTACTATCCAAGGCTTTCATTTCGAAGTAACCCTACTATCTAGGTTCCTTCTTGTAGCCCTACTATCTAGGCTTTCATTTCGATGTAACCCTACGACCCAGGTTCCTTCTCATAGCCCTACTATCCAGGCTTTCATTTCAAAGTAACTCTACTATCCAGGTTCCTTCTCACAGCCCTACTATCCAGGTTCCTTCTCATAGCCCTATTATCCAGGCTTTCACTTCAAAGTAACCCTACTATCCAGGTTCCTTCTCATAGCCCTACTATTAAGGCCTTCATCTCAAAGTAACCCTACATCCCAAGTTCCTTCTCACATCCTTACCATCCAGGTTTCTTCTCTCTTATCTCCAAACGACAGTTTACAACACGGTAAAACTTGGACCCGACCAGTTTTGGTCGATTTCACCTTTCCCCAATAAGCCGCTGTGCAGCCTGGACCCTGACCAGATATTTAGTTCACTTCCGCTTCCTCAAGCATGAGTTAATTCCCCAGTAGAGTAATGGACAACCGTAACTCCTAGCCTCTATTTTCCAAGACGCGAATCAACATTCTCCAGCAAAGTCCTCCTCAATGGTAGGTACAGGAATTCTCGCAAAGGAATCTTTCAGGCAACCAGTATATTTTCTGGATGGCATTGTTAAGCCCATTTCCAACGATTCTCTAGCAACTTCCAAATGGAATCTGTAAGCCCATTCCCGATATTACCAAATCAAGTATCACTTCATACGAGTGCAAATTTCTGGGCACTCCAGTGTTCAATCATCTTCCACCTTCAGATCACGAAAGGCAGACAAACCAATCTACATCCTCAGGTTTAAGAAGATTGAACAGGGGCAGATGTTGTACCGCAAAATTTGCCCTCTCATTTTACTCAATACATGCCCATTGAGGTCCTTAACTTACTCAAGGATGCCCAAGAGTTGACCAGACAAACTCTCTCATAAGGTAATGTACCTCAAACTAGGGTTTCCATTTTCATCAAGATGGGTGAACTCTAAAGACCTCATATTCTCTCCACGGTCCTAATATGTTCGCAAGACCCTCCATGTCAAATTTAAAGCCTTGCACTAGAAGTTTGCTTAGTCAACTGCTCAGATGCTTGAGAATCGATTGTATTAGTTCAAAAGTCAACTGTGGCCCACATACAGTCAAACTTCAAGATTTTAGGTCAACATCAACATTTTGAATTTATATCCATCATTTGATCAAGGGTTGATCATGATTCCTCAAGGAATGCCCCAAATTTATTAAAACCCAAAAGTTGCTAAATTAGGGTTTCTTAGGAAAAGTCAACCAAACTTTGACCAAGCATAATTTCCTTATACCTTACCAGAAATTTTCCATACAAGGCTCATTTTGAAGAGGATGAAATTCCCTACACTTCATCTTCATCCCTCAAGTTAAAAATATGCACTCATCAAAAGATATGAATTTCTACATTATAGGTCCTTTTAAAAAGTCAACAAAAACACTTTTTGGGTCAAAGCTTCTTACATGAACATGGAAGACCCAATTGAGATGAGACTAAAAGGGTTGTTTTGTGACATCCTAAGCTTTCTAAAAAGTCCAATAACACCTTTCTAGGGTTAAAATTGGAAGAAATATGCCTTATCAAAGTTGACCATTTTTGCAAAATTGCCAAAAGTCAAATGTGCTCAAGAATGCATTTTTTGCCAAATGGACCTAACTTTTTATGCTTGCACCTCACTCATAACATGTTCCACGACCCAAATATTCACCCACACATTATTTGCTTCATTATTCATTTTATTTTGATTTTTTATTATTAAAAATTCAAATTAAATCAAATAAATAATAAATAATAGAAAAGATTTGTTTTGATCTGATTTTTAGACAGGATCACAAGCTAATTATGTTGACATATCAGAATCAAATCGAATCAAGGTGGATTGGCACAAGAATGGCATGATTAGGCCTAATTTTGAAACAAATCATACATGGAAGGAATGAGATCAAATCTTCAAAATTTTCAAAGATACATGTAGTTTTTATAACCCTAATTCATTCAAGGATATATATTGAGCAAGGCCAGGCACGAAACAGAGGCTAGCAGCCGTGGAAACACCAAGAACAAACTTAACTTTTTTGCAAAAAAAGAGTGAATCAGTCTCAAGCTTGGAGGCCAATTCAAGCCATTCTAACGTTGCCAATAGATTGCTGTACATCTCAGGAACGTATCTCCATCATTGGCAAGCCTTTTCACGCCCAAAAACGCACGCTACAGACCCAAAGTTTTCCTTCCCTAGCTTGAATCGTATTTTACAAATTACGCATGATTAATCATTATTGAACACAACATTATGTTTGTATGAGCATTTAGAATGTTTTGGTTTATGTAATTTTGTATTTTGATGCATATATCCATAACTGCCATTGCTAGGTTTTTTTCTTGCGTTTTAGGGGTTTATCATACAGGTGAAATTGGCCTAAGCAAAGGGTACCATCGTACTCGTAAGGTCAGAACAAATTGATTAGTGTAGCCATAATTGATTTATCATGCATGTGTTCGATTTTTAAGATTTACAGGTTTTTAGCCATAGACGTTGTCTGTAGGTATAACTTACATACCTAAGACGACGGGCAGAAGGAAGAAGACAGCAACGTGTCTGGCCACCACTGTTTATTTTGAATTCCGCGCGCTTTTCCAGCTAACCACCATGTTTTACATATTATATTTTGTTATTGTTATATTAACAAATAGAATAGGTAGCACGGATGGTAAGGCGCATTGGTGGTGAGTGTGAGGACCTGGGTTCGATCCCAGGTTCCAGCATTTTCTTTGTTTTAATTCTCCAATGCAGGATCCTATGCATCATCCTCTCAAGCGCTCACCATGTGCCATCAACATCCAACCAATGGATGCATCTCTGTCCAAATCTAACGCACACCATTGAAGGACCATGATAGACCATCAGAAGAGCATCACATGGAACTAAGCATAGGGATTGGGCTGACCATCTCTTTGGGCCTAAGATTTCAACAATACACCCCCCCTTTTCATTCAGCAAACAGGCTCAAATCTTCTTCTTTCATATTTTTATTTATTTATTTATTTACTAATTATTCTCTCTTTTATCAAAATAACACATAAATCATTTTTTTTATTATTGAATCAAAAATCACAAAAAAACACCAAAAATCTTTTTTCATAAAAAATATTTTATTTCCTTGAATTAATTAATTAAATTAAAAATTAGGATAATTTAACTCTCTTTTTTTTTTCTAATTAAAATCAATTAGAAATTAGGGTTTAATTTTGTATATAATTAATTTTTTCTTCATAAAAATAACTTAAATATTTTTCTCGATTAGATTTTTAGGTTTTATATTTATTCTCGCATTTAATTCATCGCGCGCATTTTAATTACTTTTTTAATATTATTTTGTAACTGCTCCAAGTTTGTAATAGCTTTAATTAGGTTTTAATTCCGACTTTTATTTTACAGTCAAAAATAATTTTGTATCTGCGAAACCCATGTAATAGCTAGAACTTTAAACTTTCCGCATTTTAATTTTCGCAATTATAAACTGTTAGATGTATGCTAATAGGATTGTATGGAAAGGCTATCTGAAATTAATACGGTAGAAAACCCTAAATATGCAAAGAAAAATTAACTGAAAAAATTCACTCACACATGCTCACTCCTAGGGTTTACTCCACTCCGATTGCCTTGATTAAACGGTCATAAATTATAGGGTTTATTAGCGGTTGTCCTCTAGCCTCAAAAGATCTAAATGACCCATTCGGATGTTGCCTTGGAAAAAGATCATTAAGGCTTTAGGAGGGTTACTAAAATTCCTTAATATTGCTTTTGTGACCGTATTTTTCCCTACAAAACGTCCCTTAAAACTCCAACGATGGTGCTACCTATTCCTTAATAATGGGATAGCGCTGTCAAAAGGAAAATGAACAGACCCTTTTCGAGTAGGTAGGTTAGTCCTAGGTACTTGCTCAAATAAACTTTTCACACAAACACTTTTTCAAAACAATTTTCAAAAAACTTCGTCACACTCTTGAGGACAGAAACAAGGGTTAACACGAAGTAAAACAAAACTTTTCAAAACAAACACACGCACACAAGCAATTTAAAAATGAGCAAGTACCTAAAAGCCCGTGGAAAACCACAGATAGAAAGGGTGCTAACACCTTCCATTTCTATAATCTACCCCCCGTACTCATAAATATTCTCGAAAAAGGTTTTTTCTGTTCTTTTTCCTTTTCCTTAGTTGGATGAAATAAAAGTCGGTGGCGACTCTTGCTTACCGCGACATTTTGCGAATACAAAATGCAAACCAGTAAAAAAGCAGTCGGTTCTGCCACCGTATCACACAAATGTATATTTCTTGTTTTACCATACACCTCATTAAAGAAATACAACCATTAAAATTGGTAAAGAATTATATAATTTGAAAATTAAACTATTCTTGAAAACCAACTTAAACACACCATTGTATTCAGAATTGCATGTGTCTCATTCAACATATTTTATATTCTTTAACACATATGTTTCAATTGTCAGATTCTTCAATGCATCAATATCTTTTATTATTGTTTACCTCATCATCGTCGCTTATCATCGTGATTGTAATGATGACTTATCATCATAACAATCATGATCTTAACAATCATGATGATACGTGATGACGACAAGGTAAAGTAGAATAATAGATATCGATGTATTGTAGCAATCCGACCATAGAACCATATATTATGTGCTAAAGAACATAAAATGTGCTGAATGAGATACATGAAATTAGGAATACAATGATTGATATAGGTTGGTTTTCAAATACATCTTAATATTCAGATTATAGTTTCTATGTCAATATAAATGGTTGCATTTTCATTAAAAGGTTAGTGAAACAAACAATATACATAATGCATAATAAACTGTTAATTCTCTATTTTTAGGATTGACATTAATTTTAGTAAAACAAGTATAACAACAATATGTTAAATAGGATGTGATTACTTGATATGAAGAACAGGTGGAGGAAGAAGTCTTATTTTATGAAGAATATGTTGAGTTGAAATGTTGCAACATCTGGAGCAACATGTCAGATAAGATGTCCTATGCAGGGTTATACGACATTGCGCCTGAGTTAATCTGAACAGTTGAATTATGTTATGATTTAATAGATGCAAAATATTCTGGGAATATTATACAATCTTATAAGGCACTAATTTAAAGGTCTGGAAGAATCAAGAAGAATATTTACTTTATAAATAAGGATACTTTTTAGGAAAGATTTGATTGAAGAACTATTTTGTAGCAGAATCTTCTGCAGATTTGTAACAACTAAAGAGTTGTGATTTGAAGCCCAAATCCAGTTGGGAGATAGGTTATAAATAGAAGCATTGTAAGCTAGATTTTGTACCAGCCAAGAATTAGAAATATTTAATCATTAGGGACGAGTCTGTAAGTCACTCTCAAGGAGACTTGGTATGTGTGATCTGTAACACCCTCTAAAAACCCCGAATAAATTTTCGCGAATAATTAAAATTATAATTTCAGAGTACATGTATCAACGAGGATGTCACAATTCTCTTTTAATAAAAACAAGTTCCTGTCATGCATAATCATAGTAGTAACTCATACATGCTTACACAGCGGAATAATTTAATTAATAAAACCAATGTTATAATATTTTTCAAAATCATCAGGGATTAACACCTGGAAAATGTCAACCTCATATTATAACAAACAAAGGGAAATAAACGAGTCTGACTAAAGCAGCTCGACAAACAAACGTTCCCGGAGTTACAACTACCAGAGCATGACCCGGACAATACTAAAACGGAATTAAACTAAAAACGACAAGCCTTCACCAAGCACCTGAACGAAGCTCCTCAATCTGAAATATTCAACAGTAAGGGTGAGCATCTCAACTATACATTTAATTATACGTTCATAACAATCAATTCAGGAACCATAAGCATCACCCAACAATTAGCATGCTTCATAGATTACACAAAAACCTTTACAATTCATATATTCATAATATCATACTTTTCATGCTTACTATTAACATCAAACATCGCTAACAATTTAGTATCAATACATGCATACAATCAATCAAATACAACATTGGAAAAATCATCCATTCATGTCATATTCAATGTTATGCAACACACCCATGCATGTGGTACCATTTTACCGCCCCATTAAATCTCGGGTCACGGATAACTCACCGTTCCATTATATCGCGGACACGGCTACCACCTCAACGTTCCATTAAATCGCGGACACGTATATTGGCCACCATGTTAATTCCACACAATGGGAATTAACAAATGCAACATGATATGTAAAGTATGTAACACTCAGCATACTATTAACATCAATCGACATATCATGCAACATCAACCATATCAAATATATCATGATATGAATAGAATGTAATCACTCAGCATACTATTAAACATCAATCATATCAAGTTATATCATAGTTCATGCTTGATAACATCATCTAAAAGCATGACAATAAAATCCACATAGTGTTGGTATCATAACATACAATCGTTATTCGATACACGCATCAATCAACACTAGGAAAATCAATAAACAACATATTCAAAACATGTCAAACACTGCACATCAAAACAGGATCAATCCGTACATAACAGCATGCACAGAAAACATAGTTTAAAAACCAACACAGGAGGTTTAACACGGGTGCCCGTGTAAAACAACACTGCCCGTGTGGAAATGTGTCCAGAAAACACGTTTTTTTGACAATACAGGGGATCAACACGGGCGCCCGTGTAAATCAACACGGCCCGTGTTGAATTGTGCCCAGAAAACCCATTTTTATGCCAACACAGTGAATCAACACGGGCGCCCGTGTTAATCAACACGCCCGTGTTGAATTATGGCCAGAAAACACTTTTTCATCAGCATTACAGTGAATCAACACGGGTGCCCGCGTAAATCAACGCGCCCGTGTTGATGAGTGCGAACCCAATTTTTCTGTTTTTGCAGCAGCTCATATACCCATTTTTTTGCACGAAAATACCTCTCTACGGCGGTGCAATATAGTACAAAGACATCCAATCCATCATAGGAACCTAAAGTCTCTAATTGATTCATAAAATCGGGAACTTAAACCTTTTCTAACAAAGTTCAATCCTAAGGTTATCGATCCCTAGAAACATCTAACAATTGGGATTTCCTACGATTACCCGAATCAACCGTACATAAACCCATAAACAAATATAAATCGAGTATAAACCCCCCTTACCTTATCAATTAGCAGCTTTGAGTTCCTGAGCGATGTTCTTCGTTCTCCGTTCTTCAGAGCTCTATTTTCCCAAATTCCAACTTCTGTTCTTACGTGAAAACCAAAAATGAGAAAATGGCCTAAGTCCCAAACATAACTTTATTTCTCTGCACCCCCACTCTTTACTAACAACATCTAAGCCCAATAACATAAAAATCCCAATATTCCTTATTTCTTTTATTTTCCTCAAATACTCCAAAATAAATAATTCTTTTTATTTTATTAATTCTAATAAAATAAATTCCCAAATTCAAATAAATCAATTAATTGAAAACGGGGTGTTACAACTCTCCCCCACTAAAAGAGTTTTCGTCCTCGAAAACATACCTTAGACGAACAGCTCCGGATAAGCCTCTTTCATCTGGCTCTCCAGCTCCCAAGTGATATTTCCATCTGCTGGACCTCCCCAAGCAACCTTCACTAATGCTATCTCTTTACCTCTTAACTGTTTCACTTCCCGATCTTCTATCCTCATAGGCAATGCTTCTACTGTCAGGTTATCTCTTACCTGTACATCATCTATTTGGATTACATGAGATGGGTCTGGAATGTATCTCCTCAACTGAGAAACATGAAAAACATCGTGCAAATTCGCAAGTCTCGGAGGTAAAGCAATGCGATAAGCAACTTCTCCAACTCTTTCCGTAATCTGAAACGGACCAATAAAACGCGGAGTCAACTTCTTAGACTTCAACGCCCGACCAATACCCGTCATCGGAGTAACTCTCATAAACACATGATCTCCAGCACTGAATTCTAAATTCTTTCTCCTCTTATCATGATAACTTTTCTGACGACTCTGAGAAGCTCTCATCTTCTCTTGAATCAATTTGATCTTTTCGGTAGTCTACTGAACAATCTCTGGCCCAATTACCGAACTCTCTCCAGATTCATACCAACACAAAGGCGTCCTACACCGTCTACCATACAATGCCTCAAACGGAGCCATACCAATACTCGAATGGTAACTATTGTTATAAGTAAACTCAATCAATGGCAAATAGCTATCCCAAGCTCCACCTTTCTCTAAAACACAAGCACGCAATAAATCTTCCAACGATTGAATCGTCCTCTCCGTCTGTCCATCAGTCTGAGGATGGTAAGCTGAACTCAATCTCAACTTAGTACCCAAAGCCTTCTGCAATCCTTCCCAAAATTTCGAAGTGAACCTCGGATCTCTATCTGACACAATACTAGAAGGAACTCCATGCAAACTCACTATTTTCTCAATATACAACTGTGCCAATCTCTCCATCGAGTAATCCATTCGCACCGGTATAAAATGAGCAGACTTAGTCAACCTATCCACAACGACCCATATCGCTTCACAATTCATAGGAGTCCTTGGCAACCCAGATACGAAATCCATAGAAATACTATCCCACTTCCATTCTGGAATAAACATCGGTTGCATAAACCCAACCGGCTTTTGATGCTCAATCTTCGATTTCTGACAGATTAAACATGCATACACAAATTCAGCTATTTCCTTTTTCATTCTCGGCCACCAAAACAATTTCTTCAAATCATGATACATTTTCGTGGCACCCGGATGAATGCTCATCCCACTGCGATGTCCTTCCTCTAATATACTTTTCTTGATTTCTGCGACATCAGGAACACAAACTCTATCGCCAAATCTCATAACATCATTTTCATCAATCCTAAACTCACCACCTTGACCTTGGTTGATCAATGTCAATTTATCAACTAAATTAACATCGGATTTCTGCCCGATCCTGATCTCTTCTAGAATACCACTAGTAAGTTTCAACATACCCAAACGAACACACTTCGGAGTACTTTCACAAACCAAACTCAAATCTCGGAATTGCTCAATTAAATCCAATTCACGAACCATCATCATAGACATATGCAAGGACTTCCTGCTCAAAGCATCTGCAACTACATTTGCCTTACCAGGATGGTAATTCAAACCAAAATCATAATCTTTGAGGAATTCTAACCACCTTCTTTGCCTCATATTGAGCTCTTTCTGATCGAAAAGATACTTCAAACTCTTATGATCACTATACACTTCAAACCTCGAACCATACAGATAATGTCTCCACAATTTCAAGACAAACACAACTGCTGCCAACTCTAAGTCATGAGTAGGATAGTTCCTTTCATGAACCTTCAACTGTCTCGAAGCATACGCAACTACCTGCTGATTCTGCATTAAAACACCACCTAAACCCAACAGAGATGCATCACAATAAACCACAAAAGATTCCACCGGATTCGGCAAAATCAGAATAGGAGCACTAGTCAATCTCCGCTTCAGTTCTTGGAAACCTTTCTCACAATCAGAATCCCAAATAAACGCTTGTCCTTTACGAGTCAACTTCGTCAACGGCAATGCTAACTTTGAGAATCCTTCGATAAATTTTCTGTAATAACCTGCAAGACCAAGAAAACTTCTAATTTCAGAAACAGTCTTCGGCGCTTCCCACTGAGATACCGCTTCTACTTTCGCAGGATCCACTGCAATACCATTCTTAGAAATCACATGTCCAAGAAAACTAACTTCATTCAGCCAGAACTCACATTTGGACAACTTTGCATACAACTTCTTATCTTTCAACAACTCTAACACAATTCTGAGATGTTCCGCATGTTCTTCGTCATTCTCGGAATAAATCAGAATGTCATCAATAAAAACCACAACAAACTTATCCAGATATGGGTGAAAAATCCTATTCATATATTCCATGAAAACACCAGGTGCATTAGTAACTCCGAACGGCATAACAGAATATTCATAATGCCCATACCTCGTTCGAAAAGCAGTCTTTTGAATATCTTCCGCTTTCACACGAATCTGGTGATATCCAGATCTCAAATCAATCTTACTGAATACACTGGCTCCAATTAACTGATCCATTAAATCATCAATCCTCGGTAACGGGTACCGATTCTTAATGGTTACCTTGTTCAATTGCCTGTAATCAACACACAGTCTCATAGAACCTTCTTTCTTCTTAACCAACAATACCGGAGCACCCCAAGGCGAAACACTTGGACGAATAAACTTCTTCTCCAGTAAATCTTCCAACTGACTCTTCAATTCAGCCAATTCAGACGCAGACATACGATATGGCGCCATCGACACCGGTCTCGTACCAGGAATTAAATCTATAGAAAATTCCACTTCTCTCTCAGGAGGTAACTCGCCAACATCATCAGGAAAGACTTCTGGAAAATCACACACCACTGGCAATTCACTACTCCTGACCTTTCCTGTTGCATCTAACGAAGCAAGTAACATAAACACATTAGCACCATCTTCCATTGCTTCTTGCACCTGCCTAGCAGTCATAGTCAAATTCTCGACACCAACTGCTTCTGGGAAAATCACCGTCTTAGCAAAGCAGTTCAGATGAACCCGGTTAAATTCCAACCAGTTCATCCCAAGGATAATATCAATTTGTTCAAGCGGTAGGCACACTAAATCCATACCGAAACCTCTACCAAAAATCTCAATAGGACAATTCCTACATACGAGTGAAGTTGTCACTGAACCCGATGCAGGAGTGTCAACAACCATGCTACCTCGCATACCAGATATGTCCAGTTTCAACCTCTCAGCACAATCCAAAGAAATGAAAGAATGAGTTGCACCAGTATCAATAATTGCAACTAAAGGTGTGCCATGAATAAAACACGTACCTTTAATCAATCGATCCTCTGGGGTAGTCTCAGATCCAGACAAAGCAAACACTTTTCCACCTGACTGATCCTTCCTAGGCTTAGGACACTGCGGACGAATGTGACCTTCTTCGCCACAATTGTAACAAGTAACAGACTTCCCTTTGCAATCAATAGACAAATGACCAGCCTTTCCACATTTATAGCACTTCTTCTCATCACTCTTGCAATCTCGAATGTGATGACCAGACTCACCACACCTGTAGCATCTGATAGGAGCCTTAGAATCTCCCCCACTAGGCCTTTTCCAACCGCCTGATCTCTGGTTATCTCTACCATATGGCTTGCCACGGTCCATATGTTGCTTCCCTCTTTTATCAACAGCCCCACGAGAGTGAGACGACCGATTCTTGGTAATATCTTCTTCCAAGATTCTGCTACAATCCACCAGATCAGAAAATCTACGAATACGCTGGTACCTGATTCCCTGCTTAATCTCATCTCGGAGACCATTCTCAAATTTGATACATTTAGAGAATTCTCCAGCCTCATCATTGTTGTAGTGTGCATAATACTTTGCCAGCTCAGTGAACTTAGTAGCATACTCACTAACAGTCAGATTGCCCTGCTTAAGCTCCAAAAATTCAATTTCCTTTCTTCCCCGAACATCTTCAGGAAAGTACCTCCTCAGAAAAGCCCTTCTGAAGTTAGCCCAAGTCAGTGCCTCTCCATCCTGAACCATTTCAGTCCTTGTGGCAACCCACCAGTCGTCGGCCTCTTCTGCCAACATATGCGTACCATATCTGACTTTCAGATCTTCAGCACAATCGATCACACGGAAAATCCTTTCGATTTCCTTCAGCCACTTCTGAGCACCTTCGGGGTCATGTGTACCTTTGAACAACGGAGGATTGTTCCTCTGGAAATTTCCCAATTGCCTATCAGCACCAATCACGCCTCCAGTTGGGTTCCCAGCAAGTACACCAGCTAACATCCCCAAAGCCTCAGCTAGTGCAGCATCATTTCGTCCATTACCTCTTCCATCCATATTCCTGAGAATTAAAACATACTCCACCTCAGAATACAGTATCGACAGTGTTACCTTGCACTAGTCGCATACGAAAAGGAATGACTGACTCAAGACTGTGGTCACAACGACCGACTATGCTCTGATACCACTATTGTAACACCCTCTAAAAACCCCGAATAAATTTTCGCGAATAATTAAAATTATAATTTCAGAGTACATGTATCAACGAGGATGTCACAATTCTCTTTTAATAAAAACAAGTTCCTGTCATGCATAATCATAGTAGTAACTCATACATGCTTACACAGCGGAATAATTTAATTAATAAAACCAATGTTATAATATTTTTCAAAATCATCAGGGATTAACACCTGGAAAATGTCAACCTCATATTATAACAAACAAAGGGAAATAAACGAGTCTGACTAAAGCAGCTCGACAAACAAACGTTCCCGGAGTTACAACTACCAGAGCATGACCCGGACAATACTAAAACGGAATTAAACTAAAAACGACAAGCCTTCACCAAGCACCTGAACGAAGCTCCTCAATCTGAAATATTCAACAGTAAGGGTGAGCATCTCAACTATACATTTAATTATACGTTCATAACAATCAATTCAGGAACCATAAGCATCACCCAACAATTAGCATGCTTCATAGATTACACAAAAACCTTTACAATTCATATATTCATAATATCATACTTTTCATGCTTACTATTAACATCAAACATCGCTAACAATTTAGTATCAATACATGCATACAATCAATCAAATACAACATTGGAAAAATCATCCATTCATGTCATATTCAATGTTATGCAACACACCCATGCATGTGGTACCATTTTACCGCCCCATTAAATCTCGGGTCACGGATAACTCACCGTTCCATTATATCGCGGACACGGCTACCACCTCAACGTTCCATTAAATCGCGGACACGTATATTGGCCACCATGTTAATTCCACACAATGGGAATTAACAAATGCAACATGATATGTAAAGTATGTAACACTCAGCATACTATTAACATCAATCGACATATCATGCAACATCAACCATATCAAATATATCATGATATGAATAGAATGTAATCACTCAGCATACTATTAAACATCAATCATATCAAGTTATATCATAGTTCATGCTTGATAACATCATCTAAAAGCATGACAATAAAATCCACATAGTGTTGGTATCATAACATACAATCGTTATTCGATACACGCATCAATCAACACTAGGAAAATCAATAAACAACATATTCAAAACATGTCAAACACTGCACATCAAAACAGGATCAATCCGTACATAACAGCATGCACAGAAAACATAGTTTAAAAACCAACACAGGAGGTTTAACACGGGTGCCCGTGTAAAACAACACTGCCCGTGTGGAAATGTGTCCAGAAAACACGTTTTTTTGACAATACAGGGGATCAACACGGGCGCCCGTGTAAATCAACACGGCCCGTGTTGAATTGTGCCCAGAAAACCCATTTTTATGCCAACACAGTGAATCAACACGGGCGCCCGTGTTAATCAACACGCCCGTGTTGAATTATGGCCAGAAAACACTTTTTCATCAGCATTACAGTGAATCAACACGGGTGCCCGCGTAAATCAACGCGCCCGTGTTGATGAGTGCGAACCCAATTTTTCTGTTTTTGCAGCAGCTCATATACCCATTTTTTTGCACGAAAATACCTCTCTACGGCGGTGCAATATAGTACAAAGACATCCAATCCATCATAGGAACCTAAAGTCTCTAATTGATTCATAAAATCGGGAACTTAAACCTTTTCTAACAAAGTTCAATCCTAAGGTTATCGATCCCTAGAAACATCTAACAATTGGGATTTCCTACGATTACCCGAATCAACCGTACATAAACCCATAAACAAATATAAATCGAGTATAAACCCCCCTTACCTTATCAATTAGCAGCTTTGAGTTCCTGAGCGATGTTCTTCGTTCTCCGTTCTTCAGAGCTCTATTTTCCCAAATTCCAACTTCTGTTCTTACGTGAAAACCAAAAATGAGAAAATGGCCTAAGTCCCAAACATAACTTTATTTCTCTGCACCCCCACTCTTTACTAACAACATCTAAGCCCAATAACATAAAAATCCCAATATTCCTTATTTCTTTTATTTTCCTCAAATACTCCAAAATAAATAATTCTTTTTATTTTATTAATTCTAATAAAATAAATTCCCAAATTCAAATAAATCAATTAATTGAAAACGGGGTGTTACATGATCCACTCGACATATGAGTTAATTGTGTTCCTTGGATTGTAAGATTTTGTTCTCACTCAAAAGCCTGTAGGTAATGAGTTGAGTATTATTCTTGGAGGAAGCTTGTAAATAACTCCATGTTGTGTTCTTAGTCAAGAGTCTTGGCTAGGAATTGTCATGGAAGTGTGTCATCTGTTTTGCTGTCAGGGAAGTGTGACTTCGTGTGTGTGATACAATGGCAGAACCGACTGTTATATACTGGTTTTTGCATTTTGTGTTTGCAAATGTTGCGGTAAGCAAGAGTCGCCACCAACTTTTCTTTTATCCAAATTAAGGAAAGGGTGAAAAGAACAGAAAAATACCTTTTTCGAGATTATTATGAGTAAGGGGATAGATTATGGAAAGGGAAGGTGTTAGCACTCTTTCCATCTATAGTTACCTACGGGCTCTTAGAGGTTTGCTAATTTTGAAATGCCTTTGTGCTTTGTATGTTTGAAAATGTTTAGAAAATGCCTTAGTACAGCGATTTGCTTTGCGTTTAACTCTTGTATCAGTCCTCAAGAGTGTTAACAAAAGCAAATGTTTTTGAAAATTGTTTTTGAAAAGTAATATTTGTGTAAGTGCAAAATGTTTTTGAGCAAACTTCTAACAACTATCTACTTTTATACTCGAAAGGGGTAATTCTTTTCCTCCTATCCTTTAGACAGTGCTATCCTACTATTAGTGAGTAGGTAGCCCTATCGTTGGATGTATTAGGGACATTCGAAGGGACGCTTACAGTCACGAAGGCAACTTATGGAGATGCTTTACCAATTTTGTTTAGGGACTAGATCATTTATCGAAAGGCAACGGTAGGGTCATCGAGGGACTATGATCTTTTGATTTATGGGTCTTTGCTAAAGCGTTCCTGCCTCATGATTGTTTTATTTATGAAGGCAACCAAAGTGGGGTACCCTAGAGATGTATATGTGCAAGTGTGTTATGTTCAGTTATTTTTGTCTTTTTGTTAAGTTTTCTAACATTTGATTTCAATCTTTTCATACAAACCTAGTTACTAGCAGTTAATATATATTGCAGAATATTAAAGTGCATGAATTTAAATCTACGCTATTACAATTCTTTGGGGAGGGGATTTACACTATACAAGAATGAGGGAGATAAAGCAGTAAATGTCCTAGTTTTAATCTATTACATCCAGTAGGCAGATACAATAATATGGAAAAATTTGAAAATAAATAAATGCGCGCGAAGTAGAAAAAATGTATGAAAAATCCTAAGGTGAAAAATCTTTTTTTTATGTGTAACATAAAATAAACCTAAGTCTATTTAATTTTAATTTTAAGAAAGATGTTAAAATAATTAATTAACTTATTTACAAAATTAATTTAATTAGAAAAACAATAGCCTAATGTTTTTTGTGATTTTGATTTAAGGTTAATTAAAATAAAAATGATCTATAAAGAAATGACAAAAAAGAACAAAAATAAAATATGAAGGAGTGAGGGGATCCTTCGATCCAGGGAGAATCATGACTTCGATTCAGAGGAAGAAAGTTTCCTTCTATCCAAGGAGGGATGTTTGTCCTTCGACCCAGGGAGAGATAATTTTCTTTCGATCTAGGGGTGGATGTTGTGAGGGCATTGAATCTGCAAAGGTATGTTAGCAAAAACAAAAAGCATGACCTGGGTGCCAAACTCAGGTCCTTCGATTCTGTGCGCACTGGCCTTATTTATGCTGGATCTGCAATAAGCGTTAGAAGAAATACAAAGGCATACCTGGGGTCGAACCCAGGTCTTTAGTCTTGAATAAAAAATTGAATAAAACTACAAATGTTGATGTGTCATGCAAATGTAGAGATTGATCTTTTTACCAATTCTTACCAATGGTTAATGGATGAATCTGTGGTGATGGGTGTGGGTACCCTTGTTGGAGAATTGTTTCGATTTGGCTTATGGATGTGGGTACCTTTGTTTAAGGGTTGCTTCGATTTGGCACTTATGGACGTGAGTACCTTTTTTTAAGGGTTGCTTTGATTTGGCACTTCTAGATGTGTGCTTGCTTAGGGGCTGATGATGATTGTAACGGCTTTTGGAGGCCTCCAAGAATGTGTTTTTAATTCTGTATGACTCTCTCCCTGGTTATGTTCAGCCCCCTTTTTGCGTATGCATGTGGTTCTTTATATGGAGGGGATGGAGGGGACAAGAGAACAAAGGTTTAAACAGCCATAAACAAATGTTTTCAAAGCCATGGATGATGTTTTGTAATTGTGGTGAAAAACATGGGATCTTGTCCTCTTTTGAAATTTGAGTGAATGTGGACAATTTTGGCTTTCGAATACCTTCAGTCCCCATCCTTCGATTGGACCTCTCATGCACCCTTTGAATAGGCCTTTTGAATGTTTCTTTGAATGGACCCTTTTGTGTACCCTTCAAATGGGTCTTTGGTTGCCTCCTTTGAATGGGTCTTTTGAATGGACCTTTTGTGTACTCTTCGAATGAGCCACCAAGGTGTGTCCTTCGAATAGCTCAAATATCACCCTTGGGGTTTCTTCGACTGAGTCCCTCTATTTGCCTTAGCTGCTTGATTCGAATAACCCACACAAAGACTTCATTCTGGCCTATCGAAGCCTCCTTTGTCATGAGGATTGGGCTGGGCAGCATATAATCTCTTACCCAGCAAGCAGCTTGAACCAAGCCTCCTCAAAAGGCAAAAAAGGTTTGTTTCCAACAAATGTGCCCTTCGAATGGACCAATGGCATGTCCTTCGAAGGAACCATTGGTGTGTCAATCTTGTGCTTATGAAACGAAAGCAGGCATGAAGAGGGAACATTTTTCCTTGTGAATTGAAGGCAAGTCTGAAGAAGCCCTTTGCCTTGTGAACTGAAGGAAAGTCGAAAGGGGCCTTTGCCTTAAACGAAGCTGGCGTGCAGGAATTCATTTGCTGGTGAATCGAAACACACTTGTAGGGGTTTCTTGCTTTTTGCGCCGAAGGTACGCACAAAGGGAGTATTTGCCTTGTCGAAGCAGGAATCAAGCCTACTCCAAAGAAACCAAATGCTCAAATGAAACATGAATTAAGCTTGCATGCAGGTAGCTATTGCATTGTAAATCAAGCCAGCATGTAAGGCCAAAAGTTTCAATCGAAGGAGCACCAACATGAAGCTCTTCATTTCTGAATCAAAGGAAGCTGTTTCCAATGAAATACATGCCCAATCGAAGCTTGTATGCAATAAGCAAGCAACAGGCCAAGGCTTCAATCAAAGCTTGGAAATTCGAAGCAAGCTTGGAGAAGGTTATGTGTTCAATCGAAGCCTGTCAAGATGCCAATCGAAAGAACCTTTGACATGCCAATCGAAAGACCTTGTTTATCTTTAAAATTTTGTTTTTTTTTCTTTAATCAAGTTCTTGTAATCACCCATAAAAGAAAAAATCTTGGAAAACATGAGAGGGCAAATTTTTGGGTACAACATTGTGTTTTGTCTAATTGTTGTCTGTAAATGATGAGGGATTGAGAAGGGCTTGATATATAGGTGATTCTTAGATAGAAGTATAGCATGGGTAGTGATTAAGTGAGTAGATTGTAAACCTGTATGTTTTTTGTAGGGTCTATGAATTAATACTATCATAGTGGACTTATCCTTGGCTTGGTATGCCCCTAGAGTAGGAGAGTTGCTCCAAACCGGGTTAACAATTTTTGTGTGTTGTTTATGCTTTCCAGTACTATTTTTACATGTGTATACCTTACCTTTATTATCTTAAGTTAAATCAGATGTCGCAACATGTCATAGGACATCAGAAGTCTGATATACCAGAATTTCCATTGGTATCAGAGCAGGCATCCCAATATCTTTCTGGGTGAGATCATGGGATGATACTTTCTGGTCATGGGCAAGAAGGAGGTTGTTATTGAATTTTTTTTTGAACTTAGATAGTTCATATTATTTTTTGAATGGTCCCTTTAAGTGGAGGATGGACTATCCATGACAGGGTGTGTATTGGACCTGTTTGTGATGTCAACAGGACTGTAGCTTTGATAGTGAGCTGCTTTGTTGAGGTTTGAATTATTTTTAAACCTAGGTTGTTTTGTTTGCACCTGGACTGTGGTGGTTGTGTGCAAGGTTTTAGGCTGTGCCTGATGGATGTTGAGGAGCATTTGGTGTTTTTTCCGCTTCATGATATGTGTTATAACCCTGGTTGGCATGGAATTATAATTTGGTCTCCTCAGTAGGTTTATCCTATGGTGATGGGATATGTGCAAGATTGCTTCAACCAACTTTGTAAAGTTGCCAACAATACTTGGGTTTTATTTTTCAAGTCCACTCATAAAGAAACTTTAGTGTGTGGTTGATGTATTTTTCAAGACACCTGTCATTTATTTGATAGACTATTGAAGAAAGGATAGAACTGTTTATTTTGGCTTCTAATAGAGTCTTCCTAATTCTTGAACTAATTAGGAAAGTGACTTTGAGTCTTGTCGTTGTTAGTGTAGCTGGAGCTTGGACTAATTTTGAAGACCTTAAAGGTGATCAAGGGATGTTTTGATTTTCTGGAAGCAGTGATGGCTTCAGAGCCAAGCTCAGTTTTGTGTTCCAGAAGAAAGAAACTGATGTCCTACCAGATGTTAGGACATCATGTCAGCAGGTGTGCAACTTCTTGTTGAATAGCAGATGCTCTGGGTGCTAAAAAAATGTGTGATGATCACATATGTTTGGAACCTACTCATAATTTGGAAGAGGAGGCATCTGGGCTATGTATTTGAGGTGTTTTTTTCTAGAAAACATGTCTTAGATTGGTGGGCTGGTTGAATGTTGATCAACCAAATTGGTTACTTCTTGGTTCAGTTTATTTCTGATCCAAGTAAGTAGAAGTACATAGGCTAAGCTATAGTATCCCGTAGAGTTATGTTATCTCAGAAAGGTTCCTTGTACATAAAGGCCAAATGTCAAAGACATTCTCTCTAACATCTGGAAAATCCTTCTGATCAAATGAGCCAAATTTATGGAATCTAGTTTATGGCCATAGAACAAATTCTGCTTGAAGGGTCAAATTGTTGTGTACCAACCACGTGATGTGCAACTATTGAAGGGGATAATGTATAATTCCCTTAGGGGTTATCATCAGTTAATAAGAGGGACTCCTTAATCTGAAGCTGGAAAAACTTAAAGATATGTCAGACGTAATGTCTTAACATCTGTGTGTTGAGAATTTATTTTTCTTAACTTGTCTGGTTAATGTTCTTCATATACAGGATGGAGGTTGTTTACTCAAAATTGATATCACTATCAAGTCTATGAGAGTATGGAACTCTTGTTTCGTAATGGAAGAAATATCCAAGGGATTATTTGCATTTGAGCTAAGTAAATGATTGGTATCTGCACTATTGAAGTGTCATCTGAATCACCTAGGATGAGCATTTCAATTTTTTGTCTGGAGTAAGGAGGAGGAGTTTGTTTTAGAACCAAAGGATCATGGTTCTTACTATTTTGGAATTTTATCCTCAAGCATGAGTTTAGTTATGTGGTGGCCTCACATGATGGAACATTTGTTTTTGCAAGGATTGAAGGGCATCTTTGTATTTTGGAAGATTGGGAACATCAGACTTATTCTGAACAATTTGTGTGTGGTATAATGATCAGTCAATACATTGTTTGTTGAAGTCTGCTCCAGATACTTGATTAGAGGGTTCTTCTCTCTAGGTACAGAAGAATGGCGTCCAACACCTCAAAGTCAGACATGAGGTCTGGACATTGTGCTCACTAGAAGAAATTTTCTTGAGGTGTGCATGCTCTGTATGTATTTTGGTATAAGTTTGAAGTTTGATCAACTACTGATGGTTGATCCTCTTGTATCCCTTGTAAGAGATGTGTTTGGATTACTTTGGATGATGTCTCCAGAACCATAGTAATTGGTAACCTCATGTGATTGAGATTGATGTCAGAATTTTTGTTGAAACATCATCTCAAGGATTTTCTTCTTCAACCAAGGAAGCTTGTTTTACTCATGGTGGAGTTCAAGGTCAAGTCACTGGCCTAATTTAAAGTAGTTTGTGATGTGAATGGTTGTCATGACTGGTTGTCATGAAGATGAATCATCTAGTGCCAGATGTGTGCAGAAGAAGAATGTCAAACCAAATGTCCTACCTTGTGTGAGAAGGTAATTATGATACAGTAGGAGAACTGACTTGGGTGTTTTGCGTTTTATCGCAAATTTTGCGGATAGAAAGAGTCACCACCGACTTTTCTTTTACCCAATAAAGGAAAGGGTGAAAAGAACAAGAAATACCTTTTAAGATTTTTCTTGAGTTCGGGGGGTAGGTTATGAAAAGGGAAGTGTGATCGGTGGATCTGGAACTGACTGTTTAACGCTGGTTCGCGAAATGTCGCGGAAGCAAGAGTCGCCACCATCTTTTATTTTCTCCAAATGGAAAGGACAAAAGCACAGAAAAATTCCTTATAGAGATTGCTCTCGGTTCGGGAGGTAGATTATAGAAAGGGAAGGTGTTAGCACCCTTTCTATCCATGGTTATCCATGGGCTCTTAGATACTTTCTCACTTGTGTTTTCAGTTTTGGAATTTCTTCTTAAAAACTCAGACTTGGTTCTGTATCTATGGCGCAGCTGGAAGTCCTTTTGCACGAGGGTTAGCTTGCCTATATATGTATGAATGATTTAGGTTAAGAAAATTGATCCAAGAATCCTTGAATTGATGATACAATATTTGATTTTCCATGCTATTATTTTCAAATCTTTTCATGCACATTTGCTACCAAATCATGACAAATCATATTGATTCTTTCCAAATCTAACTATGCACGAAATATTGAATGTATATCATGCATAAAAAGATTTAAAAACCTAGGTTTAGTATTTTTCATGTATTTTAATTAGTTAAATGAATTATTAATGATTAAAAATCCAAATAAATAAATAAAAATGATAAAAAACTTCCCTTTGGGCCACATGGTCGTGCACATGCCTTAGATGATGAATTGTGGAAGAAAAAGAGGCCCATTAGCAATTTTAGGTCATTTGAATCAATGTTGACTTTTCAAAATATCCAAAAATTTCCCAACTTCCACAAGGCATAACTTGCTCAATTTTTAAGCTTTGCTCATGTTCTTGGACATTTTGGAAAGGTCTTTGAGTCCTCTAACCAATGCCTTTGGTACCATGTCATTTTGATTTACCAATCTCAAGTTATGGCCTTTGACTTAAAGTCCCTTTTTGTTGACTTTTGAAAATGACCTATAATGTTGAAATTGATAACTTTTTGTGAGAGCATTTCTTGGACTTGAGGTGTGAAGAGGAGTTGTAGGAAATGTCTTTATCTTCAAAATGAGCTTTGGATGGAATTTTTCTGATAATCCATGTGAAAGTTATGCCCTGGTCAATTTACAGTTGACTTTTTCAGCTGACCAAATATGGAAACTTTTGCATCTTGATGATTTTTGAGCCAAGCTTTGAGAATCATGATCAAGCATTGATCAAATGATGTTTGTGGCTTCAAAATGAGATGTTGACCAAAAATTTGAACTTTTGACTGTCAAATGACCATTTTGCCCCTACAGTTGACTGTAGTGCAATTAGGGTTTTTGATTGTGCAATTTTGTGCTGTAAGTCTTGAAACTTGGTATGAGGATGCTTGACCATGTTTATAAGCATGTGGGACTTGATTGGAACCTTGGAAACCTCATTTACTTTGTCAGAACCAAAACACTAATTTTGACTGTTAGGAGGTCCTTGAACTGTGCAACCCTTGGGGAGATGTTTGAAGCTTTGACTTGGCAAATTTTGAAGAATATGGGAGGGCAAATTTTGGGGTACAACAGTTTCCCCTGTTCAATCTTCTTAGACCTGAGGATGCAGATTGGCTGACGTGCCTTTCGTAATCCGAAGGTGGAAGATGATTGAACACTAGAGTGCCCAGAAATTTGCGCTCACATAGTAGCAGTGTGATGGTGGAATGGGATTATAGATGCCATTTGGAGATTGATGGATAGGATGATGGGCTTATAGATGCCATGCTAAGAGATGATGGAAGGTGGATGGGCTTATAGATGCCATCTGGGTGTCGATCGCGTAAGAGATTCCTTAGCGAGAACTTGCGTACCTGAAAAAGAAAATGATTACCTGGCCTGTTTACAGGAGCTGGTCTTCAAACTCTTTGTATAGATGTGTCCTGACTGGTTACAGGAGCTGGATCTGGGTCTTCAAAAGGTGGTGAATGAACCAGGGATGGTTACTACCTCAACAGGAACGGTGAGAGAACCTTGGATGACTTTCACCTCAACAGCAATCGTTGAGAAAATCTTGGGATGAATACTACCTCCGCAGGAACGGTGAGAGAACCTTGGATTACTTTAACCTCAACAGCAATCGTTGAGAAAATCTTGGGCGACTTCAACTTCAACAGCAATCGTTGAGCGAATCTTGGGATTATTACTACCTCCGCAGGATCGGGGAGAGAACCATAGGCGACTACAACCTCAATAGAAATCATTGAGAGAATCTTGGATAACTTCAACTTCAACAGCAATCGTTGAGCGAATCTTGGGATGATTACTACCTCCGCAGGATCGGGGAGAGAACCATAGGCGACTACAACCTCAATAGCAATCATTGAGAGAATCTTGGATAACTTCAACCTCAACAGCAATCGTTAAGCGAATCTTGGGATGATTACTACCTCCGCAGGATCGGGGAGAGAACCATAGGCGACTACAACCTCAATAGCAATCATTGAGAGAATCTTGGATAACTTCAACTTCAACAGCAATCGTTGAGCGAATCTTGGGATGATTACTACCTCCGCAGGATCGGGGAGAGTACCATAGGCGACTACAACCTCAATAGCAATCATTGAGAGAATCTTGGATATCTTCTATTGAGTCTTCAAAAGAAAAACCTTTAGGAGTCGGTTTAACTAGACCAGAGAAGGCCTTTGACTGGATAATAACCAGGAAAATATTTGGGAGTCGATTTAACTGAACCAGACAAGGTCTTGGAGTCTTCAACTGAGTCTTCAAAAGAAAAACCTTTAGGGGTCGGTTTAACTAGACCAGAGAAGGCCTTTGACTGGATAATAACCAGGAAAATCTTTGGGAGTCGATTTAACTGAACCAGACAAGGTCTTGGAGTCTTCAACTGAGTCTTCAAAAGAAAAACCTTTAGGAGTCGGTTTAACTAGACCAGAGAAGGCCTTTGACTGGATAATAATCGGGAAAATCTTTGGGAGTCGATTTAACTGAACCAGACAAGGTCTTGGAGTCTTCAACTGAGTCTTCAAAAGAAAAACCTTTAGGAGTCGGTTTAACTAGACCAGAGAAGGCCTTTGACTGGATAATAACCAGGAAAATCTTTGGGAGTCGATTTAACTGAACCAGACAAGGTCTTGGAGTCTTCAACTGAGTCTTCAAAAGAAAAACCTTTAGGAGTCGGTTTAGCTAGACCAGAGAAGGCCTTTGACTGGATAATAACCAGGAAAATCTTTGGGAGTCGATTTAACTGAACCAGACAAGGTCTTGGAGTCTTCAACTGAGTCTTCAAAAGAAAAACCTTTAGGAGTCGGTTTAACTAGACCAGAGAAGGCCTTTGACTGGATAATAACCAGGAAAATCTTTGGGAGTCGATTTAACTGAACCAGACAAGGTCTTGGAATGTAGCTTGAGAACTTAACTGGATCTTTCCTGAAAGGTAAAGGTCAGTCATATGCAATGCATGATATGGGTCAAGCAATGATGTTCTCAACATAAATGAGATTTGTAAGATACGATGCGTATATGCATGATATAATGTATGGAAGTGTGATGTTTATGAATGTATGTTTTTGTCTTAGGAAAATAAATCCTTGACGGGTGCCGGGAAGTCATATCCTGGGCTGATGTTGGAGAACAGATTTTGCTTCCGCTGGATGATAGTTGCAAGTATACCGGTAGGAGAAGATGACTCCGTTGGGGAATAAACTTGGCGAATGGGTTACTCTGCGGGGAGAAAAGTACTCTAGTGATCTTGCTGAGAAACAATACTCTGTGGGGAGAAGGATACCTTGTTGAGTTGTTGATAATAACTTGCTGGGAATACCCTTGTTGTGTTGGAAGTGTTAATAGACTTCGCTGGGGGAGAGGAGACTTCGTCGAGGACGCTCTTTCCGTGGCTTTTGGCTGAGGATAACCCAGTTATATCCTGGTAAGGAAATAACTCTTTGAATAAAGCCGGGGGACGCGTTCGTGCTCTGCGAGGATAAGCTTCCAGAATCTACTGGGGATAAGCTTAACTGCTTGGGAGATGATTCCAACTTTCCTGGGGGAGCTAGATTGGACTCTCTTGGGGAAGTTTTGAGATGCACTGGAAGTAACTCCACTGGATGTTTGATATGCCGCCGGGGAACAATCTTAGCTCAAGACTGCCAGGGATGCTTGTTAAGAATGCGTATATACTGCTGGAGACTGTTGAGATCTGCTGGAGGATACTCAACTTCCTTAAGGTTGACTATAACTTTGCTTGGGGAGAGTGTATTGACTTGCTGGCTCACTCTCTGGGGAATTGAGATGTCTGGTTATGTTCTTTAGCTAAACCCACCTTGATACCTTGGAGGATAGAACAATTGGATCGCTTAGCCAACTCCTTATTGCCCCTGTTTTTGAGGTGGGGGAGGAAGACCTGTGAGGTGCTGATAGCTTGTTGATGGACAGACCTACTTCTGGTAGGCAGGTGACAAGACGACAGGACATAGTCGTACGCTTTGATCCCTAACTTTTGCCTGGACCGCCCTTTCGGGTTTTCAGTCCACCGGGATACCTATTTTTGCCCAAGCCGCCTTTTCAGGTTTTCGACTTGCCGGGTGTACAGATTTTTCATTTCATCCCTTCATTTTGCCCGAACCCTTTTGGTTCGCCGGGAAGCCCTTATTTTTTCCTAGGTGTGTCAACCTAGCGGGTCTTTGATTATGCGTAGTATTTTTCGACTATGTCCGTTCTCAGAAAGTAGGGAGTTGCCCCTGTTAGAAGTGTTTTGTCATGCCACCAGAAGGTATTTGATCAGGTCAGATTCGTCGTTGGAATGCCCCAAGTGACTCAGGCGGAGATTTGTCCCCAGGCTATTTGGCCTTTGAGAGATTCTCCGAATCTTGATTGGACTGCCCCAGATAATGGACCATGATTATATCATGCCCCTTGATTGGAAATGCTTTTGTTCACTAGGTATTCATCGTGCGAATTTTCCTGCTGGTCAGACAAAAAGTCATATGCAAACAAAGTTATGTTAAAAATGCAACGCTTATGTCTGTCTTGAAGATTTTGAAAATGCATTCTTTTTCATAAAACAAGTGAATGTTTGTAAAACGTGATGTCAACTCCATATTTACCGTAGGCCTTAAGGAGTCAGGATACCTTTCGTAACAGTATGCTTTCGAACTAACCCATGCTTCAGCTAGGACTTTTGAGGGTTATAACGTGGCCTGGTTCATGGTTTAAGAAACAAAGGATAAAGGCTCAAATTATTTGTACCCGCCCGCTCTTCGTGATGTTCTCCAAACCTAAACTCAGCTGATCATACATTAGACCTTGTTTGAGTCTTTGCTCTGATTTTCCAGTGATGGTCGGATACTGAACGTTTATGTTGGATAGACAGTCATTCCTTTTTGTTATTGTTGAGGGTTTATAAGACCTCTTTCTTTTTGATTTTGTTATCCCTGTTTTTTTCCTGAGCTGTTTCCTTTTTTGGAATTACAGTCAGCGGGATGCCCCAGTTTCGTAAGTCCCCTTTATAGGTTTTGACTTTTTGGGCTTTTCATTTATGAACTTTTTTGATAATGACTGCCTGTCTTTACGATTGTTCGGAACCATCACTGTCTTTCTTTTTTTCGTAAGGATCTCTTTGGTGCCATTCGTTATGCACTTGGATCAACTGAGAGAACTACCCTGCCCCAGGTTATGATAAGGGTTTTAATTTTCGAAAAGAAAAACTCCTACTTCTTTAGCTCGAAGGGGTTGACGAGGGATTATCTTCCTTATAACTCCAGTGTTTAGGAATTGAAACAATGCCTGTACCTCATCAGCGGGGTCTGTTCAAAAGCATACTATAAAGATCGTGGTATCGTTTTCGTCATCCTCCCTCAAGAGGCTTAGAATTATTAATCGAGCGTTGATCATCAGAAAAAATATGAAAATAAATTGCATATAGTGGATATGAATATATTGCTTCAAAACAGACATATGCGATGCATTAATGAAATAACAATGTTTAACAATGAACAAATGTTTGAACAGTCAAAAAGAATTACAACTTGAACATTCGAATGAACAAAAGTCTTTTCATCTCAGGGCTCGTTATTTCAAATGGTGAGCCTTGGAGGGATGGTAGAAAAATTCAGCCTGACCATCTTGAGTGAACTCCAGTGCTCCTTCATCAATCAGGTCCTGGATCTTGTTCTTCAGAGCCCAACACTCATTTGTATCATGTCCTGGACAGGCAGAGTGGTAGGCACACCTTTTATTGGGATCATAAGTAGGATGTGCTGTGTTGGGGTTCTGGGGATGAGCCCTTAATGTGATCAGGTTCAACCTCAACAGGCGTTGTAAAGCTTGAAACAGCGACATGTTGAGCGGGGTGAATTGCCTCCTGGACTTGTCTGGCTGAAGCCGGTGAGGTTGGTGCTGAATTTGTGACACTGGAGCCATTTGAGGAGCTCTCCCCTTATCTCCTTGTCTCAAAGGTGGTTGAACGATAACTGGCTTTTTACCCTTAGACTTTTTCCCCAGTTGGTTACCTTGAAGCAGTTGGTTGACGAGAACTCCGAGCTCTTCTTGTCTTTGAGCTAAGCCTTGAATTGCAGTCACCTGCCCCAGCATTTGGGCTTTCATTGCATCCATCTCAGCTTGCAGGTGTTTCAGCCGTTTGTCCTCAGCGTTGTTCCTGACCAAAGTCTCCATGAGAAGTGTCCTTAGCTCCTCCTGCCCCTTGGATAGATTCAGGAGGATTTCCCCGAACCGGGTCTCTTGAGCAAGAAAGTCCTGGTTGTCTTGTTGGAAAGCCATTGCTGAAATAAACAGCGGGAAAGGTAAGTAACCTGCAACAAGGGTACCTGTTATGCAATGATGTGTATGATATGCATGCAATGTTTTCAAGGATCTCGCGGGGTAAACAAGAAATTTGTTAGAGCTGGGATCCGGTAGCTTGATTGAAGGAACTTCATGTTGTTGAGAGTCCTTCTTCAAAGGGTCAAAGGCTCACCATATCCAGTGGGTCATAGCCCCTGACTTTAATCATCATGTCTGGTTTTGATTTCCAAACAACCTTGGTTAGGGGAGCCTTCTTCAGGAGTCAGAGCTCACCATATCAAGTGGGTCATAGCCCCTGACAACCTTGGCTAGAGGAAAATAAATCCTCTTTGCCCCTTGCTGGGATAGTTGATTCACCATGACCTGCA
The DNA here is from genome assembly GCA_948472305.1 of Vicia faba. Classification (NCBI taxonomy): domain Eukaryota; kingdom Viridiplantae; phylum Streptophyta; class Magnoliopsida; order Fabales; family Fabaceae; genus Vicia; species Vicia faba. The sequence continues at coordinate 365,543,979 of OX451737.1, read as the reverse complement.
TCACAAGCCCTTGAGATCCTTGAAATTAGTTAGGATGTATGCAATGGTATGATGTTATGGTATGCATGGGGTAATGTGAGTAAACCCTGTTATGAGTCCCAATTAAGGACATAAACAAAACCTGCAAAAAACTAGTCTGCAAGAAACTCAATACATTCTGTTATAAGCCCTAATTAAGGACTATAAACAAAACCTGCAAGAAACTCAATACACTCCGTTATGAGTCCTAATTAAGGACTATAAATAAAACCTGCAAGAAACTTAGTAAGCCCTGTCATGTGTCCCAATTAAGGACTAAAACAAAACCTACAAGTAGTTCATGTGTCAGATAAAGCATGCAAGCAGTCAAGTACGAAGGCACACAAGTCACACAAGAGAAAGCCCTTAGAGTTTAGGCCAGCATGGGGTCTGGGTATTACCCTCTTGAAGTTGATGGGTTCAACCTGTCCTATCAGAAGTAACCGGGTTCTAAGGGTCCCAATATCACGGGATTGCTTTCATTGTTCATCGTTTCGATTTAGCCACTGAACTGGCGACCGAAATATTCCAGGAAAGCAACCCTCAATTGAGTGTAGTATCGAGTATCAACCAACCTCGGACTGCACCAAAGTCAGTTATCTCACTACCCTAAAGAGGCCAAGATAGTTCAATTAAGGTTCCTAAGGTCTGTTGATGCTTCACGACACCACGCGGAGGCCCCGTACCCTCCTTGACTGAACTCAAGGGTTACCGGTACACACCAAAGTGCCACATCAATGTAGCTGACTGTTTCAACCATGTCGGTATACCCCGCACAGTTCCCTCACAGCCTTGTTGCTACTTTCTAAGAGGGTATCCCCAGATCCGGGTTAGGATCTATAGAACTCCCAAGACAGTCCCACAATTTAAAGCAAACAATTTAGACAATTGAAAACACAAGTGATCTTAGTCCTAAGGTACACCTCACTTTATAAGATCCCCAACAGAGTCGCCAGTTCTGTGATCGGTGGATCTGGAACTGACTGTTTAACGCTGGTTCGCGAAATGTCGCGGAAGCAAGAGTCGCCACCGTCTTTTATTTTCTCCAAATGGAAAGGACAAAAGAACAGAAAAATTCCTTATAGAGATTGCTCTCGGTTCGGGAGGTAGATTATAGAAAGGGAAGGTGTTAGCACCCTTTCTATCCATGGTTATCCATGGGCTCTTAGATACTTGCTCACTTGTGTTTTCAGTTTTGGAATTTCTTCTTAAAAACTCAGACTTGGTTCTGTATCTATGGCGCAGCTGGAAGTCCTTTTACACGAGGGTTACCTTGCCTATATATGTATGAATGATTTAGGTTAAGAAAATTGATCCAAGAATCCTTGAATTAATGATACAATATTTGATTTTCCATGCTATTATTTTCAAATCTTTTCATGCACATTTGCTACCAAATCATGACAAATCATATTGATTCTTTCCAAATCTAACTATGCACGAAATATTGAATGTATATCATGCATAAAAAGATTTAAAAACCTAGGTTTAGTATTTTTCATGTATTTTAATTAATTAAATGAATTATTAATGATTGAAAATCCAAATAAATAAATAAAAATGATAAAAAACTTCCCTTTGGGCCACATGGTCGTGCACATGCCTTGGATGATGAATTGTGGAAGAAAAAGAGGCCCATTAGCAATTTTAGGTCATTTGAATCAATGTTGACTTTTCAAAATATCCAAAATTTCCCAACTTCCACAAGGCATAACTTGCTCAATTTTTAAGCTTTGCTCATGTTCGTGGACATTTTGGAAAGTTCTTTGAGTCCTCTAACCAATGCCTTTGGTCCCATGTCATTTTGATTTACCAATCTCAAGTTATGGCCTTTGACTTAAAGTCCCTTTTTGTTGACTTTTGAAAATGACCTATAATGTTGAAATTGATAACTTTTTGTGAGAGCATTTCTTGGACTTGAGGTGTGAAGAGGAGTTGTAGGAAATGTCTTTATCTTCAAAATGAGCTTTGGATGGAATTTTTCTGATAATCCATGTGAAAGTTATGCCCTGGTCAATTTACAGTTGACTTTTTCAACTGTCCAAATATGGAAACTTTTGCATCTTGATGATTTTTGAGCCAAGCTTTGAGAATCATGATCAAGCATTGATCAAACGATGTTTGTGGCTTCAAAATGAGATGTTGACCAAAAATTTGAACTTTTGACTGTCAAATGACCATTTTGCCCCTACAGTTGACTGTAGTGCAATTAGGGTTTTTGACTGTGCAATTTTGTGCTGTAAGTCTTGAAACTTGGTATGAGGATGCTTGACCATATTTATAAGCATGTGGGACTTGATTGGACCCTTGGAAACTTCATTTACTTTGTCAGAACCAAAACCCTAATTTTGACTGTTAGGAGGTCCTTGAACTGTGCAACCCTTGGGGAGATGTTTGAAGCTTTGACTTGGCAAATTTTGAAGAATATGGGAGGGCAAATTTTGGGGTACAACAGGAAGGTGTTAGCACCCTTTTCATCCGTAGTTATCTATGGGCTCTTAATTGCTAGCTCATTTTGAAATGCTTTGTATTTGTGTAAATTTGAAAATATTTTGAAAAAACGCCTAAGTTTGGCAAACTTTGCAATGATTCTTGTATTGTTGAGAATATATACAAAGTGTTGGTTTGGAGAATATTTGTTGAAAGGAAGCGTTTTGGAAAGATGTTTGAAAATGGCCATGTAAGGAAATTTTGTAATGACTCTCGTATCGTTGAGAATGTATATAAAATGTTCATTTTGAAAGATGTTTTGAAAGTGTGAAGTGTGGAAATGATTTTGTTTGTGAGAAAGCAATTACGAGAAATCTTCCTACTCAAAAAGTATTTGTTCTTTTCCTCCTTCTTTAGACAGTGCTTGTCTACCATTGTTAGTAGAGGGCCATATCATTGGATGTGAGGGACATGTGTGAGTCATTATACACTCATAGAAGGCAACTTGTAAGATGCTTTAGAAATTGTCGTAAGGGACTAAGATCATTTACCGAAGGCAACATTTGAAGGGTCATCGAGGGACTATGAACTTTTAATCGAGGGTCTTTGCTAAAACATCCCACATTCAAGGGGCATGACTGTTTAAATCTGAGGCAACAAGTGTGGGTTACCCTAAAGGTGTAAGTGTGAAAACTGTGTTGTTTTCATGTATTTGTCTTGTATTTAGGTTGTGTAGTATTGATTTTAAGTCTTTCCATACAAATCCTAATTATTAGCAATAATATGGAAAGCGATAAATTGCGGAATTTAAATGTCCTACGCTATTACAATACTTTTAGGGATGGGGGGTACAATCTTACAAATGCGGAGTATAAAGAAATAAAACCCTAATTGCTATTACAAACCATCTGTGATACGGTGGCAGAACCGACTGTTAATATTGGTTTTGCGTTTGTGTTTGCAAATGTTGTGGTAAGCAAGAGTCGCCACCGACTTTTCTTTTATCCAAATTAAGGAAAGGGTGAAAACAACAGAAAAAGTCCTTTTCGATAATTTTCTGATTAAGGGGGGTAGATTATGGAAAGGGAAGGTGTTATCACCCTTTCCATCTATAGTTTTCTACGGGCTCTTAAATGCTAGCTCATGTTTTGAAAATTGCTTATGCTTTGTGTGTTTTGAAAAAAAAATTTCAAAAGCCTTAGTGCGGCGATTCGCTTTGTGATAACTCTTATATCAGTCCTCAAGAGTGTTGACAAAGCAAATGTTTTTGAAAGTATTTACGAAATGTGTTAGTGTAAAAAGTTTGTTTTATTTGAGAAAGCATCTAGCAGCTATTTACTTGTACTCGAAAAATTTCGTTCTTTTCCTCCTATCCTTTAAATAGTGCTATCCTACTATTAGTGAGTAGGTAGCCCTATCGTTGGATGTTTTGAGGGACAATCGAATGGACGTTACAATCACGAAGGAAACTTGGCAAGGAATTTTAGTAACTGTCCTAAAGTTCTAAGATCACTTTAAAGCGAGGCAACATCGAGAGGGTCATCGAGGAACTTATGATCTTTCAAACTAGAGGACAACCACTAAAACTTCTCACGTTTCGAGAATTATGACCATTTTCCGAAGGAAATCGAAGTGGGATAGCTTAGAGGTGCGCATGTGCAATTATGTTTAGTTCAGCTATTTATCTTGCTCATTTAGGTTTGCTAACATTTTAATTTTTCAGTCTTATCATACATGTCTAATTACTAACAATTAATATGATACAGAAAAATGTAAAGTGCGAAAATAAACCCTACACTATTACATGGCTTCGGGGAGGGGGATATTTACAATGTACAAAAACTTGGGGGAAGAAAAATAAAGAAAAAGGTAAAAAGTCCTATTAACTATTACATACCAATATATGATTACAATAATATAAAAATGCAAGAAAATAATAACGCGCGAAAGTTAAAAGTTCGTCTAAGAACCAAGGAAAATCTAAATGAAATAAGAAAATCATTTTTGTTGTTTTTTGTTTATTTTAAGAAAATACTTAAATTAAATTAAATCAGAAAAACTAAATCTAATCCTAATTAATAAAATAAAAGAAAATGATTATTAATTAAGGTAAATTCTAATCAAATAAAAGAAAACTAATTCTAATACTTTTTTTGCATTTTTGTTTGAGAAAATGATTTAAACATAAATTAAACCCTAAATTCTAACTTTCTTTAAAAAAATGTTAAAGTTAATTAATTAATTAATTTTAGAAATTAATCATTTAATTAAAAACTAATCGTATGTTTTTTTTTGTGATTTTTAATTAAATAAAAAAATGATTTCTGAAATTAATAAACTAAAAATAAAAAGAGTAAAATGGGCCAGGCACAAAAGAAATAGGGAGGGGTGCAATGTTGTAAAATGCAGGCCCAAACAAGGAGAAGCCCAAATCTGCTTTGGGATCCAGTAGGGAGGAGTGTTGGGGAGCACATGGTAGTCTGCGCATGAGGGCCTTGGATCTGGTTATGCTAACACTTGGCAGGAAATATTTGAAGGTGCATGGTGGAGGTATTTGGCTTGAGAGCGCTAGATCTGCAAGCAAAGTTAGGAAAAAATAAAATGCAAGAGGTAGGGGTCGAACCCCTGACCTCTCACACACGCAAAGCCTTAATACTCACACACCCAACCGTTGGGACAACTTTACATCCGTTAATATGTACACAAAACATAAGTTAAATAATAAACATTGTCCTAATGGCTGAATATAAAACATGCGCTCCCAGGTGGGGCCCTGGCATTTGAATAGGCGAATGATACATGGCCATGCATCTCAGGGGAGTCAAACCACCATGCACGGTGGTTGACCACCATCTTCCCCATTTGCCTCAAAATTGAATCCTGCAATATAAGCAATATCAAAATCAACAAAGCATTCTACCCCCCTTAGAATTCCCCAGGAATCCAATGGTGGTATCCGTTTGTCCTAAAAGTCCCTGTATCATTGAGAATGAAGCTTGTCTGAAGCTTTTCCCTAACAATGGAAAAACTTCATCCTCACGTTAAATTGCTTATGCTATGGCTCTAAAAATACACAAACATCAGTAAAAACATGAACATAAACATAGGAATCATTTATATCACAAAATAAAAGGTTTTGAATTCTAAAACATAGAAAATATACCAAAACGGTGACTCACGATACGGTCGTTTGAGCGTGCTACACGTTTAGAAAATGGCAGGGATATGTTCTTGGTGTCTTCAGGAACGTATTTGAGTCTTTTGTTTGGACTGAGAAAGGTTGGAAACACATTTTCTGAATTTGAAAACTTTGGATATTTTTTGCAATTTTGGAGCGTTCTCTCTAGGCTGTGTATCCGTATGCAATGCTTGCTAGTGTGCTCCTTATATAGAGAGGATGGAGAAGACAAGGTAGGAGGGAAAGAAGCATGCTCAATAATTTTTTTTTAAAAGCCATAAACAAATATTTGAAACTTTTCCAAAGGTGTGGAATTCTTGTCTCTTTTAAATTTGAATGAATGTGGACACAAATGACTTTCGAATGCTCTCCTTAGAATGACTTTGATTGCCTCCTTTGAATGGCCTAGAGTCTTGATTCGAAGTGTTCAGAAATCTCTCTATTAGAGCTTCTTCGATCAGTCAGCTTCTGCATTGATTACTTGATCTTGTTCTGATATGCCAATCGAAGGATACTTGTTAATCATGCCTTTCAAGTACCCCTTATCCTTGCTCTTTGATTGGGCTAGAATTGTCTCCTTCAAATTGCTCAAGTCTCATCATTAGGGCCTCTTTGATTGAGCTCCTATTCAGCTAGCCCCAACGAAAACTCTTTCCAGGCTAATCGAAGCTTCCTTCAGTATGAATGCTTGTGCAGGAAACTTGAGTATGGCAATATGTGGGATTTTGGGCCAGCCAACATCTTTACATATTTCTCTTTCGTTTTGGCCAACTAGATCTAATCTTTGACCAAACTCCTTTCTTTCAGACAACACTAAGTGTCCTTCGAATGGGCCTTTAAATTGCTTCTTCGAATGGATCATTTACGTGTCCTTCAAATGGCTTTAGATTGGACCCATCTATTTGCCTTAGCTGTTTGATTCAGATACCCTCAAGTGAGAATTTCATTCTGTCAATCGAAGCCTCATTCGTCACTTCCTTAGAATGCCATTGCACAGGAAGCCTGGGCCTAGCCACATGTAGGACCATGAGTCATCATAAGATAAACTTGCATTATGTGTCTCTTTCGAATGGCCATCAATATGTGTCCTTCGAATGGGATTTTGGAGTGCTCTTTCAAAGGGGTCATATTGTGTGTCATACTGCAGAAACTGTGTTGAGGGGGTCTTGGCCTTGAGAGCAAGCACAGAGGAAGTCTTTGCCTTATGCATTAAAGGTAATCATAGAAGAAACCTTTGCCCTTATGAATCCAAGGTAAGCATGAAAGGTCTTTTGGCCTAATTAATTGAAGGGAACTTGAAGAAGCCTTTAGCCTTGTGAATCAGAAGGAACTTGTAGAGGTTGTTAGCCTTGTGAATCGAAGGCAAGCCTGAAGTAGCCAATGCATAGTCGAAGCCTTGTAATTTGAACGTGATCGAAGGGGGACCCAACGCCCATTTGAAGCTTGTGAATTAGACCTGCATTGAAGAGTGCCAAGTGCCTAATCTAAGACTTTAAAACAAAGCTTACTCGAAGGATTTAGATTCCCAATCAAAGCTTGTCAGAATGCCAATCGAAAGACACCTTGTTTATCTTCAAAAAATTTACATTTTCTTTAAGCAATTGTTTGTAACCAAACATGTAGGAGACAATCTTGGAAAACATGAGAGGGAAAATTTTGGGGTACAACACCATGTACATGAATAATAATGCGAAATAATAAAATGCGCGAGAATAATGTAAAGAGAAAAGAATTTGTTGTTATGGTTTTTTGATGGAAAAGGTTTTAATTAACCTAATTAACTAATTAATTTACAAGAGAAGTTAATTAATTTATTTAACAAGACCTAAAGTCTAATTTAATTAAAAAGAAAAATTATATGAACCCTAAGTCTAATTATTTTTAATTCTAAAAGATTAATTAGTTAAGAAAATATTTTTAGTGTTCTATTTATAAAAAATAAATGAAGTAAAAATAAAATAAAATTAGAAAGTTTTTAGTCTAGTTATTTAAGAGAAACATATTTTGGATTTTTATTAAATAAAATAAAATAAATAAAGAAAAAATATAAAAATATAAAGGAAATAAAAATTGGGCCTGACTGTTTAAATAGTGAAATGGGAGTATGAAGGAATATTTTTGGTTCTAGGCCCAAAAGAGTTTTTGTTTGGTTTAAAATCAGAAATAAAAAAAGATAATGGGCCAGGTAGTATGAAACAATCAGAGAGGTGAGGGGAAAGAAAAAGGTTAATGCCTAAATACTGGATGCCCAACACGCTTAGAAACAAAAACAAAACAAAAAAATGTGTGAAAAATAATAAAATGGGGATGCTGGGGCTCGAACCCAAGTCTCCCCATACTAATTCCTTATACACGCGTGCTCTGCCACTGGGATGGCTGTTTCATCCGGTAATAATACAACTTTCACTAAATTTAAAATAAACTTAGTCCTGATTGTACTTCATCTTCTTCTTGGCGCCAGATTTTTGAACTTCTGAACTTACTCATTTCTCAACCATTTCAGAAATTGTAAACATGAAATATGTTAGAAATTTCATCACAATTACCAATATGTAAATAACATGAACTAACACTCAAAGATTAGCACGAATTTTGCTTGGTACAAAATTCTGACCTAATTTTTTTGTAACTTCAATTTCAATATTCGTATCATTCAGGCAAGATAAATGAACACTAAGGGCATGGTTAGCTTCAGGGTAATGCTGTCTACATTTTATCTTTACAAAATAACTGTTAATGATGTTTGTATGAGAAGTTCAAAGTTGAAAAAACTTACCTCAAAACTAGAAATCGTGTTTTGAGTTTGAGCACTCTTGGAGGTGTTGTGATGATCTGAATAGCTTCAGTGGACTCCTAGGAAGCTAATGTAATGCTTATTTTGAGCCAAGAGTGCTTGAATCTTCTTGGAGAAGTCAAGTTGCAGAACTGAGTTGTAAAAATAGTGGATGGTGATGGAGGTGTTACAAAAGTGATTCAAGTGTTTAGAACACTTTTATGATGTATATATGATGTTTGAAGGATTAAAATGAAAAACACACGAGTGGATTTGAAGTTTGGGATTCAAAGTCAGAAATGGCAAGTTATGGAGCTTTAGATGCAATTTCTAGTTTGAAGGAGTTTCAAGGCTTGTGAATTCGTGTTCTAACTTGCAAAATGGTGTCTCTATTTATAGGGAAAGGTTGGAGAAGTTCAAGTTGATCAGAATTCAAAATCACATGTTAAGCTCAACATGTGATTTTCTTGAAAAATCAAGTTTCAATGTTTTGTACCTTTGATCATAGAGTGGTTAAACACTTTAATCACATTGCTTCTAACCTTGTAGATGGAGTGTGATCAAAGGGAACAAGTGAGAGGCTCAAGAATTGACTTTGTGCATAAAACTTGCTTTTCAAGAATGACAATGTTAACTTTCTTCCCAAAATGGAAAATTGACTTGGACAATGTTTAAACCACTTGGATCATAGCTCAAAGGTTTATATAATCCATTAATTATGGATATATACACAAGTTAAAAGGTCTGGAAAGCAAGATTATGCAGCATAGCGTTGAGATTGGATTATGTGTTCATCAAGAAAATGACTTGTAATTCAAGAATGGATGCCCAACTTCTTCTCTTCGATTCTCTTAGCTCAAGCATGATATCTTGAAGTTCTTGGACATTTTGGAAAGCTTGAAACATTGTCTACAACCTTCATATTGAACACTTTGGCTAAATAAAATTGGAGCTAGGTGAAAATTGGTCAATAAGTTAGGTCAAAAAAATCTGCCTAACATGTCAAAATTTTCACTAAGTGTTTTATGAAAAATGTCATAACTTCATGGGTTTATATCTTCAAATCTAAGCATTTTTTGGACATCAACTCTCTAATTTAAAGTTTTAGAATTCATCAAGATCTACAACTTTCATGTTGAAAGTTTCCCTTGAATCATCTTGCATCTTGGTGAAAAATTGTCATGAAGTAATGGATTTATCAAGTATAAAAACACTTAGAAATTTTCTAAGTCTTAGAAATCTTGACATTTTTATTGACTTTTTGACTTTCATGATTCTTGATGATCAAGTTTGATATTTTTGAATGTCTTGATAAATTTTTATCTTTGAAATTTAATCTTGACCAAAAAGTCAAAGTTTGACTTTTTTGTGTATTAGTTGAATTTTCATCAGTTGATCAAATTTCACATAACAATCCATTAATCTTGAGAAAATGATTTAAGCCATGAAATTAGGTCAACATGTTGTGTTTGAGTCCTTGAGATTATGCTTCAAATCAGTAGGTCATGTACTAGGTTAAAAATCATTGATCCATCATTCTTAGTCAAAACCCTAATTTTGACAATTTTGCCCCTTTGATGATTTGAGTGCTTTTCTTGAGACATTATGATCAAACCTTTATCAATTGATAAATATGACTTCAAGATGTTGATTTTGGCCAAAAATCATGAATTTTGACTGTATATTGATCACAATTGACTTTTTACGCAATACAACTAATTTTCAGTCATCCGAGCAATTGACTAAGCAAATTTGTTATGCAAGGCTTGGAACTTGGTATGAGGAATCTTGAAGACCTATAATGAACCATGAAAGTCATTTGAGGCATCAAAAGTCCAATTGTCCGTGAGAAAATCAAAACCCTAATTTAGAGGCTTAGTGCTTAGGAGGTGAGCTTATCTGATCAAACCCTTGAGAACCCTTGAGCATTTGAAATCTTTGATGAGAAATGTCTTGAAAAAAAAGAGGGAAAATTTTGGGGTACAACAGCTTCCCCTGTTCAATCTTCTTAAACCTGAAGAGTTAGATTGGCTTGTCCGCCATTCGTGACTTGAAGGTGGAAAATGATTGAACATTTAAGTGCCCAGAAATTTGCACTCGTTTTGTGCACGAAGTAAAACTGTTTATTAATTATGTTGGGAATGGGCTTAAAGACGTCATTTGGAAAGACGATGGAGAGTTGTCAGAGATGGGCTTAAAGATGCCATCCAAGGTTACTTTTGATAGAAATATCAGAATGAGTCTACGCTCGACTGTATCTGAGGAGTATCAGAATAAATCTATGCTTGATTTAAACTGAGCCAGAAGATGTCTATGTCTGTATTTAACTAGAAAGGAATTAGAATAAATCTTTAGTCGATTTAAACTGAACAAGAAGAAATGCCTACTGGAAAAGTATCAGAATAAATCTTTGGTCGATTTAGACTTAACCAACAGATGTCTTGTGTTGTCTTTAACTGCGAAGAATCAGAATAAATCTTTGGTCGGTTTAATTTGAGCCAGAAAATGGTCTACTGAGAGAAGTATCATAATAAATATTTGGTCGATTTAATCTGAGCCAGCAGATGTTTGAAAATATTTAACTGAGAGAAGTATTAGAATAAATCTTTGGTTGATTTAACTGAGCCAGAAAAAGGTCTACTGAGAGAAGTATCAGAATAAATCTTTGGTCGATTTAATCTGAGCCAGTAGATGTTTTAAAATCTTTAACTGAGAGAAGTATCAGAACAAATCTTTGGTCAATTTAATCTGAGCCAAAAAAAGGTCTACTGAGAGAAGTATCAGAATAAATCTTTGGTCGATTTAATCTGAGCCAGCAGATGTTTGAAAATCTTTAACTGAGAGAAGTATCAGAATAAATCTTTGGTCGATTTAATCTGAGCCAGCAGATGTTTGAAAATCTTTAACTGAGAGAAGTATCAGAATAAATCTTTGGTTGATTTAATCTGAGCCAGAAAAAGGTCTACTGAGAGAGGTATCAGAATAAATCTTTAGTCGATTTAATCTAAGCCAACAGATGTTTAAAAATCTTTTAACTGAGAAAAGTATCAGAATAAATCTTTGGTCAATTTAATCTGAGCCATTAAAAGGTCTACCGAGTGAAGTATCAGAATAAATCTTTGGTCGATTTAATCTGAGCCAGCAGAAGGTCTACTGAGAGAAGTATCAGAATAAATCTTTGGTTGATTTAATCTGAGCCAACAGATGTTTGAAAGGAGTATCCATCATATAGATATTTTCCTTGTCTTGTTTCAGGGAATGACCTATAATCTGTTTTGACAGTTGTTGATGATATTCATCTGTTGACTGATCTTTCCTGAAAAGGTAAAGAGTTAGTTATATGCAATGCCGTGGTGTATGAAATGCATTGCGTAATGATGTTCTCAAAATAAATGAGATTGTGCTATATGCATTTCGTATGCATAGGCTATGATGTATGAATGTGTAATGTTATTGAAGTGTATCTTCGTCTAGGAAAATAAATCCCTGACTATTGTTGGGGATGAAGAGTATGTGTATCTGCAAGGGATGTATTGATTTCTGTTTGGGGAGTAGAGTTTAGGAACAATGGTCTTCCGTTGCTCTATTAGGGAATTTATTTCTTATATACCCTGACTGGGAATAAAAGAGATGGTTAAGCTTCCGACTCGTTTGGGGGAGATAAAGCTAACTGGTATCTGGTCAGATTACAAGCTTCACAACAACTTTCTGGGGATAGTGGCAACTTTACTGGGGAGAATAATTTTGTCAGTGATTTGTAGTAGTATGAGGAATAAACCCGACCCGGGGAATTTGAATTTCCATGAATTGTACTGATTGGGACTCTGTGGGGAGATTTAAAGAGGATGACATTATACTCCTTTCATTTGTTAGAGTGATCTGTCAGGGAGATTGTGAGGAATGTACTGTTATTTATAAAAACTAATATGTGGGGATAACCTCATAGAAGTGGCTCTGGCGACCTCACTGGTGATGAACTTATGAAAGGGATTATGTGGGAATTTATGGACAGCTAGAGCATCATCCCAGCTCTTAGAGTTTTGAGTATTCCTATTCGTTAACAGTTAATCATGTTCATATGCATATGTTCATTCAATTTTAGTCATTGGACGTATTTGCAAACAAAACAGAAAAAATAAAAAGTCTGGACTTTAAAGTATATTTGTATTGATAATTTGCCTATAAACAAACAATTTTGCACAAAGAGACAGAAATCCTAGTAAGACGAGATCGTCGTGAAATGAAAGATTACAAAGTGAAAACAAGTGTATATAGCCATCTCATTGGGTTCCAACTCCACTATTTCCCTTATGTCTTTGAACATCTCTTCTCTTTCCGTCAGAATAAGTTTATTGCACTAATCTTGTACCTTTTGAACTTTTGATCTGGGTAATAAAGATGGCATGCAAGTGATTCGACGGGACATAGTCGTACTCTTTAATCCCTAATTTTTTCCTGGACCGCCTTTTCAGGTTTTAAGTCCACCAGGATACTCTTTTTTTCCCAAGCCGCCCTTTCAGGTTTTCGACTTTCGGGTGTATGATCTTTTGTATATATCCCTTATTTTTTCCCGAACCCTTTTTGGTTCTCTGGGATGCCCTTATTTTTGACTAGGTATGTCAACCTAGCGGGTCATTCTTATGCGTAGTATTTTTTGACTATGTCCGCGGTCACATGGTGCAGGAAATATTTACCATCCATAGTGGTTAGCATCATAACACCGCCCGAGAATACTTTTTTAACAACAAATGGACCTTCATAAGTGGGAGTCTATTTCCCCTGGGATCTCCTTGTGGAAGAATGATGTGCTTTATTACCAAGTCATCGGCATGATACACCCGATGCTTGATATTTTTGTTGAAAGCTTTGATCATGCGCTTATGGTATATCTGACCACGATAGACATCAACCAACCTCTTCTCATCAATCAAATTCAACTGATCTAACCTAGTCTGAATCCATTCGTCCTCGTCTAAGTCTTCTTCTTTCATAATCCTTAGGGAAGGAATCTAAACTTTGACAGGCAGGATAACTTCCATGCCATATACCAAAGAGAAAAGGGTTTCCCTAGTTGATGTTTGCACCAACGTACGATAGCCATGAAGAGAAAATGGTAGCATCTTATGCCAGTCTTTGTAGGTCACCACCATCTTTTGCACAATCTTCTTTATATTCTTGTTAGCAACTTCCACCGTGCCATTCATCTTAGGTTTGTATGTAGAAGAGTTGTGATGCTTGATCTTGAACTGCGTGTAGAGCTCAGTGATCATGGCATTATTAAGGTTAGTACCATTGTCAGTGATGATTCTCTCAGGTATACCGTAATGGTAGATAAGGTTATGCTTGATGAACCGTGCTACGAAGTTCTTGGTAACTGAGGCAAATGAAGCTGCTTTAACCCACTTGGTAAAGTAGCCAATGGAGAAAAGAATGAAACAGTGTCCATTAGAGGCAGTAGGCTTGATCTCCCCAATCATTTCAATGCCCCACATTACAAATGGCCAAGGAGCAGTCATGAAGTTCAAAGGTATTGGAGGCACGTGAACCTTATCATCATAAATTTGGCACTTATGGCAAGTCCTCGAGTGGTGGTGACAATCAGTTTCCATGGTTAACCAATAGTAGCCAGCTCTCAGAATCTTCTTGGCTATAGTGTGTTTGCTAGAGTGAGTACCAAATATACCTTCATGCATATCCTCCTTGATCTTCTCTACTTCCCTCTTGTCCACACAACGAAGTAGAATTAAATCATAGTTGCGCTTGTATAAGATCCCATTGCTCAGGAAGAACTTAGCTGAGAACCTACACAAGAATTTCTTACCATTGACTGAAGCCCCTTCAGGTTATTCTTGGGCTTCAAGATATCTCTTCACCTCATGAAACCAAGGCTTCTCTTCTACACCATCATTATCAATCTCATAGCAGTGTGCCGGTTCATCAAATCTTTCGACAGTGATCCAGGGAGATTTATTGTCCTATTTAACCTTAAACATATATGAAATGGTAGCTAAGGCATTTGCCAACGGGTTTTCTTCCCTTAGAATGTGTTCAAAGGTAACCTCTTCAAAGTACGGGATCAAGGTTAGCACAAGCTCTTTGTAAGGGATAAGATTTGGATGTTTTGTATCCCACTCTCCTTTAACTTGACTAATGACCAAAGATGAGTCTCCATATACACTTAAAAATTTGATTCTTAAGTCAATAGCAGCTTTAAGACCCAAGATACATGCTTCATACTCGACCATGTTGTTGGTACAGTCGAAGCAAAGTCTGGCAGTGAAAGGCGTATAGCAACCTTCGGGGGAAATAATCACAACACCAATTCCATTACCCAGTGTGTTGGAAGCTCCATAAAAAACCACAGTCCATAGGGATCCTTGTCCAGGTCCTTCATACAGTCCAGGCTTTTCACAATCCATAATCAGCATGATATTCTCGTCCGGGAATTCAAAGTTCATAGTTTGGTAGTCATCAACAGCTTGATGTGCCAAATGATCTGCCAGTACACTAGTACACTCCCTTTGATTGCTTTTTGTGTAGTGTATTGGACATCGTACTTAGTTAAGATCATTTGCTAACGAGCTATTCTTCCGGAGAGAGCTGGCTTCTTAAAGATGTATTTGATGGGATCCATCTTAGAGATTAATAGAGTGGTATGAGTCAACATATATTGTCTTAGTCGGTGAGCAGCCCATGCCAAAACGCAACAAGTTTTCTCGAGTAGTGAATATCTTGTTTCACAGTTGGTAAACTTTTTGCTAAGGTAGTATATTGCATGCTCTTTTCGACCAGACTCGTCATGCTGTCCCAGCACACACCCCATTGAATTCTCTAAAACATTTAAGTACATGATCAATGGTCTTCCTTCAACTGGTGGCAACAGGATTGAAGGCTCTTGTAAATACTCCTTGATCTTGTCAAAATCTATTTGACAATCGACGTTCCATCTGACTACTTAATCCTTCTTCAGCAGCTTGAAGAGTGGCTCACAAGTAGTAGTTAGGTGAGAGATGAATCAGGCAATATAGTTTAGACGTCCCAAGAAACCTCTAACTTCCTTCCCAGTATGAGGAGCTAGCATTTCTTGGATAACTTTGACTTTAGCGGGATCAACCTTAATTCCTTTGCCACTAACGACAAATCCTAGGAGCTTTCCAGACCTTACCCTGAAGATACATTTGTTGGGATTCAACCTCAGCTTATATTTCTTCATCCTCTCAAATAGATTGTGCAAGTAATCAAGGTGCTCTTCCTTAATTTAGGATCTTGCTATCTATAAGTCTAAGAGTGCCTAAGAGGGGGGGGGGGGTGAATTAGGTATATAAAAATTTATTCGGTTTTATGAGAATACTTGTAGTAATTTGTGGTTAAGTGTTTGAAGGTTTTTGACTATATCTTATCTTTTCTTGATTATGGTGATGAAAACGATAAAAGCGGAAAAGTAAAGAACACGGCGATATATCCTGGTTCCCCTCACAATCCGAGAGTACTCCAGTCCCCTTTCCAACACGAAAGAGATTTCACTATAGTTTAGAATGATTGTACAACCTATGCTTACTATCTAACCTATAGGGTGACCAAAGGTTCTTAACACCTTTAAGGTCAAACAAACACTAATGTGAATGAAGAACAATCCTCTTCAAATCACAAAACTTACTTCCAACAATCCTGAATAGTAAGGGAACACCTTTAAGGTCAAACAAACACTCATGTGAATGAAGAACAATCCTCTTCAAATCACAACACTTACTTCCAACAATCCTGGATAGTAAGGGAATACTTTCTTTTTGTAATACAATGATTTATTTGAAAGAGATGGAGAGCACTATCAATCTTTGATTGATCTTCTTCTTCAAGAAAGAAACAATTCTCAAGCAATGATTATAAATGTTCACAATGAATGTATGAAACTTGTAATGATTTCTTAATGAAAATGTATATGGCAAGTTTCACAAAATTTATGATTTGTAAGAACACTTGAAAGTTTGTAAGAATATGCAAATTTGAATGATGAAAATTGTTAATTGAAGAAGGTTATTTTAATTTGAAAATCTGCACAATTTATAATGTCACAAATACCTCTTCATTCATGCAATTTGATATGAAAAGATGCAATGCAATCATGAAAGAATACCATTTGAATTATGTTTGTGATCGGTGGATCTGGAACTGACTGTTTAACGCTGGTTCGCGAAATGTCGCGGAAGCAAGAGTCGCCACCGTCTTTTATTTTCTCCAAATGGAAAGGACAAAAGCACAGAAAAATTCCTTATAGAGATTGCTCTCGGTTCGGGAGGTAGGTTATAGAAAGGGAAGGTGTTAGCACCCTTTCTATCCATGGTTATCCATGGGCTCTTAGATACTTGCTCATTGTGTTTTCAAAAATGGTTTGTTTGCTTTTCAACTGTGGGTTTTAAAAAAAAGTTTCTTTGAAGATTTCAGTTCGACTCGTACGTCAGAGTGTTTGAAAAATTTGCTTTGAAAGCCTTTTGAAAAGTGTTGGTGAAAAGATTTTTGTTTGTTTTGAAGAGAGCAAGTATCCATGAGTCGTCTACCTACCCTAAGGAATTCGTCTGTGTAAATGTCCTTTAAAGTAGTGCCATCCCACCATTGAGAGGTAGGTAGCACCACCGTTGGAGGTGTTCGGGTCAATTCGAGTTTGTAGGGACATGGTGATCACCAGAACAATGGGAAGACACCTTAGAAGCTACCCTCATGCCAGGTTCCCGGATCATGAGGACTTACTAAGACATCCTCTACTCGACGATCACCTTTCGAAAGGCAACAGTGAGGCGTACCCTAGGGGTGGTGTGTGCGAATTGTGTGTCATGTTTCAGTTATTTGTCTTGTCATGTTATTAGTGATCTATGCGTTTGTTTTTATTTTTTTGTCATTCATTCTTGCATGCATTTTATTAGCAGTTAAAAAGATGCGAAAAATTAAAAGTTCTAAACTATTACAAAGGCGCGGGTCCACATCGCCAAAATTTCCAGAACCCGATTTGACAGAAAATAAATAAAGAACTAAAGTGCGAGAAATATAAAATGTCCGAGTTACATGGCTTTGGGAGAATTACATAAATATTTAAAAGAAACGAAATAAAACGCGCGAATTGAAATAAGATTGGAAACGAGGGCGTTGGACCCTTTTGAAGTTAAATTGAAATTAAAAATTAATTAATTATTTATTGAAATAAAAGAAGTGTTTTTTAGGTTTTTTGCATTTATGAAATAAGAAAATTAAAATTAAAATTAAAAGAAACCCTAATTCTAAGTTATTTTTAATTATTTGAGAAAAATGTTAAAGTTTAACTTAATTTACTAAAGAATTTATGTACATGTTTATTTACAAAATAAATTAGTAATTAATAATAATAATAATGATGAGAAAATTATTTATTAAAAAAAAATGATGAAAAAGTTAAAAAAAACCTAATTTCTACATATTTAATTTATTAAGAAAAATATTAAAGTTTTGAAACCTAAATTAATCTAATTGATTGTTTAAAGTTTATTTACAAAAATAATAATAGTAAAATTAATATTAATAAAATAAACATTTTTTTTGATTTTTCTGTATTTTACTATTTTTTATATTTAATGAAAATAAGTTAAATTAAAGGAATTAATTAAAAAAAGAAATAATTGAAATAAATAAAATAAGGAAAAGAAAGAAAATACAATACCTTGGGGGGTTTCTGTCCCCTTTTGGAGGTGAATTGGAGTGGTTTGGCCATTTGTGTTCTGGCCTCATCATGCATAAGTTGTTCTACTTTGGCCATTTGGCTTTTGGCTTTTGGCCATTTGCGTTTTGGCTTTTGGCCATTTGTGTTCTGGCTTCAACGTTCCCTTAATCTCTGGCTTAATGTCTGCCTCGCCATGTATTGGTGTCATGCATAAGTTTTTCTAGTCTGGAGGTATTAGGTTTTGGTTCTGAATATGTATGGAGCATTTTAGGTCAACAATTTTCAACAAAATCTCTTGCATTCAAAGATTAAAGATTTGATTTTCTTCCATTATTCTTTCAATCTTTTTCACATGGTTTTTGTGCAAATCATATCCAATTCAATCTAATTCTTCCCAATCAGCATGTGCACGAGTTATAGAGATTAGATCATGCATAAAAAGATTTTTTCATGTTAGGTTTATATTTTTCATGAATTAAAATCATTTAAATGAATATAAATTGATATTAATTCAAATAAATAATTAAAAAATATGAGAATACTTCCCTTTGGGCCTAGTGGTCGTGCATAGGCTTGGCATGAAGAAATTTGGAAGAAAATTGGGCCCATTTGCATTTTTAGGCCTTTTACATCAATGTTGACTTTCAAAAATTTCCAAAAATTTCCCAACTTCCACAAGGCATAACTTGGTCAATTTTTAAGCTTTTCACATGTTCTTGGACATTTTGGAAAGGTCTTTGAGTCCTTTAACCAATGCCTTTGGTCCCATGTCATTTTGATTTACCAATCTCAAGTTATGGCCTTTGACTTAAAGTCACTTTTTGTTGACTTTTGAAAATGACCTATAATGTTGAAATTGATAACTTTTTGTGAGAGCATTTCTTGGACTTGGAACATGAAGATGAATTGTAGGAAATGTCTTTCTCTTCAAAATGAGCTTTGGATGGAATTTTTCTGATAATCCATGTGAAAGTTATGCCCTGGTCAATTTCAGTTGACTTTTTCAACTGTCCAAATATAGCCACTTTTGCATCTTTGATGATTTCTGAGCCAAATTTTGAGAATCATGATCAAGCATTGATCAAATGATGTTTGTGGCTTCAAAATGATATATTGACCAAAAATTTGAACTTTTGACTGTCAAATGACCATTTTGCCCCTACAGTTGACTGTAGTGCAATCTAGGGTTTTGACTGTGCAATTTTGAGCTGAATGTCTTGAAACTTGACATGAAGACACTTGACCACCTTTGTGAGCATATGAGACTTGATTGGGCCTTTGAAAAGTTCATTTGCTTGACCAGAACTCAAACCCTAGTTTTGACTGTCTAGGAGACAGTTGAGCTGCACAACCCTTGGGGCATTTTGTGACCTTGACTTTGATAATTCTTGATGAATATGAGAGGGCAAATTTTGGGGTACAACAGTTGCCCCTGTTCAATCTTCTTAGACCTGAGGATGCAGATTGGCTGACGTGCCTTTCGTAATCCGAGGGTAGAAGATGATTGAACACTAAAGTGCCCAGAAATTTGCGCTCACATAGTGACAGTGATGGGGAATGGGCTTATAGATGCCATTTGGATGTTGCTTGGATAGGATGATGGGCTTATAGATGCCATCTGGATGCTGATTGCGTAAGAGATTCCTTAGCGACAACTTGCATACCTGCAAAACAGAAAAATGAGTACCTGACACGTCGCAGGAGCTGATTTTAGATGCTTGATATAGATATGTCCTGATTGGTTACAGGAGCTGAGTCTGGAGCTTCGAACGCTGATGAACCAGGAATGGTTACTGCCTTAGCATGAAGGGTAAGAGAATCCTGAATGATCTCAACAACGCTCGTTGAGCAAATCTTGGTGAGAATTACCATCTTCGTAGTGTCAGGAAGAGAACCAAAGGACATTACAATATCAAAGGGAGTTACCTCACTCACGTTGGAGAGGGAACTATAGGAAATTATAATCTGAAAGGAGATATCACCTCACGCTCATGCCGGAGAGGGCAACATCTGAAGAAGGAATTACTACTTCACGCGCCGTTGGAGAGGGAACCATAAGAGAATATCACCTCACGCTCATGCCAGAGAGGGGAACATCTGAAGAAGGGATTACTACCTCACACACCGTTGGAGAGGGAACCATAAGAGAATATCACCTCACGCTCATGCCGGAGAGGGGAACATCTGAAGAAGGGATTACTACCTCACACACCATTGGAGAGGGAACCATAAGAGAATATCACCTCACGCTCATGCCGGAGAGGGGAACATCAAAAAGGAATTACCACCTCACACGCCGTTGGAGAGGGGACCATAAGAGAATATCACCTCACGCTCATGCCGGAGAGGGGAACATCAAAAAGGCTTCTGGAAGCAGTATCAGAATGTCACCATATCTGGTTTACATCTGAAACTATATCTGGAAGAGAATCTGGAAGCAGTATCGGAACGTCACCATATCTGGATCATATCCGAAGCTATATCGAGACGGAATTCTGGAAGCAGTATCAGAACGTCACCATCGCTGGGCTTACATCTGAAACTATATCGAGAAGGATATCTGGAAGCAGTATCAGAACGTCACCATCGCTGGGCTTACATCTGAAACTATATCGAGAAGGAATTCTGGAAGCAGTATCAGAACGTCACCATCGCTGGGCTTACATCTGAAACTATATCGAGAAGGATATCTGGAAGCAGTATCAGAACGTCACCATCGCTGGGCTTACATCTGAAACTATATCGAGAAGGATATCTGGAAGCAGTATCAGAACGTCACCATCGCTGGGCTTACATCCGAAACTATATCGAGAAGGAATTCTGGAAGCAGCATCAGAACGTCACCATCGCTGGGCTTACATCTGAAACTATATCTAGAGAGAATTGCGTTAGTTGATAGTAGTCATTTTTGTATTGATCTTTTTCCTGAACAGGTAGAACATAATTGTATGCAAAATCATGATGCATGAACTGTATGTTTTCAAGATCAATGAGATTCGTGTGACATGATGCATATGCATGCTATAATGATGTATGTGACGTTTTATGAATGTATGTTTTCGTCGTAGGAAAATAAATCCTTGACGGGTGCCGGGAAGTCGCGTCCTGGGCTGATGTGGAAGAATAGCTTTTGCTTCCGCTGGGGGTGATAGTTGCAAGTATACCGGTAGGAGAAGATAACTCCGTTGGGGAATAAACTTGGCGAATGGAGGATTCTGCGGGGAGAAAAAGATATTCTAGTGACCATGCTGGGAAGAAATACTCTGTGGGGGATGCTTTTGCTGAATTGTTGAGGATGACTCGTTGAGGATACCTTGCTGTATTGGAAGCATGAATGGACTTCGCTGGGGATAAGAAGATTCTGTCGACGGCAATCTTTCCGTGGCTTTTGGCTGAGGATAACCCAGTTATATCCTGTTAAGGAAATAACTCTTTAACTCAAGCCGGACGACGCGTTCGTGCCCTGCTAGGGGATAAGCTTCCAGAATCTACTGGGGGTACGCTTATTGCTTGGGGAGATAGATCCCGTCCTTCCTGGGGAACTGTATTGGACTCTCCTGGGGAAATTTTGAACTGCGTTGGTCATGTTCTTCAACGGAGCTTACCCTGATACCTTGGAGGATAGAATAATCAGACTGCTTAGACCACTCTTTATTGCCCCTGTTTCTATGGGGGAGACATTAGTGGGGTGCTGATAGTCATTGATGGACAAACCTTCTTCTGGTAGGCAGATGGCAGGGCATAGTCGTACGCTTTAATCCCTAACTTTTGCCTGGACTGCCCTTTCGGGTTTTCAGTCCACCGGGATACCCATTTTTGCCCAAGCCGCCTTTTCAGGTTTTTGACTTGCCGGGTGTACAGATTTTTTTTCATTTCATCCCTTCATTTTGCCCGAACCCTTTTGGTTCGCCGGGAAGCCCTTATTTTTGCCTAGGTGTGTCAACCTAGCGGGTCTTTGATTGCGCGTAGTATTTTTCCGACTATGTCCGTTCTCGGAAAGTAGGGAGTTGCCCCTGTTTAGAGGTGTTTTGTCACCAGAAGATGTTTGATCAGGCGAGATTTGTTGTTGAAATGCCCCAAGTGACTCAGGTGGAGATTTGCCCCAGGCTGGTTGGCCTTTTGAGAGATTCTCCGAATCTTGATTGGACTGCCCCAGATGATGGACAGTAGTCATGTTGTGCCCCTTGATTGGAGATACTCTTGTTTATTAGACTTTCATTGTGCTAATTTCCCTGCTGTTCAAACAAAAGTCATGTGCAAACAAAGTTACGTTAAAAACGCAAAGCTTATGTCTGTCTTGAAGATTTTGAAAATGCATTCTTTTTTCATAAAACAAATGAATGTTTGTAAAACGTGATGTCAACTCGTTATTTTACCGCAAGCCTTAAGGAGTCAGGATACCTTTCGTAACAGTATGCTTTCGAACTAACCCATGCTTCAGCTAGGACTTTTAAGGGTTATAACGTGGCCTGGTTCATGGTTTAAGAAACAAAGGATAAAGGCTCAAATTATTTGTACCCACCCGCTCTTCGTGATGTTCTCCAAACCTAAACTCAGTTGATCATACGTTAGACCTTGTTGAGTCTTTGTTTTGATGTTCCAGTAATGGTTCAGATGTTGATGATTTATTTTGAATAGGCAGTCATCTCTTTTTTTGCTGAGGGTTTGTGAGACCTCTTTCTTGATTTTTGTTATCCCTTTCTTTTGCCTGAACTGTTTCCTTTTTGGAATTACAGCCAGCGGGATGCCCCGGTTTCGTAAGTCCCTTTTATAGGTTTTGATTTTTTTGGGCTTTTCATTTATGATTTTTTTTTTTTGATAATGACTGCATGTCCTTTTGATTGTTCTGAACCATCACTGTCTTTGTTCGTTTTGTAAAGATCTCTTTGGTGCCATTCGTCATGCACTTGGATCAACTGAGAGACTACCCTGCCCCAGGTTATGATTAAGGGTTTTAATTTTCGAAAATAAAACTCCTACTTCTTTGGCTCTGATGGGTTGGCGAGGGATTATCATCCTTATAACTCCAGTGTTTAGGGGTTGAAACAATGCCTGTACCTCATCAGCGGGGTCTGTTCAAAAGCATACTGTAATGATCGCGGTATCGTTTTCGTCATCCTCCCTCAAGAGGCTCAGAATTATTAACCGAGAGTTGATCATCAGAAAAAGTATGAAAAGAATTTTGAATATAATGAAAACAATTGTATTAATTCTCAAAACAGACGTATGCGATGCATTGATAACATAAAAGAGTTTGCTATGACATTAATCGTTTGTATAAGCAATGAAAAATACAACTCAAAATTCAAATAAACAAGAGGTCTTCAATGATTGGGCAACGGAGCAGTGATTATGTTCGGAGTCTCAGACACTTCAAACTGAATCTCCCCAGCGTCGATCATGTCTTGAATTTTATTCTTGAGAGGCCAGCAATTGTCTGTAGTATGCCCCGGGCTATCTGAATGATATGCGCACCTATCGTTGGGATGATAGTTGGGTGCAGAAGTGTTCGGATTCCGGAGAGGAGCCCTTAAGGTGATCAGCCCTGCCTTCAACATTTGTTGCAGTGCTTGATCCAATGACATATTGAGTTTGGTATATTGCCGTTTCTCCTTGCGCTGCTGCCCCTGTCCTTGTTGAGCAGGTCCGGGATTGGAAATCTGGATTGCCCCTGCCTCATGACGGCTCTTTTTACCGTGCACAGCATTGGATTCTTTCTTTCCATGATGAGGCTTTTTGTCCGAAGGTGCATCCTCTTGAATTTTCCCAGACCGGATACCAGCTTCAATTCGCTCTCCAGTCAAGATAAGATCTGTGAATCCAGCCAACGAATTCCCAATCAGGTGGTTATAAAATGGACCAGACAGGGTCCCCAAGAACATATCGACAAGTTCCCGATCAGTCAGAGGTGGTTGTACTCTTCCAGCAAGATCCCTCCATTTCTGCGCATATTCTTTAAAACCTTCACTTGATCCTAACGACATACCCTGGAGTTGGGTACGCGTAGGGGCAAGGTCGGCATTATATTGATACTGCTTGTAGAAAGCAGTAGCCAACTCCTCCCAGTTACGAACCTTGGTCCCATCCAGCTGATAGAACCATTCGAGATGAGTCCCTGAAAGACTCTCCTGGAAGAAGTGGATCCATAAATTCTTGTCCACCGTATATGGCTGAATCTTCCGAACATAGGACCTTAGATGCAGCTTGGGACAAGACGCCCCGTCGTGCTTAGAGAAGGGTGGTACTTTGAACTTGCGAGGGATAACCACACCAGTTGACAAACCCAGATCTCCGAAATCCAGCCCAGGTACCTGTTGAACCTCCATAGCTTTCATTCTGTCCTCCAGTTGCTTATATCTGTCGTCAGCAGGAGGGTACTGCTCTTCATCAAAATCTGTCTCGTTGTCGGAGGCCACTGGACTGGGAACCTCTCTCTCATGATGACTGCTTTTTCCCACAGATGGGGTTGTCCTCTCAGTCTCAACTTGCGGTGTATTCCCAGATCTGCGTCTAGGGCTGAATAGAACAGTCCTCTTCTTTTTCTTGTCCTTCTTCAAAAGGAGAGCCTTCAGGTCTTGTTGCCCCTGAGTCGAATTCATGATCAGCTCTTGGAACTGGGCGTTCTGAGCCTGGAGGTCCTTGATAGTCTGCTCGGCTGATGATTCGGGATTCATGACGATCGGCTGAAATAAACAGCGGAGAAGGGTAAGCAACCTGTCAAAGGGATACCTGCAATGCAATGAGATGTATGATATGCATGCAATGATTTCAAGGACCTCGCGGGGTAAACAGAGAAACTTCGTTAGCATTTGGAACCGGCAACTTGATTGAAGGAACTTCATGTTGTGGAGAGTCCTTCTTCAAGGGTCAAAGGCTCACCATATCCAGTGGGTCATAGCCCCTGACAACCTTGGCTAGAGGAAAATAAATCCTCTTTGCCCCTTGCTGGGATAATTGTTCATCATGACCTGCATCACAAGCCCTTGAGATCCTTGAAATGGGTTAGGATGTATGCAATGGTATGATGTTATGCTATGCATGGGGTAATGTGAGTAACCCTGTTATGAGTCCCAATTAAGGACTGCAAACCAAAACCTGCAAGAAACTCAAGTAAAACCTGTCATGAGTCCCAATTAAGGACTATGAACAGAACCTGCAAGTAGTTGGTACACCCTGTTATGAGTCCCAGTTAAGGACTATAAACCAAACCTGCAAGAAATTCGGTAAACCCTGTTATGAGTCCTAATTAAGGACTTATGGACCAAACCTGCAAGTAGTTCATGTGTCAGTTTAACAAGCATGCAAGTAGTCAAGTACGAAGGCACGCAAGTCACACAAGAGAAGCCCTTAGAGTTTAAGGCCAGCATGAGGTCTGGGTATTACCCTCTTGAAGTTGGTGGGTTCATACCTGTCCTATCAAAGTAACCGGGTTCTTAGAGGATCCCAATATCATTGACTACCCTCAATCGGTCATAACTCCAGCATCGCAATCTTTTCTTGCGGCCAGAACCATCACGAGAGTTTAGCCTCAATGGGCGTAGCGTACTGCTACTGTTCTAGTGGCCAAGTTGTGTCATTTAAGGTTCTAAGGTTGTTGGTGCTTAATGACTCCTCAGAAGACCCATATTCTCCTCGTTGCAACACAAGGGATATCGGTACAGACCAAGGTGCCACACCAACGTAGCCACTGTTTCACCCGTGTCGGTCTACGCCGGACAGGTCCCTCACAGCTTATGCTACCTAAACAGGGTACCCCCAGATCCGGGTTAGGATCTATGTATCTCCGATGCGACCCACAATAGTAAAGCAAGCAAAACAATACAAGTGAAAACACAGTTATGACTTAGCCCTAAGGTACACCTCACTTTATAGTTATGTCCCCAGCAGAGTCGCCAGTTCTGTGATCGGTGGATCTGGAACTGACTGTTTAACGCTGGTTCGCGAAATGTCGCGGAAGCAAGAGTCGCCACCGTCTTTTATTTTCTCCAAATGGAAAGGACAAAAGCACAGAAAAATTCCTTATAGAGATTGCTCTCGGTTCGGGAGGTAGGTTATAGAAAGGGAAGGTGTTAGCACCCTTTCTATCCATGGTTATCCATGGGCTCTTAGATACTTGCTCATTGTGTTTTCAAAAATGGTTTGTTTGCTTTTCAACTGTGGGTTTTAAAAAAAAGTTTCTTTGAAGATTTCAGTTCGACTCGTACGTCAGAGTGTTTGAAAAATTTGCTTTGAAAGCCTTTTGAAAAGTGTTGGTGAAAAGATTTTTGTTTGTTTTGAAGAGAGCAAGTATCCATGAGTCGTCTACCTACCCTAAGGAATTCGTCTGTGTAAATGTCCTTTAAAGTAGTGCCATCCCACCATTGAGAGGTAGGTAGCACCACCGTTGGAGGTGTTCGGGTCAATTCGAGTTTGTAGGGACATGGTGATCACCAGAACAATGGGAAGACACCTTAGAAGCTACCCTCATGCCAGGTTCCCGGATCATGAGGACTTACTAAGACATCCTCTACTCGACGATCACCTTTCGAAAGGCAACAGTGAGGCGTACCCTAGGGGTGGTGTGTGCGAATTGTGTGTCATGTTTCAGTTATTTGTCTTGTCATGTTATTAGTGATCTATGCGTTTGTTTTTATTTTTTTGTCATTCATTCTTGCATGCATTTTATTAGCAGTTAAAAAGATGCGAAAAATTAAAAGTTCTAAACTATTACAAAGGCGCGGGTCCACATCGCCAAAATTTCCAGAACCCGATTTGACAGAAAATAAATAAAGAACTAAAGTGCGAGAAATATAAAATGTCCGAGTTACATGGCTTTGGGAGAATTACATAAATATTTAAAAGAAACGAAATAAAACGCGCGAATTGAAATAAGATTGGAAACGAGGGCGTTGGACCCTTTTGAAGTTAAATTGAAATTAAAAATTAATTAATTATTTATTGAAATAAAAGAAGTGTTTTTTAGGTTTTTTGCATTTATGAAATAAGAAAATTAAAATTAAAATTAAAAGAAACCCTAATTCTAAGTTATTTTTAATTATTTGAGAAAAATGTTAAAGTTTAACTTAATTTACTAAAGAATTTATGTACATGTTTATTTACAAAATAAATTAGTAATTAATAATAATAATAATGATGAGAAAATTATTTATTAAAAAAAAATGATGAAAAAGTTAAAAAAAACCTAATTTCTACATATTTAATTTATTAAGAAAAATATTAAAGTTTTGAAACCTAAATTAATCTAATTGATTGTTTAAAGTTTATTTACAAAAATAATAATAGTAAAATTAATATTAATAAAATAAACATTTTTTTTGATTTTTCTGTATTTTACTATTTTTTATATTTAATGAAAATAAGTTAAATTAAAGGAATTAATTAAAAAAAGAAATAATTGAAATAAATAAAATAAGGAAAAGAAAGAAAATACAATACCTTGGGGGGTTTCTGTCCCCTTTTGGAGGTGAATTGGAGTGGTTTGGCCATTTGTGTTCTGGCCTCATCATGCATAAGTTGTTCTACTTTGGCCATTTGGCTTTTGGCTTTTGGCCATTTGCGTTTTGGCTTTTGGCCATTTGTGTTCTGGCTTCAACGTTCCCTTAATCTCTGGCTTAATGTCTGCCTCGCCATGTATTGGTGTCATGCATAAGTTTTTCTAGTCTGGAGGTATTAGGTTTTGGTTCTGAATATGTATGGAGCATTTTAGGTCAACAATTTTCAACAAAATCTCTTGCATTCAAAGATTAAAGATTTGATTTTCTTCCATTATTCTTTCAATCTTTTTCACATGGTTTTTGTGCAAATCATATCCAATTCAATCTAATTCTTCCCAATCAGCATGTGCACGAGTTATAGAGATTAGATCATGCATAAAAAGATTTTTTCATGTTAGGTTTATATTTTTCATGAATTAAAATCATTTAAATGAATATAAATTGATATTAATTCAAATAAATAATTAAAAAATATGAGAATACTTCCCTTTGGGCCTAGTGGTCGTGCATAGGCTTGGCATGAAGAAATTTGGAAGAAAATTGGGCCCATTTGCATTTTTAGGCCTTTTACATCAATGTTGACTTTCAAAAATTTCCAAAAATTTCCCAACTTCCACAAGGCATAACTTGGTCAATTTTTAAGCTTTTCACATGTTCTTGGACATTTTGGAAAGGTCTTTGAGTCCTTTAACCAATGCCTTTGGTCCCATGTCATTTTGATTTACCAATCTCAAGTTATGGCCTTTGACTTAAAGTCACTTTTTGTTGACTTTTGAAAATGACCTATAATGTTGAAATTGATAACTTTTTGTGAGAGCATTTCTTGGACTTGGAACATGAAGATGAATTGTAGGAAATGTCTTTCTCTTCAAAATGAGCTTTGGATGGAATTTTTCTGATAATCCATGTGAAAGTTATGCCCTGGTCAATTTCAGTTGACTTTTTCAGCTGTCCAAATATAGCCACTTTTGCATCTTTGATGATTTCTGAGCCAAATTTTGAGAATCATGATCAAGCATTGATCAAATTATGTTTGTGGCTTCAAAATGATATATTGACCAAAAATTTGAACTTTTGACTGTCAAATGACCATTTTGCCCCTACAGTTGACTGTAGTGCAATCTAGGGTTTTGACTGTGCAATTTTGAGCTGAATGTCTTGAAACTTGACATGAAGACACTTGACCACCTTTGTGAGCATATGAGACTTGATTGGGCCTTTGAAAAGTTCATTTGCTTGACCAGAACTCAAACCCTAGTTTTGACTGTCTAGGAGACAGTTGAGCTGCACAACCCTTGGGGCATTTTGTGACCTTGACTTTGATAATTCTTGATGAATATGAGAGGGCAAATTTTGGGGTACAACAATGTTCAAAAAACAAAAGAAAATATGTACTGGTTCGCTGGGAACCGGTTCCGACCCAGGCAGAACCCGGTTCTTAGTGAACGTTATACCCCAGAATTCAAAAATAACGCGCAGGAACCGGTTCCCCTATAGGTACAACCCGGTTCCTGGTACAAATTCCAGGGAAGTGATTTTTGAACAAGTTTGGAACCTGGTTCCCTGTTAGGTAGGAACCGGTTCGTGAAAGTTTATTTTCAAAAAATCCTTTTGAAAAAGATCTCAAACATAGTTTTTCTTATTGTTAAAAATGTGGGATATGTATATGATTATGAATGCATATTTGTGAACATCTATATTCAAGTTTAAGAATTATTTATACCTTTTGACATTTGTTGTTTCTTTAATAATTCTTCTTCTAATCTTCAAGACTTGTAACAAGGTTTTATATGATATTTATAAACTTTTTTCACATCCTTTGAATGTTGATATCCATGTTGTCTTCATCAAAACCAATGCTTTAAACATGACTTGAGAAGCTTGCAATTACATTCTCCCCCTTTTTTATGATGACAACCAAGTCTTGAAAACAATTCTTGAAATGTTTATGTTGTTTTGTGTAGCAAAAATGTTAAGCAAATGCAAGGCTCCCCCAAAATTGTATGCTCCCCCTAAGTCCATGATTCTTTGAATTTTGGAGTGAGTTTTATGATAGTTATTTTGGCCTGCAAT
The DNA here is from genome assembly GCA_948472305.1 of Vicia faba. Taxonomy (NCBI): domain Eukaryota; kingdom Viridiplantae; phylum Streptophyta; class Magnoliopsida; order Fabales; family Fabaceae; genus Vicia; species Vicia faba. The sequence goes on along the minus strand of OX451737.1, from coordinate 365,514,328 downwards.
TTCTTTGAAACAAAACAACACATATGCATATTCTTATCCCTCTTTGTTAACATCAAAAAGGATGGGGAAAAAGAGTGAAACAAATTCATAAAAAAGACACAATATATACACACATATTTTATCAAATAAAAACATATAAAAGAAGGAGTAGAAGCAGAGTGTACTGAAACATAAATTTTTTGAAGAAAAATTAAGACGTGCACCTTATGAGAAACATTTAGAGATCACCTTCATCGGATTTCTCGTCAAACTTACCGAGATTGTCTTTGTCATTGTTAAGAACAAAACACTTGCATCCAAAAATATGGAAGTGAGCAATATTTGGCTTTCTTCCTTTGAAGAGTTCATATGGAGTCTTCTTTATTATAGGTCTAATGATAACTCGATTTCCAACATAACATGCCGTACTAACCGCATCCGCCCAAAAATATTTAGGAAGATTTGCATCACTAAGCATTGTTCTTGCAAGTTCCACTAGAAACCTATTCTTTCTTTCAACTACTCCATTTTGTTGTGGAGTTCTAGGTGCTGAAAAATTATGAGAGATACCATGTTCTTCACAAAATTCTTCAAATTGTGCATTTTGGAATTCTCCACCATGATCACTTCTTATGGATACAATCTTTAGTGATTTTTCATTTTGGATTTGCTTAGCATACTTCTTAAAAGCTTTAAAGGCATCACTTTTCTGCACAAGAAACAAAGTCCAAGAATATCTAGAAAAATCATCAATAATAACCAAAGCGTATACATTACCTCCGAAGCTTTTTGTTCTTGATGGACCAAAGAGATCCATGTGTAATAATTGTAGTGGCCTTGTAGTTGAAACCACATTATTAGATTTGAAAGATGATTTTTTTTGTTTCCCTTTTGACAAGCACTACAGAGTCTATCTTTGACAAATTTTCTCTTAGGCAAACCAATGACAAGATCACGCTTGATTAGTTTATTCAAGTGTTCCATATGAATATGAGCAATCCTTTTGTGCCAAAGCCATGAATCATCATTGTTTGCCATAAGACATTTTACCTTCAAGGATGGATCATCAAGGGAAATCATAAATATATTATTAATTCTTTTACCTTTAAGTTTTACCTCATTGGTTGCCTCATCCATAATAAGGCATTCTTCTTTGTTGAATTTGATCTTGAACCCTCTGTCGTAAAGTTGACTTATGCTAAGAAGGTTGTGCTTTAATCCTTCAACATAGAGAACATCCTCAATTTGAATGGATGGAGGTGTGCCAACTATTCCAACGCCAAGTATCTTTCCTTTGGTGTTGTCTCCATAAGTGACATACCCTTTGGCTTTATGTACTAGATATGAAAATTGGTGTACATCTCCTGTCATATGCTTTGAACATCCACTATCAAGATACCAAACATTTGATGTGGATTTCAAGCATACCTACAAAAACAAATTATTTCTTGTTAGGTACCCAAGTTGCCTTGAGTCCTTCATAGTTAGTTCCCTTTTTCACCCATGCATAATGTCCACTAGCCATACTGAAATTTCTAATATAGCATGCATTGGGTGTGTGTCCAATAATACCACAGTAAAAACAGTTTGGAACAAATTTGCTCTTGTATCTAGGAATTTGTTTTCTTTTAGATACATTAGCCTTTTTCTTTTGATGATTATGAACAACTTGCTTCTTTTCTACTTTCTTGGGATTGGAACTATTACTAGCCTTTACAAAAACAGTGGGATTGTTACTTGGTTTCTTAGTATTCACATAACCAAGACCTCTTTTATCATTTGGATAACGTTGTTGGCTTAGTAATCCTTCCAATCCTATTTGTCCTTTTTCATATCGTTCAATGACTCTTTTCAATTGAACAATTTGAAAGACATTTGATTCACACTTGGAGCATGCAAAGTTTTCCTTTTCTTTAATAAAATTTTGTTTTTGAAGATCAAAATCTTTAGTCATGGTGTCAATTTTTTCTAGACAAATTAGAAGTTCTTTTTCTTGTTTTGACACCTTTTTGTATAAACCTTTGCATTCTTTCAGGAGTTCATCAATTGCACCTTGAACATCATCATCAAAAAGATTAAATTCATTACTAACCTCTTCTTCATCGTCGGAGTGATGTGAAGCCATCAATGCTAGATTTGCACTTTCGTCACTATCCGAATCGGATGAAGAACTTATTTCATTATCTTCCCATGCAACATAAGCCCTTTTGTTCTTGAACTCCTTTTTGCCTTTGAATCCATTTTTCTTGGAGAGTTTTGGACAATCCGGCTTTATGTGACCTTGCTTTCCACATTCATAGCATGTGACATCTTGTGTTGATGTGGAGGCTTCTTTATCTTTATGCTTATAAAATTTCTTTCTTTTTACAAGAAGCAAGAAGTTTTCATCTTCCTCCGATGCATCTTTATCTTGACTTTCTTTTGAATCAACTTTCAAAGCAATGCCTTTGGATTTCTTCTCATGATTCTCATGTTTTTCAAGCCTTCCAAGTTCCGTCTCATATTCTTGAAACTTTCCGAAAAGTGTTGCGGAAGTCATAGTTGCTAGGCTTTTCTTTTCGGATATTGCTGTCACTTTTGGTTGCCATTCCCTAGTTAAATACCTAAGCACTTTAAGATTTAATTCATTGTTAGTTAAAGTCTTACCGATTGCCTTCAAATGGTTTGTCAAGTGAACGAATCTCTTTTGCAAGTCAAGGATGGATTCTCCGGGCAGCATTCTGAATAATTCATATTCTTGACTCAAAGTGTTCAATCTATACCTTTTGACTTCGGCGGTTCCTTCATGAGTTTCTACAAGAGTATCCCAAATTTCCTTTGCCGTTGTACACGCTGATACTCAGAAAAATTCATCCATACTAAGAGCACTTTGGAGAATATTGATTGCCTTTTTGTCAAAGAGAACTTTTTTCTTGTCATCGTCATCCCATGATGCTTTAGGCTTTGATGACCCAACACCATTGACAACACACACCGGAGTAAATGGACCATTCTCAACAGCATTCCATATTTCTTCTCCTTGCGCTTCAAGATGAGCCTTCATGTGAATTTTCCAAAAGTCAAAGTATTCACCACAAAACAATGGAGGCTTGTTATTACTACCACCATCTTTGAAAACCGGATTTTGATTTGCGGAAGCCATTCTGGATCTTTAGGAACAAGTTACCTATAACTTGCTCTGATGCCAATTGTAAGTCTAAGAGTGCCTAAGAGGGGGGTGAATTAGGTATATAAAAATTTATTCGTTTTTATGAGAATACTTGTAGTAATTTGTGGTTAAGTGTTTGAAGGTTTTTGACTATATCTTATCTTTTCTTGATTATGGTGATGAAAACGATAAAAGCGGAAAAGTAAAGAACACGACGATATATCCTGGTTCCCCTCACAATCCGAGAGTACTCTAGTCCCCTTTCCAACACGAAAGAGATTTCACTATAGTTTAGAATGATTGTACAGCCTATGCTTACTATCTAACCTATAGGGTGACCAAAGGTTCTTAACACCTTTAAGGTCAAACAAACACTAATGTGAATGAAGAACAATCCTCTTCAAATCACAACACTTACTTCCAACAATCCTGGATAGTAAGGGAACACCTTTAAGGTCAAACAAACACTAATGTGAATGAAGAACAATCCTCTTCAAATCACAACACTTACTTCCAACAATCCTGGATAGTAAGGGAATACTTTCTTTTTGTAATACAATGATTTATTTGAAAGAGATGGAGAGCACTATCAATCTTTGATTGATCTTCTTCTTCAAGAAAGAAACAATTCTCAAGCAATGATTATAAATGTTCACAATGAATGTATGAAACTTGTAATGATTTCTTAATGAAAATGTATATGGCAAGTTTCACAAAATTTATGATTTGTAAGAACACTTGAAAGTTTGTAAGAATATGCAAATTTGAATGATGAAAATTGTTAATTGAAGAAGGTTATTTTAATTTGAAAATCTGCACAATTTATAATGTCACAAATACCTCTTCATTCATGCAATTTGATATGAAAAGATGCAATGCAATCATGAAAGAATACCATTTGAATTATGTTCAAAAAACAAAAGAAAATATGTACTGGTTCGCTGGGAACCGGTTCCGACCCAGGCAGAACCCGGTTCTTAGTGAACGTTATACCCCAGAATTCAAAAATAACGCGCAGGAACCGGTTCCCCTATAGGTACAACCCGGTTCCTGGTACAAATTCCAGGGAAGTGATTTTTGAACAAGTTTGGAACCTGGTTCCCTGTTAGGTAGGAACCGGTTCGTGAAAGTTTATTTTCAAAAAATCCTTTTGAAAAAGATCTCAAACATAGTTTTTCTTATTGTTAAAAATGTGGGATATGTATATGATTATGAATGCATATTTGTGAACATCTATATTCAAGTTTAAGAATTATTTATACCTTTTGACATTTGTTGTTTCTTTAATAATTCTTCTTCTAATCTTCAAGACTTGTAACAAGGTTTTATATTATATTGATAAAATTTTTGCACATCCTTTGAATGTTGATATCCATGTTGTCTTCATCAAAACCAATGCTTTAAACATGACTTGAGAAGCTTGCAATTACATTATCATGTCATCAACATAGACTTCTATCTCATGATGAATCATGTCATGAAATAAAGCCACCATAGCCCGTTGATAATTTGCGTCTGCATTCTTTGGCCCAAAAGGCATGACTTTATAATAGAAGGTGCCCCATTGTGTGACAAAAGTAGTCTTCTCCATGTTTTTGGGTGCCATTTTGATTTGTTTGTAACCCAAGAAGCCAACTATGAAGAAAAACACCCTGTCCTGAGCAGTGTTTTCAACTAAGACATCAATATATGGTAGTGGGAAGCCATCTTTGGAGCTTTCCCTATTTAAATCCATATAATCAACATACATACAAACCTTACCATCTTTATTCGGTACTGGAACAACATTCTCAACCCATTGGGGATACGAGGTCACTGCCAAGAAACCTGCATTGAATTGTTTCATTACCTCAGCCTTGATATTTTCAGACATGTCAGGATGCATGCGACGAACCTTTTATTTGATCAGGGAACAACCCTCTTTCATTGGTAGACGATGAACCACGATATCAATATCGAGCCCCGACATGTCTTCATATGACCAAGCGAATACCTCAACATAGTCATGCAACAAATGAACCAATCTTCTCTTGACACTATCTTTCAAGTTAGCACCGATCTTGACTTCTTTCTTATTTGAATCAGCACCCAAGTTTATTACCTCTATCGACTCTTCGTGCGGTTGGATGGCCTTTTCCTCTTGTATCAAGAGTCTGGCAAGTTCTCCATGAATCTCACAATCTTCTTCACCTTTGTCAGAATTAAAAAATGCATAAAAGTATTTTTAAACATTAAAAACAAATCAAATAAAGTGAAGATTTATAAAAAATATCGAAACACAAAATAAAATTGTGAAAAAATAAAAATCAGAAAGAGAAAGATCAAAAATATTTTTCATAATTTTTTCAGATTTTTTGGACTAAAAATGAATTTTCTATGAATTTTTTGGAAATTTAAAACAATTAAATATAAAAATCAGAACAGAAAAATAAAGTAAAAAATATGTGGACCATTGGATGAGAGTCAAAACGCGTTAGTAATCAAATCCAAGGGATCTGGCGCACTGTGCATATCATGGTCATTAGTGAATAAAGCATAGAATCATTAATTAAATCAGATTTTAAAAAAACAGATGGCGCTCCTTCATTGGTTGGAAGATGACATGTAGGCCATCTTCAACCTCCATCCAACGTGAATTGCAGGTCTCTCAAACTGTAAAATCAAAAGCTCAGACCTATGCCATTTGCTTCGTCTCTTCAAGACGAAGACAACCATACATTCACAACAAATTTATATAAATTGTATCTCAAGCAATTTGGAAGGAAAGTTTTGAAAAGGGATTTGAAATTTCATGGTCAAAACATGTTTCTAGATAAAAGCAAGTGTTGCGACTAGAACCAGGGCAATGAGAGCATCACAATGATATCAAAGTTTTTAAGAATTGATGGAGAAATCTACCTATTGAAGTTGAGTTGTAGAGCTCTGAAATTGGACTTCTATGGAAAAATATAGGGCACGATTCTTGAAGGTAATTATATGGTTAGCTTCAGGGAAGATCAAGGAAGGTAAATTGATAGAAAAATTGGATTGAAAAGGGCTTGAACACAGATTTCGAAGTTTCAGAAATTTGAGTTATGGAACAAGTTTGGCAGGGTGATTCTGGCTATCCAAGCTTGATAAAATGAATGAGGGATGATCCTCTATTTATAGGGAATCAAATGGAATGTCCAAGCGTGTGAAATGATGAAGTTTGGAGGGAAATCGCGTGAAGTTGCAAACAAGAAAAGTGTGACTTCTAATTTGATCAAAACTCATCCAAAACACACGTTTTGTTGTGCTAATCACTTCTGGAAGTTCACTAAACATGTTTAGAATAAAAAATGCGCTGAAACAAAGTGTTTAGAAGCTAAATCAATGATTTCAAATTCTGACTTTTGAAGAAACTTCAGTTTTAGGTTACCAAGTTCAAACCAATGGCATTCTCAGCTCAAGGGGTCTTAGGGAATGATTCTTGATGCTTTAGAAAGATGAAGTTACAAGCTTTGCAATGGAAAAATAATGAAATAAAATGGATGTTTGAGCTGAAAGTTGCATTGATTCAAAGTTGGAGAAAAAGGGTTGACTTTCCATACTTAGAAATATTTCAAATTTTTCTTCAAAAGTGACCTATAATGTTTTGCATCCAAACATGGCGTTCCTCTTGGAATTTGCTCTTGAACAAAAAATATGGCATGAAATAGACCTCTTGAATGACATTTTGAAACTTGAACCATTCAAAATCTCCAAAAATTGAGAGAGTTATGAATTGTTGAAGTTGGAAAAAAAATCATAAAATGACCTATAATCTTTTGTATCCTTAGGGAATCTTCCATCCATTTTATCACTTTGCACATAAAATAAGGGATAAAGTTCACATCCTCAAGATCATTATTGAGAAATAGTGGGTCCATGGTGATAAAAATTGACCAAGTTATGATCATTTGAAGTCACACATGAGAAACTGAGAGTTTATTTGGTGGACTTGTAATCTTTCTTCATCGTCAAGTTTCTTCCACATGAAAACTCCTTGAAACTTTTGAAGTGATTTGTTATTAACCCTTTGATGAGAATGATGTTTTTGGAATCACTCAAAAATACCAAAAGATGAGCAAGATATACTTATTTGAAGTTCAAAACCCTAGCTCCTAGATCAAGAAAATTCTTTGAGGAACCTTGACACATTTGAACCACCTTCTTGTACCAACACTCTTGATTTGTAGATAGAAGTTGTTGAGGATGATAATGAGAACTCATAGAAACCAAAACCACTTACATATCTTGAGAATTTATAGAAATATTCACTTGTGACCAATAGGAACAAAGCCTTGTCCAACCATGACAACTTCTTCAATCAATCCCTTACACCTTTGAATCAATCTTGATAACTTGGAAATGTAGTGAACCAAACTAACCTTGTCATGTCATCCCTTCCAAAACAATTTCAATGGTAAGGTCTAGACTTCTCAAGCTTTATTGACTAGGGAATGGAAATAAACTCATGAACCCATGGAGCAACTTGCTAAGCCTCATTGCCTTTACCTAAATTATTAACAAGTAAGACAAACTAAAATTGCATTTTATTAATTAAAATAAAAATCAAGACAAAATATTCATGATCACAAAAGAAAACAAGTCAAGGTGCTTGGTGATTTCTCAAAGAGAAGAGCTAAAGATAGGGGGAGAACCAAAAGCCCTAATGTGATATTGTTGTGATTGAATCAACATGGTATGATGAAGGGATCTTAGGGGCAAAAATTGGGGTACAACACAATCTCTCATTGAACTGGGTAAGAAAATCCTTGCTCTCGGTTTCCAAAGTCTCCCTATGCTCCCTCTCTTTTACTAAACTCTTCTCCAAGCCGATTAGCTTCTCAAATTGAGTTTTATGGAATTCCTTCATCCAGGTTATCTCCTCTTTAAGCTTCACCTCCGTCTTCTCAAAATCGTCACTGGACTCAAAAAGGCCACGAGTCAGAACTGCACACCTCATAAGGTAAGAACTAAGGTTATGCGTCATCTTCTGACAACCTATGGTCTTGACCTTATTGATGTCTTCAGTAGCATTGAGATGGTTGTAGAGGACGCATAGTCCATCAAAGCTATTGGACCAGAACTTAAATTCCCCGAACACCTGATTGTCTCCGGGTTATCTCATCAAGGAGGTTATCTCCATATCAGCTTGGCAAGCATAATCACTCATAAAGGTCTTCAACTTCTTTGGCGTATCCTGTTATACCTCATCTTGAATGGATGGAGCAAAAGTCTGTGGTTCGACCATGCTCGAAGTGGCCTTGGTGCCCCCCACCTTCAGCCTATTCAAGGTCGGGGTTTCCTACCCGAGAAGAACAAACTTAATCGCCAGAAATCCACCTTTTCCTTTTCGGGAAGCTCTGGCTTCCAGCATCAGTTTCTTCTGCTCGGCTACAGAGAAATCTGTCATCTTATATGTGACGAAAGAAAAAGACAACATGAGCATAGTTAATAGATATGCATGTTTGGTAATCAGAATAAAAGACTATTACCAAGGAAATATGTGATATGTTTTGCAGTTAGGGGCAACAAGTCCTTAACCTTCATCATCTTAAAGGAGTCAAGCACGTTCAAGGCTTGAACCTCCGGAGCATCAGTTTATCAAAATTTAAGCTGGGGATAGGTGAAGGATCCCAAGACCAATATAGAGGGAGACGTGTGTGCCTGTCTAAATCGTATAGCACCTAGGGACACCTCGGCCCATACTTCACCTTCAGAAACGGGTATTTGAAACCCTTATAATTGGAGGTGTAAACTTCAAAAAACTCTTGTGGGGGAGACCACTGATTTGGACCCAAGATAACTTCTCAGCCCCTTTTACCTCAAAAAAGAAGAAGAACAGACCCATTATAGGGATGTTGTTCATCGCCTCACAGACCACTTCAAAAGTATTTATAAAGCCCCAACTATTAGGGCAAAGTTGAGATGGAGCAAAATTCATTGTCTGCAATATGTCCACCTCGAAATCAGTAGAGGATATTCATACCTTTAAGTCCTCTAAAACCCCAGAATAAAAGTAGAAGAACTCCTCATCAATAACCTTCTGACGAAGAATACATACACATTCCCCGGGAACACAGGACTCTAGAATAACGTTATCTTCCTCCCTGGTAGATGAGACGTTCATTAGAGATCGAAATTTGGCGATCTCTTCGTCATCAAGCGATTTGTTATTGTAGCCCATGACTTCAAGATAGAAGGGGGAAGACGTTTCCATCAGAACTTCTACAGAACCTGAGGAGGAAGAATCAAAATCAAATTCACTCAAAGAAATGAAGGTACAACCATAAACCTCCTTCGTGATTCGATTAAACTCCTCATAAGCTAAGGTACCCTTAACCTCTCGCATGCATTGATCCCACAACTCCCTTCTCTCTTCAACATTTAAGGGTTTCACAATATTTCCCTCATCATTGCATTCTCTTATCGTGACAATTTTTCTAAAGATAAAATAAAGGAAAAAGAAAAAAGTAATATGAGAGGAAAAAGAAGAATACTTGGAGTTATTAAACGCTTCGGAATATATACGCTTTCTCTGAAGATTGAAACATTTTCTGAAAATGCTGATATGAGAAAAGAAAGTTGGAAATAGGGTTTTAAATAGGGCCCGATGAATAGTCTGTGGGGAATGGGAACGTCACCCAACGAGAAAAAAGTCATCATTACTCTAGGAGAGAGAAGATGCATGACTCTTCATTTTATGACATGTACACAAGGTCAAAATTAGTTTACAACCCGGTGTCGACCTCAATATTTTCCATGTCTTTTGTGACCAAACACTTCATACTTACATAAAGGATTTGATTTCAGGGGGCTTATGTACATCCCAGAAATATTAATCCCGACCAGATCATGAAATCAGTTGAAGGGATAGCAAAATTGGTGATCGGATCTTAATAGTAAAAGATACCCGGGAGGGGGTACAACTCGGCTAAAGATGTCGGACGACCATCATACCTTCTGGTAGAAACAAATGTGTGCCATCAACCCGGATAATTCTAGTGACCAGGATCTACCTACCCGTAGCCAGTCATTAACCCGACTCATTAATGATTGTAACCATCGCCAGCGAATTTACTCTAACGTTACATGGCTTTGAACACCTTCATTCAAGGTGATAGCGGTTGTTACAGAGTTACAAAGCCCAAGGGTCACACCATGATTAAGGATCTTAAATGGCGCTAGAAGAGGGCTATATAAGGGGCTCCCGCAAGAGGTATAACCAACACATTCGTTCTTGGGACAATACGTACTTCTATCATAACTCCCAAGTCCCTAAATACTCTATATGAATCTACCCCTTGCGGCTCTCCCTACACCTATAGGGAAGCTACTCGTTTTAGTGTTTATAGCAAGAATAATATGGATCATAAGAAATATAATCCTCTAGTTTATAAATGCACAAATTGTAAAAGACTTGGACATTTAGAACCTTTTTGTTTAGATAAATTTAAAATATCTAAAGGAAAGAACCTTAGATCTTATGGAAATAAATCACCAGGACCTAAGAAGAAGTGGGTACCAAAGGTGAAACCATAGTGTTTTGCAGGTATACTTTGCAGCTCAAAGCTTTAAGAGAATTATCAATGGAGATGTGAAAAGCTAGAGTATACTTCCAAGTATACAGTTTTATGAAGACTTTTAATCTAAAATTATGTGATGATCAAAGAAGATAATATTAAGAGTGTCTCAACATCTATGATCCTTAGTGATCAGTTAACCTCTTAGTAGGTTAATTGTATATGTATGTAATGAACTTATTTATCTCATTGTTTATACTAAATCTTGCATCTAATGATAAGTAAAGGAGGACACACCATAATATGATTGGTGTTTCCATATAGAGGAAGAACTTATCAAGATCTCTTGATAAAAAAGGTAAACACTATTTTAAGGTTAAATTAATCGGATAACTTTGATTAAATCCCTAAGATAGTGAAATTAAATTTTTTACTCATTTCAATAAAACTATTACTTCTAACATAAAAGATGAATTGTCAAGAGTTTTATAGAATGAGGTAAAAAAAAGTCCAAAAAGGGGGTGCAACACTTGAAAGCTCAAAACAAAATATTTTGAAAATGATCCAGCCAATTGATAAGTGCAAATTTAATCTATTTTTGTATATACTTTTTGTTGTTAATATCGTTGAATAAACCTCACTTTTGTGTAAATACGTTTAGTTGCGTATAATGTGTTTTCGTGTATAAAGTGTATCGTTTGATTTAGTTTTGTATATGTTTTGTAGGTATTTGAGCATCGTTGGAGCATGAGGAATAAAGCTCCAAGATGCATTTTTGGATCACTAAAGGAATAACGTGAAAGGTTGGAGTCAGAAGAAGTTATGCAGGAAAGCAATAGAAGTTGTTGGACTGTCATGTGTCGTCGGGCGAAAGTTCCTGTCGCCAGGCGAAATTTGTAGAACAAACTTCCTTGTTGCCTCTACCTTACTTCACGTCTAGGTCGCCAGGCGAAAATAAAGACCATCTTTGGGTGAAGCTTTGTGTCGCAGGGCGACATTAGATATTTGTTTCAATTGAGGACGTGGCGCAGTCTAGGCCAAGTATATATAATCCATCACCGAGCGAAGCTTTATATCGTCGGGCGATGCATGCGGATCATAAATTCTTTATACTTTCATTTTGTTTCATTTTGGAGAGTGGTGGTTTTGGGGATGATTTTTTGTTCTCCCAATTCCATCAACCTCATTTTTGTAGTGGATTAACTTAGATAACAACACTAGGGTATTGCTTATGGATGATTGAAGGTGGATTTCTCATTGACCGATGCTGAAAAACCAAAAGATTTGTGGTTTATCTCTTCTCCTCTCTATGTATTTCTCTTTTGTTGGGTTTTATATGTATTTTACTTTGAACTTATGTATATTTGTCGCCCATGGCGTTATATTAAACTTGATTTACAAATCTTTTTTGATTGTTGTCTTAGATTTTTTGTGTTAGGGATTTGAGTTTTTATATACATATATTGCTTAGATTCTTATCTAGAATGATCATCTGTTAGTTTCTGAACACTAGAGATAGACTTAGAGATGACATGTACTTGGGTATCAGAGCTTAATGCCTCTGTGTGGTTGTGTTGTGCAAAGATATCACTTGTGTGATTACATAGTTGTTTTGTGTTATTTAGGAGGTAGAGAGATCATTTCCTTGGTGATACAGTCAGTCTCTAAATATGGGTTAGAAATGACTTAGGGTGTGAGTGATACGTAGTGACATTGATGAGTATTGTTAGGTTGAATGTAACTGGTCGGTAGATTTAAGTCTATGATAAGTATATTATATGCAGGCTTGATAAGTTCTTCCTAGGTTTTTTCTTTTGTTTACATTTATTTTCTGTTGATACTTTTCAATCCATTTAAAACCAAACCCATAAACACGAGAATTGTCAAACAGCAATTCAATAATCAATCTCTATGGACACGATATAATATAACCTATATCACCCGATAAATTAATAACTTACTTTTTGCTTGCTTCTACACCGCTGCAACAAAATGGCGCTGTTGTCGGGGATTGGTTCTATTGATTTCACATTGCGATAATTCTTTTGTTTTTGAGTTTTGTAATTAATGTATATGTTGTGTAATACGGTGGGAGAACTGACTTGGGATGTTTTGTGCTTGATCGCAATTGTTGCGGTTAGCAATATTCGCCACCAACTTTTCTTTTATCCAAGAGGAAAGGTGGAAAAGAACAGGAAAGACCTTTGAGATTATTTCTTGAGTTCGGGGGGTAGATTATGAAAAGGGAAGGTGTTAGCACCCTTTTCATCCATAATTATCTATAGGCTCTTAGTTTCTTGCTAGATCACTTGATCTGTTTGAAAATATGCTTTGTGGTGGTTTTTGAAAGTATTTTTGAAAAGGAACCTTCGTTTAGGAAAACTTTGTAATGGTTCTCGTTTCGTAAGAACGTATACAAAGTGTTGGACTTTTGAAAATATTTCATGTTTTAAAAGTGTTTGGTGTTTGCAAGGATGTTGGCTTTGAAAGTGAGCGAGAAACTAAGAACGTTTCTACCTACTCAAAAGTCTTTTGTTCATTTCTTCCTTTCCTTTGATATTGCTATCTTACCATTGATTGGTAAAAAGCCTTATATTTGGATGTAAAGGGATGAGCGTGGGTCATCGTATAGTCATGATAGCAATGTTATGAGATATCTTAGCATTTCTCTTTGAGGGACTAAGATCATTTGAAAGGAAACATTTGTAGCGTCATCGAGGGACAATGGTATTGTATTTTTGATTGTTTTTGCTAAGACATCCCACATGCGTAACATGACCATTTTTGTAAGGTAACAAGTGGAATTACCCTAAGGGTGCATGTGTGGATAGTGTATTTGACTTGCATGCATCTAATCTCTGATTAGGGTTATCTACTTATTGATTTTATATTTCCATACAAACCCTAATTACTAGCATTTATATGAAAGCGATAAATTGCAGAAAGTAAATTTACTATGCTATTACACCATTGGGGGGATGGGGTATACAAATTTCCAAATGAGGATTGCAAGAAATTAAACCTAATTATCTATTACAACCATATTGAATAATGTACAAGAAATGAATAAATACAATGTACAAAGATGTAAAATGGAAAAGAAATGGATTTTTGTTTGGTTTTTGAGGAAAAGGTTTAGCTTTGACCTAATTAACTAAAAGAAATAATTAACTAAATTAAGAAAATTAAACCTAAATTAATAAAGAAAAGAAATTAAATTAGAAATCATTTTTAGGGTTTTTTAGAAAAGGGTTTAAGTTTAATCAAAATAATATGGAAATTAATTAATTAAAAGAAACCTAAATTCTAAGTTAATTTAATTAAAAAATAAAATAACTAAAACCTAAATCTAATTATTAATTTACTAATAAAAAGAAATTAAGTTTGTTTAAGAAAATATTTTTGTCTTTTTGTTTTTTAAAAGAATAAAATATACATGAATATAAATATATTAGATAAATAAATAAACTATTTTTTTTGGATTTTTATTAATAAAAATAATAATAATAATAATAATAATAATAATAATAATAATAATAATAATAATAATAATAATAATAATAATAATAAAAATAATAAAGAAAAATAAAGTAAAATAAAATATAAAAATAAAAGTCAGGGGAGTTTAAAATGGAATTTGGCAGTTTGTTAGAAAAAACAGTTTTTTGAAGTTGTCCCAATGGTTTTTTTGTAAACAGAAACAAAAACAAAATAAAATGAAATGGGCTGCGTTATCAAAAGGTAGCAGGGGGGTCAGAACCAGCAAAAATGGAAAGGCTCAGTACTGGAGGCCCGGCGCGCTTGGTTTGTAGCAAAAAGGAAGAAAATGTGGAAAAATATGACAAAAGGCAGCGCTGAGTCTTGAACCCATGACCTTGACCATAAACGCGCACTTTCTTTACCACTGGGGGGGTTGTACATTCGTTACCTAAACTGAAACCATAAGTATATAATATAAAACAAGTTCCAGAAATGACTTCATCTTCAACCTCCAGCCAGGGTCCCTATAACTCACTCATTTCTCATCCATTCATAAAACTTCCAACATCAAACTTGTTAGAAATTTCACCACGATTCTGAATATGTAAATAACTTAAACTAATTCTCAAAGATGAGCAAGAATTTCTAAAAGTACCAAATCCTGGCCTAACTTTTTTCAGAGATTTAAACCTAAAATTCTTTAAGCTCAGGCCATATAAATGAAAACTCTGAACATGTACAGCTTCAGGGAAATGATATCTACATTTTATCTTTGAAAATGAAAGCCTAACAATGCCTAAATGAAGAGATAGAAATTCAGAAAAATACCTTAAGAACTGGAAATCGTGAAATGAGTTTGAGCTTGTTTTAAGTGATGGTGATGATCAGGTTAGCTTCGTCAAGTTCCCAGGAAGCTAATGCAATGCTTAGCTTGAGCTATGGATGGCTGGAATGGTCTGGAGAAGTCAACTTGCAGACTCTGTTTTTTGGTTATGGAGGTTGATGAAGATGGTGTTACAGTTCCAAAACAAGGACAAGGATGGACTATATTTGAGGTATAGAAACTTTGCAAATGAATTTGAGGGAAAACGCACGAGGGAAATGAGAGATACAAGTTCAAGGTCAAAACTGTGTATCAATGGTGTTTTTGAGCAATTTCTAGTTTGTGAGTGTTTTAGAGACTTTCAGGATCTTAGCATTCATTTCTTAGCTTGAAAATAATGTCTCTATTTATAAGCAAAAGGTTTTGTGTGCTACAACAAGTCAGAATTTGAATTTACATGTTTAAGCTCAACATGTGATTTTCTTGACAAAACAAGTTTCCATGCCTTGTACCATGCTATTGTAGAGTGGTTGGACTTTAAACAAGATTGCTTCTGACTTTGTGGATAGATTGTACTTAAAGAAAACAAGTTAGGAGCTCAAGAAGCTGAATTTGTGCATAAAACTTGCTTTACTAGAATGGAAATGTTGACTTTCTCCCTAGAATGGCAAAATGCTTTGGACAATGCTTGAATCAATTGGACAATTGATAAATCAGTTGTGTAAACATTAAATTAAGGAGTGACAAACAAGTTTGAGGCCTGAAAAGTGAGTATTATGCATCATGGCTTTGGATTTGGTTCATGTTCATCACAAAATATGCCTTGTAAATCAAGTTTGAAACCCTAACTTCTTGCCCTCGATTCTCTTAGCTCAAATATGATCTCAATGAGTTCTTGGATATTTTGGAAAGCTTGTAAAATCCTCTACAACCTTTATGTTGGACATTCTTGAAGAATAAAATTGGAACTAGGTGAAAAGTTCCCATGAAGTTAGGTCAAAATCCTGCCTAACTAGGGCAAAATTTCACTAAGTCTTTTTAGTTTCATGGACATGTCTTCACAAATTCATAACTTGAAATCCAAGCATTTATATGAAAAGTTACGCCCTACAATGTTTTAGATCTCATTGAGATCTACAACTTTCATGTTGGAAGTTTTCCTTGAATCATCTTGCATCATGGTGGAAATTTGGCACAAAGTTGTGAAAAAAAGTTAATTTTCTAACACTTAAAAAAAATTTTGCCTTAGAATTTTGAATTTTCAAAAATGAATTTTGAATTTTGAATTCCTTGATGAAAAAGCTTCATATTTTGACATGTCTTGATTAATTGTAATCTTTGAAACTTGATTTTGATCAAAAAGTCAAAGTTTGACTTTTCAGTGTATAGTTGACTTTTCATCAGTTGACTGAAATTCATTTGTCAATCCAATGGTCTTGAGAGATGATTTTAAATATGAAATTAGGTCAAGATGGTGAATTTTTATCATTGAGATCATGTCTTGAACCAATAAGTCATTTGTTAGGTCAAAAGTAAAAAATTGAACCTCCTTAGTCAAAACCCTAATTTTGACAATTTTGCCCTTTTGATTATCTGATCAAATTTCTTGAGGAATTATGATCCAAACTTGATCAATTGACATATATGAGTTCACCATGTTGATATGGATATAAAATTATGAAGTTTGACTGCAAATTGACCATAGATGACTTTTTATCCAATATAACTGATTTTAGATCAACTGACTGAGCAAAAATGTGATCCAAAGCTTGAAACTTGTCATGAGCCATCTTGAGGGCTCCTAATGATCCATGAAAGTCATTTTAGGCCTTAAAATTCCAATTGTCCTTGTGAAAACTGAAACCCTAGTTTTGAGTTGTTAGTGTTGAGGAGGTGTCTTGAGCTGATCCATCCTTGTGTAGTCTTGAACTAATGGAGATCTTATGAGAGATTTCTTGAGAAATGAGAGGGAAAATTTTGGAGAATAACATGTTGTATAGAAATTGTACATTAACTTGTATATGATATTTGTATATATATATATATATATATATATATATATATATATATATATATATATATATATATATATATATATATATATATATATATATATGTGTGTTTTCACGTATTGTTGTGAATTGTCTCGTTTTCGTAACGTTTGTTGTGTGATTGTTAGGACACTTTCTTTAGGTTTGTGCGGTATGACAATACCATGGCATGCCGAGAGGAGGTTACTAACACGCACAATAAAGGCGTCGAGTTTACGATGTAAAACAAGCATGTTTGTTCGTATTTGTTTATGTGTGTGGTGATTTGTGTTTTAACAAGTTGAAACAAGGAAATGTTCTGAGTTTAAAACCTTCACTTTTAAACTTGTTAATTCATTTTCACCCGATTTTCACATTGTTATTTGTATTTTTTTGTTATGTAAATTTTTGTTTTCCGAAAGCTTGTCGTTTTTAGCTTGAGGAGTTTTGTTCATTGTATATATTGTAAATTTTGTACAATAAAATTTTAAAGGAGTATTAATTTTCTAATTCTTTTGTTGTTGTTTGGACTCAAGTTTTGATCTGGTAAACTTGTAAAATATTGAGGTGATTTGTCAAGTTTGATCATTTCTACTTGCGGTTATGTTTGATGAATCTGGCTACCATGTTCTTGGTGATTGAGGCAAATGAGGCGGCTTCGACCCATTTGGTGAAATAATCAATAGTGACCAGAATGAAGCGATGTCCATTGGAAGCATTAGGTTTGATCTCTCCAATCATGTCAATGTCCCACATTGCAAATGGCCACGGAGCGATCATGACGTTCAGAGGGATAAGAGGCACATGGACCTTGTCAGCATAGATTTGGCATTTGCGGCATGTTCTTGAGTGTTGATGGCAATCAGTCTCCATCGTTGACCAATAGTAACCAAATTTCAGGATTTTCTTGGCCATAGTATGTCCGCTAGAGTGAGTGCCAAAGAGACCATCGTGTATGTCTTCCATAATTTCCTCTGCCTCCTTCTTGTCCATACATTGGAGTAGAGTAGAGTCATGGTTGTGTTTGTACAAGATTCCATTACTTAGGAAGAATTTAGCTGAAAATCTTTGTAAGAACTTTCTGTCATTGATGGATGCTCCTTCAGGGTACTCTTGTACTTCAAGGTATCTCTTCACCTCATGGTACCATGGCTTTTCTGTGTCAGTCTCGAGCTCATAGCAGTGTGCAGGTTCGTCGAATCTCTCAATGGTAATCATAAGAGCTTCGTTGTCCCATCTGACCTTGAACATAGAAAACATGGTGGCCAAAGCATCAGCTAGCTGATTTTCTTCCCTAGTGAAGTGTTCAAAAGTGATCTCTTTGAAGTAAGGAATCAGAGATAGCACAAGCTCCTTGTAAGGGATAAGATTAGGGTGTTTAGTGTCCCAATCTACTTTTACCTGGCTAATCACTAGAGCGGAATCCCCAAACACATTCAAATGCTTGATCCTCAAATCAATGGCAGACTTCATACCCAAATTGCATGCTTCGTATTCAGCCTTGTTATTCATACAATCAAAGCATAGTCTGGCAGTGAAAGGAGTGTGGCAACCTTCAGGGGATATGATCACAACACCAATTCCGTTACCCAAAGCGTTGGAATCCCCGTCGAAGACCATAGTCCATCGGGATCCTTGTTCAGGTCCGTCATACGGTCCAGGTTTTGCGCAGTCTGTCACTAGCATGATGTTCTCATCCAGGAAATCAAAGTTCATAGACTGATAATCATCAACACCTTGATGGGCCAAATGATATGCTAATACACTTCCTTTGATGGCCTTTTGCATGGTGTATTAAATATCATATTCATTCAAGATGATTTGCCATCTGGCTATTCGTCCCGAAAGAGCGGGTTTCTCGAAGATGTACTTGATAGGGTCCATCTTAGAATTAAGTAGAGTGGTATGAGTCAACATATATTGTCTTAGCCGGCGATCAGGCCATGCGAGAGCGCAACAAGTTTTCTCGAGAAGTGAATATCTGGCTTCACAGTCGGTAAATTTTTTGCTCAGGTAGTAAATAGCATGCTCTTTTCAGCCAGACTCGTCATGTTGGCCCAAAACACACCCCTTAGAATTCTCTAGCATCGTCAAGCACATGATCAAGGGTTTTCCTTCAACTAGAGGAATGAGAATAGGAGTTTCTTGTAGATATTCTTTGATTTTGTTGAAGGCAGCTTGGCATTCATCATTCCATCTGACTATTTGATCTTTCTTCAAGAGTTTGAAGATTGGCTCACAAGTAGCAGTTAAGTGAGATATGAAGCGGGCAATGTAGTTAAGACGACCCAAGAATCCTCTAAATTCCTTTTCAGAGTGGGGGACTGGCATTTCTTGGAAGGCCTTCACTTTGGCAGGATCAACTTCGATGCCTTTACCACTGACAACAAAACCTTGAAGTTTTCTAGATTGCACTCCGAATGTGCACTTGTTAGGGTTCAACCTTAACTTGTACTTTTTCAGCCTCTCAAATAGCTTGTATAGGTAACTGAGATGTTCCTCTTCAGTTTGTGATCTTGCAATTATATCATCCACATATACCTCTATCTTATGATGGATCATATCATGAAACAAAGCTACCATAGCCCTTTGATATGTTGCCCCTGCGTTCTTTAATCCGAACGGCATGACCTTGTAACAAAAGGTTCCCCATTGCATAACAAAAGTGGTATTCTCCATATCTTTGGGAGCCATCCTAATTTGATTATAGTCGGAGAAACCATCCATGAAAGAGAAGAATTTATGCTGAGCGGTGTTATCGACCAAGACGTCAATATGTGGTAGAGGGAAGTCATCCTCGGGGCTTGCCCTATTTAGATCCCTATAATCTATGCACATACAAACTTTTCTGTCTTTTTTCGGCACTGGAACCACATTTGTAACCCATTAGGGATAAGATGTTATAGCTAGGAACCATGCGTCAAACTTTTTCATCACTTCAGCTTTTATCTTTTCAGACATGTCAGGCCTCATGCGACGAACTTTTTGTTTGACAGGAGGACAATCTTCCTTTGTCGGCAGACGATGAACTACAATGTCGGTATCCAACCCTGGAATATCTTCATATGACCAAGCAAATACTTCCACATAGTCATGCAACATCTGAACCAATCTGCTTTTGACACTGCTTTCCAGGTTAACGCCGATCTTAACCTCTTTCTTGTCTGTCTCGGTACCTAGATTGATGACTTCAACTGACTCTTCATGCGGCTGAATAGCTTTTTACTCTTGTAACAGAAGTCTGGCTAGTTCTCTCGGTATTTCACACTCTTCCTCGCCTTTGTCTTCCGCTTGGTTAATTGGATGTTCGAAATCATAGTCGGCAATAGTAGAGTCGTTGGCAATAAGATCCAGAGTGGATGAGGACCTGCAAGAGTGTGTGTGTGTGTGTGTGTGTGTGCATGTAAGACACATGGCTATTTTGAAAAATGTATTAAAGAAAAAGAAAGGAAATGGGCACAAAGATTTGAATGCAAAAGAGTCCAATGGTTTGTATTGAATGATCATATGATAAGATGAACATAAATAAAACCCTTGACAAATGTACCATAGTGCCCCGGGCCAGGAACATGGCATAAAAGTCATTGTTTAATATTACAGACAAAATGTTCTTGAATTAAAATAAAGAAATAAACAAGTAATTACTCCTCAATGAAGGAGATGGGAACGAAGTCCTTTGCATGCCAATTGTTGAGTTCTGTTGTAGTAGGGTATACCCATTCTTCAAATGCACACTCATCATCAGAATCACCCATAACGTTAACTTCATGACTTCCAATACGGAGAGGGGGCTTCCCTGCACGAGCGTGCCTCACTTCTTTCTGAGCCTTGATAGTGAAACCCAAACCATATTTGTCTACTTTGAATGGGATCTCGAGGAGTTGCCCCTAAGTATCACAACTTCCTTCTTCGACCATAACACGAGCATCTTTAAATGAAACCATCTTTGGCACGACCTTAACAACTTTGGACACATCAGAGGAACATTTGGCAGTAGCAACCATTTGTGGCACAACTTCAAAATCCTGACACGGGGTCTCTATAAATTCGCCATCCATCTCTACATATTTGAAAGAGTTGAGGTGGCTTACCATGTACTTCTCCTCACCACAGACAATGACAATCCTTCCTTTGACCAGATACTTGAGCTTTTTATGAAGAGTTGACGTTACTTCCCCTGCTCCATGGATTCAAGGGCGACCCAAAAAACAGGAGTAGGCAGGACAGATATCCATGATGTAGAAAGTAGAGTTGAAAATCTGTGAGCCCACCTTGATCGGGAGATCCACCTCTCCATGAACTGTCCTTTTGGACCCATCTAAAGCCCTCACAATAATATCACTTGGTTTCAAAACTAGTCCTTCACAGTCTAAATGGTCCAAAGCCCCCTTGGGTAGTATGTTTAAAGAAGAGCCAGTGTCAACCAGAACATGTGCTAGGGTAGTCCCCTTACATTCAACAGAAACATGCAGAGCTTTATTATGATTCTTTCCCAGTGGTGTCAGATCAACATCCGAGAACCCCAAACCATTATCAGCCATCAAGCTTTCCACACAATTTTCAAACTGGTCAGTTGTGGTCTCATGGGGGACATGAGCCTTCTTCAGAATTTGATTAACGCCCGAGCATGAGCATCGGAACAAAGTAGCAAAGATAACATGGAAATCTTGGAAGGGGTTTGCCCCAACTGCTCCACAATCTTGAAATTGCTCCTTTTTATAATTTTCAATATCTCATCCATTTCTCGAGCGGAAGGTTCCCCATCAGCAACGTCTTTTGTGGGTATTTCTATCTCAGCAGGCTCAACCACTTTCTCCTTTCCCCTTGTATCAGTATTAGGCTTAGCAGTGGTGATGCGGACATGCGCCTTTGTAACAGTTGGTGGTGAGATGTTAGGTGAAAAGATTCTCCCAGTTCTGGTCACCTTACTAGAGCCAGTAATGTTACCAATGTCATCAGCTTTTCCTTCTTCAATCCAAGCGTCTTGCTTTATCCCATGGTAAAACACCTCAGCACCATAGTTCCATGGCACTGCTTTATTAGAAGAGTATGGAATGGGCCCGGGGGCGGTAATTATCAGAGGAGCAACAATTGGTTCATTTGAAATCCTGATAGGACCCTTGGAGGAAATCCTAATAGGCTTGTTTGAGATAGTTATGATAGAGAGGTCTTCAATCTTATTGGTCAAACCTTTGGCGGACAAAGTCTTCTCAAATAGGATCTCATGGCCATTCATCAGGCATTAAATGCCTTCCTTCAGCCTTTTGCATCCGTTAAGTTGTTTGGCACAGCAAACACAGTCCTTCAAACAGCCATGGAAAATCCTGGCTTTCAGCAGATTCTTCTTGATGATGTTTAACGGAGTAGTCAAGTCTTTGACGGAGAAAACAAAAATGGTGCCTTCAACATCATTGACACCCTTGCCATAATTTGGCATGGGCACGGTGATTACATTTGGAGTTGGAGGATGATAAAATTCAATAGTCTTGTTGTCTATTAAGTCTTGAAGTTTATTCTTCAGTGCCCAACATTGGTCAGTCTCATGCCCGAGAATATTTGAGTGATATGCACACTTGGCGTTCAGATTGTATTTAGGTGAAGAGGTATCTGGATTGGCCGGAGGATCATGCAGTGTCACCAAATTAGCCTTTAGTAGGTGTTGTAAGGCTTGGGATAGTGACATGCCTATCCTTGTGAATTTTCTTGGTGGAGTATGAAATCGTTGATGGTTGGCAAATGGTCTTTGAGCAGGAGTTCGATTGGAAATCCGGACAACATTAACAGATGGACAGTCGTCCTTCTTGGTACGGGCCCTTGCCCCATACACAACATTGGTTTCTTTCTTCCTGATAAAGGGTTTCTTTACAGGATTGGAAGTGGAGGCAGTTGATATGGGAATCTTCCCGCTTTTGATGCCGCTTTCAAACTTTTCACCGGTTAAGATTAGCTCGGTGAAACCGGATGAAGAACAACCGACCAACAAGTTGAAAAATGGACCAGATAAAGTGACCATAAACATATCAATGTGCTCCCTATCAGTCAAAGGTGGTTGAACCCTACTGGTAAGGTCTCTCCACTTTTGGGCGTACTCTTTGAACCCTTCGTTCTTCCCCATTGTCATGTCTTGCAACTGAACTCTTGTCGGCGCCATGTCGGCATTATACTGGTATTGGTGGTAGAAAGCGGTGGCTAAGTCTTCCCATTTATGGATACGGGAACCATCCAATTGGTAAAACCACTCTAGTTGCGCCCCGACCAAGCTTTCTTGAAAGAAGTGAACCCGAAGTTTCTTATCAGCGGTGTGCGGTTGAATTTTGCACACATAAGACTTCAGGTGAAGTTTTGGGTAGGAAACCCCATCGTATTTAGAAAAGACTGGTATCTTGAATTTGTGGGGAATGACAACCCCTTATATTAAACCCAAATAATCAAAATCCAAACCGAGGACGGTTTGAATCTCAACGGCCTTCAACCTGTCTTCTAATTGTTTGTACTTAACAACGATAGGAGGATACTGCTCGTCAAAATAATCCTCATCATCAGACGCTTGATCATTAATACACCCAGTCTGGGTACTTCTTGCTTCTCCAATCTGATTCTCATCTTCCTCAGATGAGTCTTCCACTACCGGTATCTGACAGACCGACTCTCTGAATATTCTACCCATGTTAACTAAAGCTTTCCTCTTTGGTTTCTTTTTGGCTTCCAGCAACGCCATCAAATCTTGTTGTCCCTTGGCTAGGGTCAACAGAGTCTCTTGAAACTGAGAGTTTTGTACTTGTAGTTCCTTCACTGTTTTCTCGATATCCATCTTGCTGAAATAAATAGCAGAAAGATAAGGAAACCTGTCATGGAAAACCTGTTATGTTATGATGCTTGGAAGATGTGTATGCAAATGATTTCAAGGATTAATGAAATTCAAATTTGTATAGACAAAGAATGAACAAATGTCAAATTTCATTAATTAGTTCAAAATGACTAAAACATGCCTCTTGGGCTTACAAAATAAAACTCTAAGATAAAAAGGTCGAACGCATCCTCTTCGGTGCAATGTAGGCGTTCGAGCTTTATTCTTCATGTAGCTACTTTGTAAGCTCCAAAACCCTTTTCTCGCTAGCGTAGAATTGAGCTTCGAAGGTATCCCGTTATTCCTTTAGCTGAATCTAACCCTTTTACAAGTCTTCAAGAGAATTAGGCATGTCGGGATGGAGGACAGTGTACGTGACATCTCCTTCAACCACAGGTTCCATGATAACTGGTAGGATGGAGGGGTAAGGCATCACGAGCTCGTACCCACCTAAGGTAAGGCTCAAGGGGAATATAATTCTTGTGTCCCAGCATCTTACTATCCACTTTTCTTACCATCCTCCAAGCTCGTACAAACCTCTAGCGGTAGCCTTGATCGTCGCTCTCGTAGTTAAATACCACTCCTTGGATGAGCATATCATGTGGACCATCTCTTCGGGAATTACCAAACTATCGCAAGGCTAAGAAAGGGTTGTAAGTGATACCTCCCCTAATGCCAAGCAAAGGGACATTAGGGAATTCCCCACAACGATCGATGATAGTAACGCTCTCCAAAGATCGAGAACACCAATGAATATCTGAATGCCTGAGTGTCATCAACCTATGGGACCACCTCAAACCTTGCTCGTTCTTCAACACAGACCGGGGAAGATGCGAAAAAACCATCTAGCCAGGAGAGGAGTGCAACACATGAGGGGCCCTCTCTTCTTCATAGTGCGAGAGTGGGGAGAATGTAGGATATCTCCCAACAAAGTAGGCACCATATTATGAGATATGAAGATTTTGACAACATTTACATCTATGAGTTGGTCAGGGTTTGGAAACAAAACCATCCCATAGATGAGAAGGGCCAAGATTTCTTCAAAAGCTTGTAGATCCAAAGAGTTCCAACAATCTTGAGCTTTCTCAAACAAGAACTTGTCTAAGAACCCTTTGACACCACTCCTTATTTCCCAATTAGTGGTGACATCAGATTGTTGCAAGTGTAGTGCTCGGGCGTTATCTTCAGGTCTTGGATATTTTTCCGTATCGTTGAAGGGTAGTTGATTGATAATGGGAATCCTTAAGAGTTGAGAGAATTATTCCATAGTAGGTACAAGCTGATAATCGGGAAAAGTGAAGCAATGGTGTAGAGGATCAAAGAACTAGAAAAGCACATTCATCATATCTTCATCAGTGCTAGAGGTAACCAAGTTTAGGAGGCGACCATGTATTTCAGTGAATGAAGAATTCTCAGGGACCCTTGATGCTAACTCTTTGAGTTGAGAAGAAATTCTTACGAGATTGACTTGGATAGTAGTCATGCGGATGGAAGCCATGTCCTACAAAACAGAACAAAGATAAATCCCAATAATCCTTGAAATGGTTAGTGAGAATTCTTATGATGTTATGATGTTTATGATGTTATGTACAAGTAAACATATACCCACAAGGCAAAAAAGTCCTTATGTTTAGGCTTGCATGGAGTCTTATAGGTAAGTACCCTCTTGAAGTTTAGTTGGCTCAAACCTGTCCTAGAAATAGTAACCGGGTTCTAAGGAATCTCAATTTCACCGATCTTTCTCGTCGGGAATTGTAGCCTTCATTTGGTCACTCAAGGTATCAATCAACAATGGTTGAATACTTTCAGTGTATTAAAATTTTCTTCTTTTAATCAGATTACACAAATGTTTCAGTACAAAGAACAACACCTAAGTGTTTTACAACAAGATACGAGTAACAATTCCTTGCCTATTTACAAAACTATACACATAATATTTCTCTAAAGAGTTTCATAACGCTTTGGTGTAGTTTTGCTTGATCTTAATTTAATTCGATAGATTTTTAAAATGTTGATTCTTACTTTTCTTCAGCTTGCAAGTCTTTCTTTTATAGCTTGTAAAAGAGATCTGTTGAAAGGGTAGAAAGGTAATCAAAAATCCAGTTTTTTATTCTCAATGGTCATAATGAGAGTGGTCACAGTATAGTACAAAAGGACAGTCCTTACGCCACCCTAGAGAGTAGAGGTCCCAAACACTTTATGTACCTTTTATACACCATCACACGCTAACCATTTTGAATTTCTTCTATTCTTCAGAGGCTTCAGATGATTTGAATGTTTGAAGCTTGTTGTAGAAGAATCACCCTTAAGTATTAGAACCTAAGTCTTGGAGTCTTTAGAACTTGAACTATCAGATCCTTGTCTTTAGAGTCTTCAGCACTTGGTTGTAAGGACTTGCTTTTCTTCAGATCATCAGAACTTGTTTAGCAGAACCTCGTCTTCATAATCTTCAGAACTTGTAACATACATAAGAAAAGCTTTATAAGACCTCCAAAGCTTAACCACCAAGTCAGGATCAAAATCTCCTGTACTAACGTTCCTAAGAACCATTGCATAATATGAATTCCAGAATTTTGACTTCAACTATAACATGTAACCACATGTTTTCTTCCAGTAGTGTTTATGTTCAAAAGATGATGATGTCACATGCCTTGATACCAGAGTTGAACATTATAACATCAGCTATACACTAGAAGAAAACCATTAGAGTACGCAATTTTTCTCTATGATATCATGTAAAGTTATCATCAAAATCTTAAGGTCATATGTAGAACCACTTCTTGTTCTTACATAGTAGTCATTGTATTTCAATGTACCTTTTCCATGTATTTACCATTTTCCAAACTTTGTAATCATCTATGGAGTCATGCCATTTGCAAGCTACCATTCTATTAATAAAGTTTGAGCCTTTATCCAATTCTTTGCAATTCTTATTTTATTCTGCTTACAAAAATTTCATTTATTATTGATAGTAATTTTCAAAACAAAAAGACATAAAGAAGTTAATAATAAAACATGTTTTTTGAAAAATTTACAAATTGTTTTTTACTTTGACTCTGTGAATCAAAGGGATAAAAGTAGTTGGTCCAAGAATGGTCGATTTCCAAAGCATGGAATTTTCTCCTTCTCATTCAAAGAACCTTATCTGGTTACTCTCGTAGATTACACACACGATTTCTCCATGGTTGTTACTCGAATAGTGGGTTTTCTCCAGGTTATTGTGTGGTGTTGGGTCTGGGATCCCATATTCCTCAGTTAAGTCTTGATTCATATTTCTCCAGCTGAGTGTGATTCTTTTCCCACTCGGGTTGTGATCAAGCAAAGATTGTAAAGTTATTTACTCAGCTGTTGGATTCTTTCTCTCTTTGTGTTGAGATTTGATGGAGAATCTCTTGGATGATGTTACTCTTTGCCATTTATGACATTGTTGTTTATGTGTGATCCACAAGTAGTCATACAAGGGTAGTATGTTTTCTAAGAAGTACTGGGACAACTGTTAACTTTTGAGTTTCTCTAACCTTGTGTTGAGTCTGAATTAAAATCCCCATAAATTTGTCTTCTTGCTGTAGTATTGACTTTTTAGTTTATCATATAAACTAGAGCTGTTGTTCCCCTTTGAGTTTACTATCCCTGTGAAGTTTCTTTGATTTTCCCTGGAGGAATTTGTGCAACCACTATTCTTAGTGCACTATGACTTTATTCTCAGCAGACGTGGTATCATCTTCCCTAACAAAGTTCATGTATTACCTCCCAGTGAAGCTTATAAGACGTGGTTATATCCCCAGAGCTTTGTAGATTATGTTTATAGGATGGTGTTTTGTTTATTTTCAAGCAACATTTCCTTTCCTTGAGAAGTTAAGCCTTGAAGCAAGATGTTGTTTCCTTAGTTGGTTGCTTACTTTCTTATGGGATTTCCATCTTGGAAGCAATTTAGCTGAACGTCGTCTGTACCCAAGTTTGTTTTGTCTGGTTTTACCCAATTTTGTATGTCTGTTTTGTCAGCATATACATGACATCATTCATTCATTCATGTGTACATCATGCATAACTGAAATAAAATTCATTGCTCATTTGCATTCGTTAATATTTTTGTTTATATTTTATCCTCATTGCAGAGTGTGTAATGTCTCTCTCTAGTAGAGTGTCATTCTTAAGCAGAAAGTGTATATCCTTTAAACTTCCCTACTGAATTCATTCCTTGTGGGAGAATCTTGTTTTAACCTTGCTACCCAGCTCATTACCTAGATGTATTTGATCTCCATTTGAGCTTATTCCTCATTGGGTGGTGTCCTGGTTGATTGTTTCACTCCATTTTGTTCCTGGTTCGAATTTTGATCCTCGACAGTGACATGCTTTGATCTCTTTAGGCTGTGAGCCCTTGATTGAGAGTAAATTTATTTTGCACGTGAAGACTTTATCTTTTCAGCAGAAATGCAATTATATTTCCTCGGGAATTGAAAATTCATTTTCTAGCAGTGTTATTGCAATATTATTCCTGATAGCAAGTGGCAATCTCTTTATTTGAGCAACATGTATTTCCCCAGTAAGGTTGTTATCAGTTTTCCTCCATCAAATGGCAGTCACTTTTGAGCAGTCTGTTAGTTCCCACAAAAGATTATATCAAAGTTTTACTCTGATGGATGGTTGGTCTCTTCGATATGATATAGACAGTTTGTTGTTGAGGTTATTTACTCTGATGGATGGTTGGTATCTTCAATATGATAGACAACGTTCATTGTCGAGGTTTTTTACTTTGATGGATGGCTGATCTCTTTGATGTGATAGAGGCAGTTCGTTATTGAGGGGTTTTTACTCTGATGGATGATTGGTCTCATCAATGTGATAGAGACAGTTTGTTGGGAGATCCTTACAATAGTTTATTAGCCTTTTCAAGTGATATCCTGATCAAAGAAGAAGTTGTTACCGTTCTCGGTGAAATCCAGAATTTTTTAAAGTTTATTACCCTTACCAGATGGAATGCCTTGGATAAATAAGATGTTGAGACCCTTTCTAGGTGGAATGCTAGAATTTTGGGAAACTTGTTATTGTTAATAGATATATCTACCTTCAGTGGAAGTTGGTAGCTCACCTTCAGTAAAAGTTGGTGCATTTTCTCTATATCTCTACCTTTAGTGGAAGTTGGTAGTTCACCTTCACTAAATGTCAGTGCATTTTTTTATATCTCTACCTTCAGTGGAAGTTGGTAGCTCACCTTCAGTAAACATCAGTGCATTTTTTATATCTCTACCTTCAGTGGAAATTGGTAGTTCACCTTCAGTAAAAATTGGTGTATCCTTTGATTGTTACCTTCAGTTGGAAGTTGGTAGTTCTCCTTCAATAACATGGGTGTATCCACTCTTATATCCTTTGGTGTTTATCATCGTTACCTTATCAGACCTTTGATAGTATGGCACTCGCTCTTACATCCTTTGGTGTTTATCATCGTTATCCTATTAGACCTTTGGTAGTATGATATTCACTTTAGTATCTGTTGGTCATTTACTATCGTTATCCTATCAGATATTTGATAAATGGTATTCAGTCCACCTTTTGGGGTTTATCATTGTTATCCTATCAGACCTTTGATAGAATGATATTCACCCTTATGTCCTATGGTGTTTATCATCGTTACCCTATCAGACCTTTGATAGCATGATACTTGCTCTTATATCCTTTGGTGTTTATCATCGTTATCCTATTAGACCTTTAGTAGTATGATATTCACTCTAGCACCTATTGTTCGTTTACCATCGTTACCCTATCATACCTTTTATAGATGGTACTCAATCCACCTTTTGGTGTTTATCATTGTTACCCAATCAGACCTTTAGTAAATGATATACACTCCTATATCCTTTGGTTGTTTACCATCGTTACCCTATCAGATCTTTGATAAATGGTATCCAATACATCTTTTGGTGTTTATCATTATTATCCTATCAGACCTTTGATAGTATGATATTCACTCTTGTATCCGTTGGTTGTTTACCATCGTTATCCTATCAGATCTTTGATAAATGGTATTCAGTCCACCTTTTGGTTTTTATCATCGTTATCCTATCATACCTTTGATAGTATGATATTCACTCTTGTATCCATTGGTCGTTTACCATTGTTATCCTATCAGATCTTTGATAGATGTTATTCACCTCATGTGACATATACTGCCCATTTAGGCTTCCTTCCTTAACAGGATTTGTTTTACCTTTTCCTCCTTGGATTTTACCCCAATAGAGTTAAGCTTTCACCAGTCTCAGTATTGATGTTTACCATCATCCCTGAGTCGGTATCATTCTTGTCTTTTCTACCCTCAACCATGAGTTGGTAGTTTATCGTCATCTCTGAGTTGGTATTATTAATTTTCTACCTTCAACCCTGAGTGGGTAGTTTACCGTCATCTCTAAGTCAATATTATTACTTTTCTACCTTCAACCCTAAGTTGGTAACATATCATTATCTGTTAATCAATGTGGTCCTTTGATTTATTGTTTCCTCTTTGGGCTTTACCCCAATAGAGTTGAGTCCTCCTTTCCCCAACGAAGTTGATTTTCTTCCAATGGAGTCGAGTTTATTTCCCTAGTCGAGTTGGTGATCCTTTCTTAAATATTGCTTCCTTGTATGGCTTGCACTTGCATTATTAATGATTTCCCCATTAAAATTCTTACTTTTCATTTTGTTTCTTTAATTGTGATCTTGTTTTTCTCCATTCATAGTCATCCCCAGAGCCGTGTCATTCCCTAGTGATTTATTTTCCTTGTTGAACTCTCGTTCTTAGTTTGTCGTGTGTCGTAGCTTTGTCTACATTATTTTGGTTTTTCCCAGTGGTGTCTTGTTGCCTCTGTGGAGTTCGCCTTTTACATTCATAATCATAAGCATTGCATGGCATCCTAGGGCAAAAAATAGGGTTTGTTTTATATTTAAGTATCTTCAATCGTGTCGAAACAAAGATTTTAACCTTCGTATCTCCGAATAGAAGACACTTAAATAAAGGTAGCTGTTATACTCCAATTTTTGTCCCTAAGATCCATCGTCACTTCATATCATCACAATGCATCAAGATAACACATTAAGGTTGGTTCTCACTTCCACTCTCTCCTATCCTTAAGTTTATCCTTGAGGGATCACCAAGCACCCTGAAGTGTGTATCTTGTATATATGTGTTTTAAATTTTATTAACCTCTAACAAAAATCAAAAATATGTCTTGTTTATTTTTTCTTCTTTTAGAAGACAAGACTTTCAATCAAGAAGTTCAAGTGATGGTTTCCCAATTAGGGTTGTGGGTCGCTCAGGCCAAATACTAGTTCTCAAAGACCTGTTTTTCATGCTTAATTCTCAAGATTCTTCAAGATAGGTTCATGTGTTTATTTCCACGCCTTCTCCAATGAGTAATCTCAAGTTCTGACCAGTATGAACATGGTTTAATCAAGATTTCATCATCTCAAGTTTATATATGATTAAGAGTGCCTTGGGTTGTGGAAAAAGATCAAGTTTGCAAGTTGATTCAAAGTTGGTTAACTATAAGTCAACATTTGTAAGTTCAAGTTCAAATGATTATAATTTCTTCATTATTCAATTTTTAGTTGTTCTTTGGGCATATGACTCCTTTTGATATCATCTCTAACTTCTCTTTACAAGTCAAGAGCTGATTATATGTAGAAGGTCATCAAATATTTGGTTACTTTAGAGGTCAATTTATGAATTTGATCAAATGGCAAGAGATTTTCTCCCAACTTTTGAGGATTGTAACTTCCTCAATTTTCATTATTTTGGGTTGATTCCTTTTGCACAATACTCGTCATGATGTCATCTACAAATTTTCTCAAGGGTCAAAGTCAAATTATGCTTAGAAGGTTGTTGATTCCATTGGAACAATATAGGTAATTTATGACCTCTAACCTAAATTTACGCAATGAACTTTTTAAAGGCAATGGATTTTTATGTGAAGTTTCATTGGTCAAGAATTGGATTTGAAAGTAGTAAACTATAGTACAAGATTTTGTGTTTGAGGAATCCTTATAATCAAAGTCTCGTTATCTTTTTAAATTCTTGATTATTTGCAAGTTGACTTGGATTGGTGGATTAAATTAGAGGATAGTTTCTATGTTCTTTTAATCTCTCAAGTGTCCATGGTTCATTCAAATTTATCACACTCCAATTTTTTTCTTCAAGTTATTAAAATTACAATTCTTTCTTTCAAGACTTTCATAGTCTTGTGGTTTAATTTCAAAGAATGACATCTAAAATAGAAAGAAGATTCAAGTTATACAATATTCAAATTTATATTCAAGGCCAAGTGAATCAATTTTGTCAAGAGAATTAGAAATGCTCGAGCATTTTCTTTCAAGGTCATCATCTTAATTTTCGAATGTCATTCAAGAAATATGAGTTTCCTAAAGCTTAAACTTCAAGATTACAAGTTCATCAAATTGAATTCATGAGGAAATTCAAGAAGTTTCTTTGCTTAACTTTAAGCCACATCATTCATTTACAACAAGTACAAGTCTCATGCAAATTTCAAAGTTCAAAACTTCGTGTCACAAGGTTTTCCAAGATTAAAGTTTCAAGTTCAAACTTATTCAACAATTTCTAATTTCCTAAAGGGCCAAAATCTCAAGTTACAAGAGAATTCAAAATGCTAGGATCTAT
Source organism: Vicia faba (assembly GCA_948472305.1). Lineage (NCBI taxonomy): Eukaryota > Viridiplantae > Streptophyta > Magnoliopsida > Fabales > Fabaceae > Vicia > Vicia faba. The sequence goes on along the minus strand of OX451737.1, from coordinate 365,481,845 downwards.
TGTTGCTTCATGGTTCCTTGAATTCACATTGTTGCAAGGTCCTTGTCACTATTGTTTTCGACAATTCTCCAAATCTTGAACCAAACCATCGTCTTCTAAAAGTATGGTCGTGGTTCACCTTTGTCTTCTTTAAACCATCATATCTTCATGCTCAAGTACTCATTCACATGCCACAAAAGAAAAAATTTTGGTTAGCATATTTGTTAAAATAGAAAAATCAACATCCAATACATACTTCAATCAAAGTCGCCGCCATTATTTAAACAAGGATTTTCGTTGGGCCCTGTAATAATCATCAAAAAATATAGATTCATCACCATTAATTTTTATCCTAAGACGGAAATATAACGAAATAACCCTAAAGTTGATAAAGAGACTCTAAGTCTTGACTCACTTTAGACGAAGGGAAGGTGTTAGACACCCTTCACCTACCTTGTTCACAAGGATACTAAGGTTTAGTTTTAAGATTTAGGAATAGGGTTTTAATTTTTTAATTAGGGGAAAAGGGGTCTAGTCTTTTAATTAGGGGAAAGGGATTTTAGTCTTTTAATTAGGGGAACTCGCCAGGGTTTTTAAGTCGCGTGTCTATGTATCTTCTTATGAGGAATCAAAGTTCCAATTCGTAGTTTGAAGTGTTTGGTTAGTTTTTTTATAGGTTGTGGAAATGTTTTGAATTCTCCTTGAACCAAATCTGAGTTTTTGAATAGTGGAATCATAGACGTAATTCGCAATCGATAAAAGAAACATTTATACAACCCTTTTTGAAAATAATATTGAAATTTGAATTAAGTTAGTAAAAAGCAGTTAGTAATTGATTGGTTAGATGTTTTCGAGTATATGATGCAATATGAGAAAAATAAGTTTTAATGCATGAGAAAAATATTTAATGCAAAAAGGGTTAGCTTTTTTTAGAAAATAACTATTTTTTCCAAATTATTAAAAATATATTATTATTTTTAACAAAAAATGTCCCATAATTATTTATTAATATGCAAAGTTATATTTAATGCAAAGAATGATAAAATAAATAAATAAATAACTAAATAAATAATTAAATAAATTAAATTAAGGAATTATTTAAAATTAAAATAAACCAAAGGGGGTGTCGTTTTAGTGTAATAGTAAAATTCAGGGGGTGTGAATATCAGGGCCTAAGTCTAGATTTTGGATTCGGTCCCAGTTGCGCAAGGGGTGCAGATTGTAACTGAGTAGTAAATCTTGGAGGTCTAAATAGCAGGGACCCAAGTTCGGAAATTGAACTTGGCCCAAATAAGTAGGGGTATGAATCATAGTTGGCAAATAGTTAAAGAAACAACGCAGGGTGCTAATAGAGATGGACCTAGCCCATAAGCGAATATGAGGGGAGTCTGTTTGGTTCGTGTGGGCGAGCTTCTATGATGCTACAATGAGGGCGCATGCTATGGGGTGTTGATCTTGACCAGGAGGGTGGAGAGTAAGGGTGCATGGAACGGTGACACACGAGATAACATAGAGAGTTATGTTTTTCTTTTTCTTTAATTGTTCATCTCATTTCCTTGTTCATCTTTCTCTCATCGTCTTCGTTCTCTCTTCTCTCTCGTTTCTTCATCAACCCTAAAACAACAACATCCCCAATCCTGAAACCCTAGCGGCGGTGACTCAATCATTTGCCTCCCATAATGATAGACGCCAAAACATCCCGACCTAAACCCTAACTACAACAATAATTCGTAATTTCAAAAAGAGGAAAAGCTAAGCGTCGATTACCTCCTTGAAATTTCATGTTTGTTATGATTTCCTAATTAGCTTTCTGATCCCTTCTCCTTCTCCAATTTGCATGTATGAAGCGTGACGACGGTGGCATGGCGGTGATCAACGAAAGATCTTGGGGCTCAAAGTCTGAAGGCGACGACTATTAGATCTAGGATTTAAGAAATTGAAACCCATATCTCTCTTCTCCTTCTTCTTAATCTCTTCTTCTTTGAAAAAGTTTTTCCCCCGTCCTTTTCTTAGAATTTTAGGATTCTTTATATAGTTTTTTAGATTCGATTAATTTAGGAAATTTTTGTGTATAATTTCCGTTAGAAATAGTGATTGACAGAAGATTAGGAGATTGTAAATTTAGGTTAGAAAATGATTAAGATTTGATTGTAAAATAGATTTGGGTTTTGTGATTCTGTGATGTACTTGGACTTGTTTATTGCACGAATTCAATCAAACAATAAAATATTTTTCAATGTTTGAGTTTCATTCGATTCAACACAAATTTCTGGATCTGGGCTTTAACGATGAAGATGATGAACGAACGCCATTGGGTTGCATCGAGAATTAGGGTTTATTGGCCCTTTGTTGACTTAGTCAACATTTCAGAAAAATAGAAATAATATAAAATAATAATTATTATAATAGTGATAATGATTAAAAATAATAATAATAATTATTATTATTATTATTATTATTATAACATTGATAATAATTAAAAATAATAATTATAATGATAATAATAATTGTAATAAGTAAAAAAACAAAAATGGACTCTGGTGGTAAAAATTGAAATGGGCCAACCTTTTTATTTATTGGGCCACACCAATTTTTAAACGCACCCCCTTTGTACAAATTCCAAAATACATCTCCCTTCTATTATGAAATCAAATAACAAGGCTTTTAGAAAATATGAGATTTTGATGGTCCATTTAGAGTAATGCACCTCCCTCTCTATTATTTAAACTAGTCAAAAACCTTAATGGGCCATCAGATCTTGATGGTCCATACACCCCTCTTTTAACTTTTAAACCACTATACCAAAAAATACATAAAAACTAATTTAATAACAAAATCATTAAAAATGACTAAAATTTGATTATTCATACCCTAGAAAAAATTTGGGGTATTACAGATCTTTTTCAAAAGCAAAAATCAAATTTTCATCTAAAACATAATTTGAACCCAATACAATGTTAATCTCAACCGAATTCATTCTCAGCTTAAACCTAAGTCAGACATATTATATAAACCTTGAAGTTGTTGGAAATCCACCAATACTCTATGATGAATTTCGACCACCACTGATGATTAGTTATGAAACAAACTAAGAAAAGACAATAAAATTATTTCTGCAGAGTTTCTCTCTGCCCACAAACTGTGGAAACTTTTATTAATTCACTTTGCAACTGCAAAATACTGTGAATGACTTGATTACAAAATAGAGGTTACTCCCTCTATTTATAGATTTAGGTTAGCTTGCTCCCTAAGCTAAACCCAAGCCCAAAATATCTCTTTACTAAATCAAATCTAATCTAGATTTAAATTCAAATCTATTTAAATCTAAACAAATCAAATCTTCTTTTGACACATATGAATTACAATTTAACACACCACCTAATTCATTGTGTCTAAACTGTCTATGTTCATCATGGCTCTTAGCTTTCTGAATACTTCGACTTGCACTCCCTTCGTCATGATGTCTCCTGTACACCTTTCTTTCTTCGTCATGTTTCACAAACCCAACTGGTTGTTTAACATAGACTTCTTCATCTAAGGGTCCATTTAGGAATGCACACTTCTCGTCCATCTGACATATGTGCCAACTGTTGATTTCTGCTAGACCAACAACCAGCCTGATTGTTTCGATCCTAGCAACAGGTGCAAAAACTTCATCGAAGTCTATTCCTTCTTTCTGTAGAAATCCTTTCGCCACAAGTCTTGCTTTGTGTCGAGTTACTTCACCTTTCGAATTAGTCTTCACTTTGTATACCCACTTGACATCAATTGCCTTCTTGCCTTGAGGCAATTCGACAAGTGACCAAGTGTTGTTGTCTTCGATAGACTTTACTTCTTCGTTCATTGCTTTCACCCACTTCGAATCCTTTAATGCTTCAGCTGCATTAACAGGTTCGACATCTGCATAGAAAGCATAATGTACCAGCTTACCTTCATCATCTATTACATCATCTGATGTAATCACACAATCTTGCAATCTTGCAGGCATGCGTCTTGTTCTTTGAGGTCTGCTTGTACTGGATATATCTGCTGGCTCCTCTTGTCGAACTTCTCTTTCGACTTGAGTTTCTGGCTCTTCGAATAAGATTCCCACTGAATCTTTCTTGACATTTGCAGTCCAATCCCATTCTTTGAACTCATCTATGATCACGTCCCTGCTGATCACAATCTTCTTGTTCTCTGGATCGAACAACTTGTAGCCTCCTGTCGAATGATATCCAACTAGGATCATTTGACTTGACTTGTCATCAAGTTTCTTTCTCAACTGATCTGGCACATGTCTATGTGCAATAGATCCAAATACTTTCAGATGACTTAAGCTAGGCTTCACACCAGACCAACATTCTTCTGGAGTAATTCCTTCTAGCTTCTTTGTAGGACTTCTGTTCAAAATGTATGTTGCAGTCGAAACAGCTTCACCCCAGAACTCTTTGGGTAAATTCTTGCCTTTCAACATACTTCTCACCATGTTCATGATGGTTCGATTTTTCCTTTCTGCAATTCCATTTTGCTGTGGAGTATAGGGTGGCACCACCTCATGCACAATCCCTTCTTTTCCACATAATCTGTCGAAATCTTTCGACACATATTCTCCTCCACCATCAGTTCTCAAAACTTTGAGTTTTCGTCCACTTTGTCTTTCGACCATGGACTTGAACTTGATAAATACTTCGAACACTTCACTTTTCTTCTTGATCAGGTAAGTCCATAGCTTTCTACTGAAATCATCTATGAATGTAACAAAGTATTTGTTACCTCCCATCGAATCCACCTGAATTGGTCCACATACATCAGAGTATATGACTTCGAGATTAGCCTTCGATCTGCTTCCTGCATCCTTGCTGAAGCTGTTCTTGTGTTGCTTCGCCTGCACACATTCTTCACATACTTCGTTTGGAATGTCAATTTCAGGCAATCCTGAAACCATATTTCTTCTCTTCAAATCTCTGATGTCTCTGAAGTTGAGATGACCAAGTCTATAATGCCATATCCATTCATCTCTGCTAGCTGCAGTCGAAAGGCACTTGTGCTCCATCACATTTAGTTCAATCTTGAAGGTTCGATTCTGAGACATAGGAGCCTTCAAGATTAATCTCCCATTTGCATCAACGACTCTCATCAACTTATCTTCGATTGATACTTTATAATTCTTTTCGACCAACTGCCCTATACTGAGCAAATTGCTCTTCATGCCTGGTATGTACAATACATTCGAAATTACTGACTTCTTGCCATCTTTCCTCATGATCATAACATCACCAATACCTTCAGCTGCTAGGGTGTTGTCATTTGCAAATTTTACCATATTCTTCGTTGAGGGTTTTATATTGACGAACCAGTCTTTCCTTCCAGACATATGTGATGAACATCCTGAATCCAAGTACCATTGGTCCTTGAATCTGTCTTCATCTCTTGTTGTGACCATCAGCATCATCTCTTCTTCTTCTTCATGTTTTGCCAGCTTTGCATCACTTTCTTGATTCTTTCGTTTTTCTGGACAATCACTCGAATAGTGACCATACTTCTGACAATTGTAACATTGAATGTGACTCTTATCAGGTTTTCGACCACCACCTCTTCCTCTGTTTGCAGCACCACCTCTTTGGTTGCCGTGGTGTGGTCTTCTTTGATTCGACACGTCTCCTTCGATTTGGTTTCCTCTACCATTCAATTTGTTGTAGCCACCTCTACTTCTGTCGAAATACTTTCCTTTGCCTTTGGTTTCTTTTGCTGAATGTGCCTGCAAGGCTACATCACTCTTCGATTTTCCTGCATCTCTTTCATTCATTCTTTGTTCATGAGATTCGAGCGTCCCTTGAAGCTCTTCCTTTGTCAATTTCGACAAGTCTTTCCCCTCTTCTATCGCCACCACTATGTGGTTGAACTTCGGGGCTAAGGATCTCAGGATCTTCAAAACAACAGCTCTTGTTGTTAATGTTTCTCCACATGTTTTGATTTGATTCACTAGTTTTGTAACTCTAGTGAAGAAATCAGATATGTTTTCACTGTCTTCCATCTGAAGCAGTTCATAGGTTCTTTTGTGAGTTTGTAACCTCACTTCTTTCACCTTCTCAGCGCCTCCAAAAGACTTCTCCAGGATCTCCCAAGCTTCTTTTGCAGATTCTGAATCACCAATCTTCTCGAAATTGTCTGGACTGACACATTGATGAATTATAAACAATGCTTTATAACTCTGTTTCTCAGATTCTGTATATTTCTTCTTTTCTTCTTCTGAAGCGTTTTCGCCAAGCGCTTCGACTCCATCTTTTACAAGGTCCCAAAGGCCTTGACACCTTAATAGGACTTTCATCTGCTTGCACCAATTCTCATAGTTGTCAACTTTCAGAATTGGCAGCGTTGCTGGATAGTTTGCATTCCCATAACTTGTCATCGTGAATTCTTCAATCGTTCTTGATTGATACTTCCCTTGAATCGAAACACAAGCTCTTGATACCAGATGTTGGAAATCCACCAATACTCTATGATGAATTTCGACCACCACTGATGATTAGTTATGAAACAAACTAAGAAAAGACAATAAAATTATTTCTGCAGAGTTTCTCTCTGCCCACAAACTGTGGAAACTTTTATTAATTCACTTTGCAACTGCAAAATACTGTGAATGGCTTGATTACAAAATAGAGGTTACTCCCTCTATTTATAGATTTAGGTTAGCTTGCTCCCTAAGCTAAACCCAAGCCCAAAATATCTCTTTATTAAATCAAATCTAATCTAGATTTAAATTCAAATCTATTTAAATCTAAACAAATCAAATCTTCTTTTGACACATATGAATTACAATTTAACAGAAGTCACTCTGACAGAGCGACTTTTTTCATTTTCATTCACACTGACAAATATACAAACTCAGAGCAAATAGAGAAGAAAAAAATTGAACTCACCTCGCCGGAATCTGCACCACTTTGTCAGAAGTTCGCCTTGACCACCACCGGAACCGCGCTGGAAAATAATTTGTCGTCAGAAAAGCCCTTCAAACCGCTGTTTCTTCTTCATATTTATCTTTAAAAGGTTGATAATCCTTCTCTAAACCCAAAATCTACCCTTACTTCTTTATTTCTGAACTGATTGTTGTGGTTTTGAACAAAAAATTTCGAAAACTTTGGTTGTAGATCTGCACTGTTTCTCTTTCCCTTTTGAAAAATTAATTTGAGATTCATAATAAAGATGGGAAACTGAACAAATTGATGTAAAAAAATTTCGATAAACAATACCTCGTGCGGCGCCGCCGCCGCGATGCTCGCCGACCGCCACCGTGAGCCCGCCCTTCTTGTCCTTCTTTCTCCTTCCATTTTCTTGTTTGTTTCTTTGTTCTTTTCTTTTTTTATGATATGATGAGGATAATGTTTTTTTAAGAACACATTTGATGATGATAATGCATAATGAAAAGGTGAAGAGACTTTGGGAAAAAAGAGGAGGGAGGAAGAATTGATAACTTTTCTTTTTAGAAAATCTGAAAAGTTAATGAGATGTAGGGGTGTTCGCGGTGCGGTTTGGGCGATTTTGAAGCAAAAAATCATCCGAACCGCAAGAGAAAAAAACATGCGGTTCGGTTTGGTTCGGTTGGCTTTTAAAAATAAAATCGAACCAAACCAAACTAAACTAATGCGGTTTGGATTGGTTCGGTTGTTTCGGTTTTTTACAAAAATAATTATTATGTCATACATACAAATATATAGAAAAATATAATTTTATATTTAATTGTTCATACATTACCATAAAAAATTTATAATTGTCAAAATAAATTTATAATTTGATACATAAAATTGCGTATTATAATTTTATCTAAATCTAAATAATGATATCAACAAGATTGCATTCTTAAATAAATATTATACAAAGAATATGATAAAATATATTTTGTGAAAATAGTATTTATAAATGAATAATATTTTATTTTTTATGATTTGTAAATTAAAATGAATATAATAAAAAGTATGATAAAATATACACATAATACATGTTGATTTCTCTAAAGAATTATAGAAATATATATTGGTTAGTAAGATTTTATAACATAATGCGGTTTTGTTTGGTTTGGTTTGGTTTGTAAAATACAAACCGTAAACCGAACCGAACCATGCGGTTCCACGAGAAAATGACCCAAACGCATCCGAACCAAATGCAGTTTTTTGTGGTTTCGGTTTGGTTCGGTTCGGTTTTACGGTTTTTTATTGGGCCGGTTTGGTTTTGAACACCCCTAATGAGATGTTCCACTTAAATCTTCTCCCCCTCGCTTTTCATCGGCAACCGTGCGACCATGGAAGGGAGGACAAGTGGTCCCTCCGCCACTTGTCCTCATCTGAGAAGATGATACAAGTTTTTATTCTTTGTGCATGTTCCTACTATAAATATAATGTATCTCTCTTCTGGATTATTGATCCTACATAAATGTGTCCATTGACTTCATCTAGGGCTACAGACTTTTCTGCTTTAATTTCCTTTTGCTATTTTTAGTACTAATTCATTTTTAAACTTTAAAAATTCATAATAAATTCAATTTTCGTCCAAAAATTCTGAAAAAATTCACAGAATTCATTTATCTCATTTTTTTACTTTGTGTAATTTTTTCGAAATTTATTTTTACTTTTTGATATTTTTAACCATTTTTCATTTATTTGTGTGATTTTAATTAGTTAAAAAATACTTTTGTACATTAAAAAAATTCTGAAAAAATTTATAAAATTCATTTATCTCATTTATGACTTAGTGTATTTTTTCTAGAATTTAATTTAGATTTTTATTATTTTAAACATACTTTTCTATTTTCAAAAATTAGTTTAAACATACTTTTATGTTTTCAAAAATTACCAAATAATTTGTAAAAATACTTGAGATTACTTCTGACTTTTCTATGGTCTCATTTAGGTTTTATTTGATTTTTTGAATGTAGTTTTCTATTTTTCCTCTAATTTTCATTTTAAAACAATTTAAAAATCATTTTCTCATTATATTTTGCTTATTAAATGCAATTTTATTTTTGTATATATTTTGGCTGATCTTGGACCATGTAAATTTTAATCATAAGCGTCATTAACATCATTGAATCTTGGTTGTTAAGTTTAACTCCACTCAAATGGATGAATGCTTTTAATGATAGCTTGATTAATTCTTTAGTTCAAATGTGGGATTTAACCTTTGTCTATCCCTACTTTATTCCCCGTCCTCTTCATCATATCCCTTTCTTATTACCTTTTAAGTGATCATTCGTGGCCCAAGCTTTATGCTTGAAATTGTCCAAGTATGATTGATTATTGAACCATGGTTTAAGACCTTTGAAGCTTATTATTAGGAGGCTTTGATTTTATCAATCCTCTAATAAGTCTTCATCAACCTTGGCCTAAGTTCAATCTTCAGTCATCATTGATCATTTATTACATATTTCATCTATTTCTTTTTTCCTTAAAGTGATCATTCGTGGCCCAAGCATTATGCTTGAAATTGTCCAAGTATGATTGATTATTAACATTGGTTCAAAACCTTTGAAGCTTGTTGCTATGAGGCTTTGATTGTATCAATCCTCTAACAAGTTTTCAATAATTTTGACCTAAGTTTAATCTTTTATCACCATTGATCATTTATTATGGAATTCATATCTTCTTCACCCCTCTTTCTATTTTTTTTATCAATTTGGATAAGGCATTTGAACTTTAAGTTCATCTAAGCTTATGGATAGTTAAAAAATTATCTTCCATGACTTAGGTCTTGATCACCTTTTGTTTTTTACTTGGGCTACATGTTTTAAGAGCTTGATTTTTATCAATGTCTCTAACATGTATGTTACATACATTGCTATTGATTGGCCTCAAAATAGGCGTGACTTCTACATAAGTCCACTTACGATTGTTTAACATAGCGCTATATTTGTCTTAAATAAAAAACTAGCTCTAACATTAACCTTTACTTTATGCAACTTTAATTTCCGCACTTTACTTTATGTTATTTACTTTTAGCATTTACATTTCATGCAACTTGTTTATGATTCCATATTTTCCCTTTGTCCACTTGGACATATGTTTATGTTTATGCATTTTTTCTTTGTCCACTTGGACTCTTATGCTGTGTTTAACTCATTAATAATCTAACTTGAATAATAAAAGACTTAAGCCTCTCTTCTTGGAATATTGGTTACTATCTTTTGAATTTTGGAGTTGTGGACCTCTTGGACTTAGGATTATAAGTTTTGACACTTTGAGACCTTTGGACCTTGTGTTATTTCATTGTTATCTTGCTTGTATTGGGAAATCTTATGTGTGCATGTGTTATTCTGTTGGCCCTGAGTGGTCTATATGGTATATGGCTCAATATTCAAGACCTTGCTTTGGGTTTTAAAACCTTGGGGTTTCTTTGATACTTCTTTTCTTGTGATTTATTTTCACATGGATGATTGGTATGCTCTTGGTATATTTGGTACTTGTGGCTTTTAATCCAAAGGATGAGAATTCTACATTGACTTCATAATGTCAAGTGTTAGATTCTTGATTGGTTAGATCTTTTTTAACCTTAGCTTTTACTTTATGTACATAGGATAATCTCTTCATCCCCTCCCATTCTTCTTTAATTTTCAAAATCTTCTCCCTTTTTAAAAGGATTCATGTTTTTCAACATAAACTTCTTTCATAAAAAAAACTTGGACTTAGGTCCATACATTTTAAAAATTCTTTTCTTAATAAAGTCGTCAATCAATCTTAATCAATATATGACTTCTTTCTTTAATACTTCAAAAATACAAAACAAATTCAAACCTTTTTGCTGTTTTGGCTTTTCTCTTTAAAACTTTTTTCTTAAAAATTAACTAACACATAAACTTTTAAATTTTTTTAGGAGAACTACGAGTGCCCTGATCCCCTATTGTATGAAAGGTGGTACGTATGCACAAAAGGTTTGCAACCACGGTGGATGCAAAAATTGTAAATAAAACACTTCTTTTCTCATCTCCGCAATCTATTTTATAAATATTTCTTTTATAGCCAAAATACACAGATTTTCAAAGAGGTTCCTGCGGAGTACCGTAGATGTTTAGGGTGCTAATACCTTCCCTTTGCATAACCAACCCCCTTACCTCGATCTCTATTTTTTACTTTGGGTTTATTCACTCCTTTCCCATTCCTTTGGATAAAACAAAAGTGCGGTGGCGACTTTTACTGATTTTGCGAGTTAAGTCAATATAATGGCTTAGTCTCAACATTTCTACCTCTATAAAAGAAACTAAGGATGCATCAACTCCATCCTCTACCTCAAGAAGCTACTCATTAACCTGATTGTTTGTACCCTAGAGGAGAACATACACAACAACAAATAATTAGGGTTTAGATAACACTCAAATATATTAGCAGTGCAAAACATAGCAATGGTAACATATTCACAAAATTACCATTAATATTAGTTATTCATAATTTAATCATAATTATCACCAATACAACCATAAATATCACCAATTACAATTATAAACATCATCAGATTATAGAACTTATATGCAATTTTCTTATCACCTCATCGCCATATGCATTTGGTACCAATCCTACTCATCAATTTGGATGTAATACTTATAGTACTTAACAATCCCATCACCAATATTTTGGACAATCAGAGTTATGTTATTGATTAAGTCCCATCATCAATTTGTCACTGAAACCTTGACTCTGAAATACATGATGCATGAAAATGCCACAATAATATCATTTGAGATTCATCACCAACGATCCTTATAATAACCACATATTTCACCATAACACATCACCAATGATAACTCACCAATATATAGTATTATACGATGCATCACTAATACAACATCACAAAATTCATCACCAAAGGGCATTTAGTTAATCACAACAAGTAAACTCCTTCCATCATCATTAACCATTCATAACATTACACCATAAGGAAAAAAAATTATTCATGCCCTTAAATGCACATTTAGATTATAGGGCATCACCATGAGATAATACTATGTGTTATTTTTCCAATGTTTCAAACCACACCTCAAACAGATTTACATATCTTAAGTTATGATGAAAATCACATCTAAACAAAATCAGTCTGGTCGTGACGGGTGGAAGGTCACAAAGCTGACGAACGCCGGCTAGGTTGACCCAATGAAGGATGGTCCATCACAAATGTGGAACCAATCACCATTGCAAAATGTATAATTTTTGTGTTTTTCACCATTGAAGGCCTTACATACCTCAGATTTCGATTATGTAAAAATCCAAACTCATAGAATTCGACACACATTAATTATATAACAATTATGTAGCAACCAACGCAAAGTATACAAACCCAACATCAAATAATCATCAATCAATTATGGAATTAAAGTTATGTTCAAGGCACCAAATTCAGAACAATGGTGTTTATATAATTATATTCACATAGAATCAATATGCATAAAATTCAGTAACATACCAAATATGAATTTACACATCAAACATCATATTTATTATGAATTAATCATAATCATATCCAAAAATCATAAACCATATCAATGGAGAAAACATCCTAGAAGAGGTTGAGGATCTCTCTCTACCCCTTCATGCCATACACTCAATATTCATGTAATTTCTCTCCCTTACCTAAATTTCTAGCAATTACTTAAGCTCTTTTTATGATGATCTCCTTCTCCCTTAAGACCTTGATATTTTATTGCCTCTTTTATCTAATTCTCCCAAATTTCTATGTATCAGAATATTTTGGTTCCCCTCACCTTTACTATTTATTTAACCTAATCTTGTTTCTACTAATTCTCCACTTTACCCTTAAATTTATCTATTTTCACCAATTCTCCTTATTTTTCCAAAACTTTAATTTTCACCCAAAACTCTCTACTTCATTTGTTTTCTATTGGATTAATTAATATTCTACTATTTATATCAAATACAACTCCACTAATTCCAATAAACCCTAAAGTCACATATTTCACATAACATGTATTCTTCACCAAAATAATTGATTAAAACATATAAAATAAGTCAATAATAAAATAATATGCAAATAAACTCAATTAAATAATTTAATTGAATTTGGGGTGTTACAACCTCCACGTCACTAACCCATAAGTCTAGTTAAAGGAGGAGTGGTAAGAAACATCCTAGAAAGGGAAGATGAAACAAGGTGGAGACATCATCCAAAGTAATCATCATCTTACCAAATAGAAGATGGAAGGATGATGTCTCCTTATTCCATTTCTAAACAACAGTTTACAATAGTGAAGCATCAAGCATGGTGATCAAATAATCCCCCAATGGTTAGCATTTTGTTGATTTACAAAGATGTGTATATAAAGATGCTTCTAAACAAGCAGATTACATAATGTTTAAGTATAACAACATAAAATAGTCGATAGAAATATACGAATAAAAGCTCCTTGCTTATTTATAAAACTATACAAAGAATTTCTCAAAAGAGTGTGTGCAGCGTTTTGGTGTAGTTTTGTAGAACTGATTCATTGATTTCAAATTCTTCCAAGTCTTCATCTTATAGATGAAAACGAGACCCGTTTGAGGGTATAATAGGAAACACAAATACGGTTGTTTTTTCCCTAACAATTATGGTGGGAAAGGTTGATAACAAGTCCAAAAGGTATTTCTTGACGCCACCCTATTAGAGTAGGGGTCATGAATTACTATGTACATTTATGCTCACCATCACACGCAATACCTTAGTCTTTATATTTGTCTTATACATCTTTAGAGGCTTCTGAATTATATATTGATGAAGCATGTTGTAGAAGGACCAAGACTTTGTATCTTCAGAACCTAAGTCTTTGAGTCTTTAGAGCTTATTCATAGAACCCTTTCCTTTAGAGTCTTCAGCACTTGGTTTCCATAAGAATGTCTTTAGATCTTCAGAATCTGTTCAGCAGAACCTTGTCTTCAGCATCTTCAAAACTTGGAACAACAGAAGTAAATCTTTAGAAGGCCTCCAAAGCTTCCTTGCATAAGTCATGATCAGACGCTCTTTTACTAAGTTTCCTTAGAACCGTTGCATAAGATGCATTCCAGAACCTTGACTTAACTCGTAACACACCATAGGTATTCTTCCATAGTGTTGAGTTCAGAACTTGATAATGTCACACACCTTCTTACCAGAGTCAGAACCTGTTTAGAAAAAGCTACACACTACATAAACCAGTAGAGTACATAATTGTTCTCTAAGATAACATGTAAAGTTATCATCAAAAATTAAGGCCAGATGCAGAACCAATCTTGTTCTTACAATCTCCCCCTTTTTGATGATGACAAAACCATGTATTTTGATAGAAAAATTCATACAGGGTAAATATCATGGATTGCAAATTCAGAAAAGCTAACCAGCTCCCCCTGAATCTTTTAATACCTAAAATCTCATTTATGCTAATTTAGAGTCTCCCCCTGAGACCAAGATCACAAAATGAATTTTCCAGTACAAAAGGTAACATAAAGAAGGAATACTTCTCCATTGAAATCTCATCAGAGTCTGACTAGAAATGCCTGGTCTTCATCTTAAAACCTGGCTTACTATCAGAACACTATGAAGTAATCATAACATGCTTAGTCAATGTCTAGATGACTCGCATTAAATATCAGAACTAATTCACTGGTTCTTTCAAAAATAAGAATCGTTCCACTAGAAGGTGCAAAACATAAAGTCATCACAAGTTTCAGCACTTGAACCATTTCCTGACTGACCATATCATTTGAACATGTCTTCTTACCCCATCTTAGACCATGTCTTTTGAAAATGTCTTAGAACATGTTTTTAGACCATGTCTTTAGTACATGTCTTAGAAGGTTCACAACCTCTGAATAATTCCTTGTTGAACTCATACTTACTACACTTCCATAAGTTCACAACTTATGAAGTATCAGAGTCTGGTTTATCATAACTAGGTTACAAAAATTTCGGACAGTTTACAACTTTTGAACTGTTTCGTGGTAACAGAGCAAACGTTGCTAGAGCACACGTTAACATTCTTCAGATAATTCACAACTTCTGAAACAAATGATAAGTAATAGATCAACTTTTTCAAGCTTCCTGATAGTTCACAACTTCTGAAGCGTATCACCATACCTTCAGAAAGTTTGCAACTTCTTAAGCGTTAGAGTCTGATCACCATACATTCATAAAGTTTGTAAATTCTAAACTATAAGTGTTGTCAAGACACGATTTCCTTGTTTCATAAAGTTCACAACTTCTGAATAGTGTGAGGAATCATAGCTTGATTTTAACCATATTTTTATGAAGTTCACAACTTCTGAAACATACAATGTATTAGAGCTTAGATCAATATTATTCACTCATATAAATCTCAACTTCTGAAGAATACATAATATCAGGGAATGATTCTTTTTAGACATTTCACAACTTTTAACGAATACATGTTCTCAGATGCTTATTTCATTATAGCATACTTCATGCATCTTGATCTTTTCTTCTGATTGCCAGATGATAATCTTCTTATAGCTAATTAACCTATCTATGAAAATCAGTAAACTTTCACAAAGTTCCTGAATCAAACATCAAAAAATGGTTAACAATAAAATCATTATATCATGTTTGAGTTTGAGACATTGAGAGTAAATACTATCAAATGATATAATCTTTCCCCCATTGTTAGAAATAAAAAAGATTTAAAAGACAAAATACATTTTTCATTAAAATGAATGGGATAAATATACAATTGTTTTAGAAACAAAAGAAAAACTATTCTTAAGTTCTAAGACAAAGGCCTAAGGCTTCAAGAATCCTTCTTGTCAAACTTTTCCATGAACTGCATCAACACATCAGACAATTGCTTGAATGAAGCCTCCTGAGCAACAATCCTTTCATCTTGCTTATCCAAGTGTTGATGGATTAAACAATTATCCTCTTGTTGTTTATCGAAAACATCCTTCATATTTTCCAACGTCTCCTTCAGCCCAACTGACTGGTCTTTAGCTTCCATAGCTTGTTTTCCATTTGAACTAGAAGGTTGACCATCAACCAACAACATTGCAGACCCAAAAGTAGTATCAGTTGTAGCTTCTAAAGTGCCAACGAATACAACACCCTGTTGCTCCGGTTTATAAATAGGAACCTCTAGAGCAAGCAAACTCAAAGGAATGTTTGAAAAGGACTTAAGCTATTCCTCGTGTTTCCTAATAGCTTCAAAATAACAATAGGCTTGCATGATTTTGGAATTAGCATCAAACCATTTTCTGAAGTCGTCCTAAACATCATCTGTCATTTTTGGATCCTTGCTTGACACATATCTTCTTAAGATGAATCTTAACGAGTTACGAGCATAAAGTCCAAAATGATACATTATTTCATCCAGGGGTATATGCCTAGTGTTGGTTCTAGCAAAGTGTGCCAAAGGTTTTCCAGAGTAAGGTGAGGGATCCCTATCTGGCACAACAATAATTTTCAAGATATCCTCTTCTGACATGAACTCTTCAAGAGTATCTTGAGCATCATAGGTGTGATGTTCAGTTTGAGAAAATGAAGGAGGAGAATTTTGAAGAGGTGTGGTTTCAATATCAACTTCATTTGAAGGGGAAATGTTGTTTGGGGATAATGGAGATGGGGTTTCAAGGTTTCTTGTGATGGTGATGATGGGTTCAAATGGATTGATAGAGGATGGTTGAGAAAGGGAGATGGTAATTTGATGGGGGAGGAATGATGAAGGTGTTTGTTGAAGACGTATGTTCAGAAGGTTTTGGATATTGTAGGATTTTAGGATCAGAAGAAGTATCACGGGAAGGCTGAACAAAACCGCTGGGAAGTTTATGTTTTCATTAGTGTGAATGGAATGCAAAAGATACTTTTCATCTACATTGATGTAATCTGTGGAGTGTGTTTCACAATAATGAGTGATGCTACCCAGAAATATTCTGAACCAAACCCTAAGCTTTACATGAAGAGATTTGGGTTTCTGTTCTTAGTAACCTTCCTTGAAAATGACATCTGCTTTTCCAGAATTTTTGAAATCCTCGATAGACATGTTGATTAATCTGGATCTAGTTCCATCAAGAATGTATAATTTAGCAATATTGAAATTATGGTTATCAGATTCCCGGATGTCCTAAGAGATGTTGAGACACCAGATCCGACTTCACACATAATAACAAGATGTATTGGCATATAAAACAGTGTTGTAAGTAAATAACACAAGATATGTTTATTCGGTTTGGAACAACCTTACAGCAAACCTCCAATTTATAGCTTACACACTTAATCACTACTGTAACTCCCTATTTCCCCCGTGGAATAATTAAATGAAATCAGAATAATTAAAATTTTCTAATCAACATCAAAATAGGATGTCACGTTTCATCGTAAAAAAAAAAATTGCTCAAACATTAACAAATGGATACATAACACTTTATTGTTGGATGAACCATCATCATAATCATCATGGGATTAAACTTCACCTTATTAATGCAATGAAAACAATCCAAAATATAATTAGTTTACAAGTCCAACAGTCCATAAAACAACATTCATCAAATAAAGTAAAATAAAAGAGTTATGCTACTCTCATAGTTTTTCAAAGACAACAACGAATAAATAGGAAAACAACGTTCATCCCCGGTGTTATGTATCAGAGCAAGACCCGACCTAATCTACGCAATTACGAGACGCAACTTCATACCTCACGCGACTCTAAACTTCATCACCTGCGCGTTACCCACAAAGAGGCAACATTCAAACCGAAGGGGTGAGATATCATAACGATATAAACAAATATATGATAATGATTAAGTAAAGTACATCATACATAATTATTCATTCACACTTCATGCTTCAAAACGAATACACAAAGTTATTTCAACAATCACACCCAAACAAACAACAAATCATATCTCTTCAACAACAACATCATAATGCAATGAGACAAACTTCCCAAAATATATGCATGTGGTACCATAACAATGCCCCTTTTCCATTCAGGCTACACTTTCACTTGCCTTTAAGGCCATATCATCACTTACCATTAAGGCCACACCGTCATTTATGAACATGCATGCAACACTAACATGTATAACAACAAATGCAACGTCACAACATACATCAGCAACCAAACCAATACATCTCGTTAATCATACATTTATATTTATATATCGTCGTAATATCACTACGTCATGAAATTTCTTCATATTCATCGTCGTATTCACAACTTCACAATTTCAACAAAATATCAGAATAACATAAATTTTAGGAAATCACTTCATATTGTGTCCAAACCATTTTTATTAAGTAGAAAATATTTTTAGCTTGTCATAGGTTTGAATGACGCGTCAAACGGACACCCGAGTAAAAAGTTATGAGGTTTTCAATTTTTTTAAAAATTTTGTTTAACACAGTGATACCCTGTTACTACATTACGGTAACTAGTTACTTAATGAAACAATAGTGAATTACATAAAATCCTTCAGTGGTAACCGGTTACTGCATTACGATAGCCGGTTACTGAATGAAACAATAGCTCTATTTTTCAAAAATTTGTTAGCGGTAACCGGTTACTGCATTACGGTAACTGGTTACTGCGTAACACAATAGCTTATGTTATCCAATTTTTCACGTAGTAGCCGGTTACTCCCCAGTGGTAACCGGTTACCACTGCTATTGTTATAAAAAAATCTACAATTATGCAGGTTGCGATTTAACTTCCTAAACACCCAAAATTCACCAAATTTCAACATGAATTAGTAAAAATAATTCTACCAAACATGCTTAATTATAACTATCAATTAGGAACATTTTACATCATCAAAATAAAAATTTTTCACACTAATTCATCATCATCTATCATTAAACATACAAATCAAACAAACCCCAAATTCACATAAGGATGATTATACAATTATGCAACTTAACTCTACCATAACCCATCATCATACAATCCCTTATAGAGTTAGAACCACACCCTTACCTTAGGATCTTGAGTTCTCCTCCATTTTCCAATGAAGTCTTCTCTTTAGACCTAGGTTCTTCCTTTCTCTTTTGTTCCTTACTTCTACAATTTATTTCTCGGTTTCTATGTACTCCTCTCCTTTTCTTCCTCTTCCTCTAATATATCCCAATATTAAAATAATTATCCCAATTAATAAATTATTTAATTATTATTATAAAATATTAATAATTCTAATATTATAATATAATAATAAAAATCCATATTATACTACACACCCCTATGTTTTTACACATTTAGTCATACACCCATAGAACCTCAACCCTCATAATTCTAAGGCATCTAATCTCCAAAAAAGAAATCACATCACATCACATCATCAAGTCATTAATTAAAATAATCCTAATTAAATTGGGGTGTTACAATTACCCTTTGCTTAACTTTTACCTAAGACACGCCTAGGTAAGAGGCCCTCCTCAAATCCCTCTTCAATTACACTCAGCAATTGGAGCAACTCTAAACACAAGTAGAGAACAAAAAACATCCAGAAGCTATACTTCCAAAAACACATAAGACTCTATGCTTAAAAGCTTATGAGAATTGACACAAAATATGTTCAATGCTTAAAAGCTTATGAACATCTAACAGAGAACTTATAACCCAACAATAAGGATTCTAAAAATTCTAGCACAAAAACATTTGTAAGTTCCACCTAATACTAGATGTACACCAGTCTATTTATAACTTAATTCTGGACTGGGTTGGGATTCAAAGGTGCAGTAGTGAGGCTGCACAAAGTGTACAAACACTCCTCCAAGAAAATAGGTCTTCAACCATTAGTTTCCTAAAATGTCTCCATATTTAGAAATTAATTCAATCTTTGAAAACCAACAAAGAATATTTTGTTTTGTCAATCTTGGATGCGACATAAGCAAATTGAATATTCCTTGAATATTCAATAACTAAAAATCAGTTGATCCACAACAATCAGCTTGCTGCAGACGCGGTGTCCTATCTCCTTGTTGTGACATCTTACTCGACATGTTGAAGAAAGAAAGTTGGAACATCTTGTTCAACATGTTGCTGGTAAAATGGTTTTACCAAAATGTAAGCCAATCATAATTTCAGAGAAATAAAAAATATCTTCTTCAGCAATGAAGTTCTTCTTTCTGTAGACACTTGAGCAAACATGTCACATGAAAGATACATAGACATGTATCTAAAAATCTTTAACAGGGTCAATAAACACTATTCCATAGAGACGATCGAAGTATATTGTCCAACCTTTATGAGTAACAACATCTAAAAGATCGGAACTATTAGCAGCAAGGTTAACGAAATCAACCAGGGCTTCAGAAAGAACTATTAATTCATTTATAGGAGTGGATATAAATCTATCAGAGATTTTTTCTTGTTGTGGTAGTTGAATTTACCCTTGATCTTTAGCAGATTTTTGTTGAGTAGCCATTGATGATGATGAACAGATGCAAACACAAAATAGAGAGAAGGATCTTTTAGGGTTTTGAGGAGTTTTGGGGCTAAAAAATTGAAAGTGTAGGTTAAATGTAGAGAGGTGTGTGAGGTGAAGTGAGTGGGTTTTCAATAGACTTTGTAATGACGGTGAAAGATTTTGAAAATTATAAAAGATCTGACAAGAGTTAAAGAAGAGATTCAATATATAATCTCAACATTAACTTGTTTCCCAATATGTCACATCAAGTGATAAGGAGTGTGTTGTATCCCAAAATTTGCCCTCTCATTTTACTCAACACATGCCCATTGAGGTCCTCAATTTGCTCAAGGATGCCCAAGATTTGACCAGACAAACTCTCTCCTAAGGCAATGTACCTCAAATTAGGGTTTCCATTTTCATCAGTATGGTTGAAGTCCAAAGGTCCCAAATGCTTTCCATGGTCATAATATGTTCTCAAGATCATCCATGTCAAGTTTCAGGCCTTGCACAAGAAGTTTGCTCAGTCAACTGCTCAGATGCCTGAAAATCAACTATACTAGGTCAAAAGTCAACTGTGGCCCCACATACAGTCAAACTTCAATATTTTTTGTCAACATCAACATTTTGAAGTGATATCCATCATTTGATCAAGGGTTGATCATGATTCCTCAAGGAATTCCCCAAATTCATCAAAACCCAAAAGTTGCTAAATTAAGGTTTCTTAGGAAAAGTCAACCAAACTTTGACCAAGCATAACTTCTTCATACTTTATCAGAAATTTTCCATCAAAGTCTCAGTTTGAAGAAGATGCAATTCCCTACAACTCATCTTCATTGCACAAGTTCAAAATATGCACTCTAAAAAGATATGAATTTCTACATTATAGGTCCTTTTGAAAAGTCAACAAAAACACCTTTTGGGTCAAAGCTTCTTACATGAACATGGAAGACCCAATTGAGATGATACCAAAAGGGTTGTTTAGGGGACATCCTAATATTTCTAAAAAGTCCCAGAACACCTCTATAGGGTTAAAATTGGAACATATATGCCTTGTCAAAGTTGACCATTTTTGCAAAATTGCCAAAAGTCAAATGTGCTCAAAAATGCATTTTTGTCAAATGGGCCTAGTTTTTCATGATTGCATCTTGCTTGTGACATGGTCCACGACCAAAATCAGCATCTACACTTTATTTGCTTCATTATTTATTTTATTATTT
Source organism: Vicia faba (assembly GCA_948472305.1). Taxonomy (NCBI): domain Eukaryota; kingdom Viridiplantae; phylum Streptophyta; class Magnoliopsida; order Fabales; family Fabaceae; genus Vicia; species Vicia faba. Next base: position 365,460,307 of record OX451737.1, on the reverse strand, counting down.
AAAATTCAAATTAAATCAAATAAATTACAAAAAAATGTAAAAGATTGATTTTTGATATGATTTTTGTAGGAATCAAATCCAATCAAGCTAGCATATCATATCCAAATCGTGCAAGGGTTGATTGAATCAAAATTGGCATGATTAGGCTTATTTTGGAAACATATCATACAAAAGAAAAACCAAATAAAATCTTGATGATCTTCAAAGATACAAGGCATTTTTGTTGACCTAATTCGTTCCAGTATATATGCTGAACATAACCAAGCCAAGAAAACAAGGATTGAAGTCGTGCAAGGAAGAAAACAAAACTGAAAATTTTTACAAAAAGTGTGGATCCAATTTCTAATCTAGAGGACGAATCAATACCATTCAAAGCCACAAATCCCTTCCTGGATATCTCCTGAAGCTAACAGGACCATTTGCACGCTTCAAAGCTCCAGGAATCGTCACATATTGCTCTCACGGTTTGTCACTTTTTCCAAGATCGTATCTGTTCATTCTTGCATTGCTAATATGTTTTGATTACATATTTGTGTTCACATGACTGCCTGGAAACTTTCTGTATACTTAATTGTTAGTTTTGACGCATAAACGACTAGTTGCCATTATTAGGGTTTATCTTGCCATTTTAGGGTTTTTTTATACAGGGAAAATTAGGGCAAAAGAAGGATACCTTGATGCTCGTGGCGTCAAGACGAGTTGATTGGTATACTTGGAATTAGTGTATCTTGCTTGTTTAAGATTTTTGAAGCTTGCAGGGTTTTAGCCGTGGAGTCCTGGCCATAGGTAAAAGTATTTAGCCTAATACGACAGGCAAGGAAGAAGAAGATAACATGGATGGATATCACTGGTCCATTTAATTAACGCGCACGTTTTTTTGTTTTTTCAGTCACTCACATTATTTTATATAAAATGCATTGTTGTTATTTTATTAACTACTAAACAAAGTAGCCCAGTGGTGAAGCGCGCGTTTGAAAGTAGAGAGGACCTGGGTTCGATCCCAGGTCCAAGCGTTTTATTGTTTTCTCAATATTTGATTACAGATCTAGTGCGTTACACTGCCAGGAGTCCACCATGCACCACATCATCCAACCACTGGATTCATAATCAATCCAGATCCAACACCCAATGTTCAAGGCATATCGTGGTCCATCAGAAAGAGCATCACACTGAAGCTAACACAAGGATTGGGCTCAGCAGCTTTATGGGCTTAACAAATTCAGATATACACCCCCTTTTTCAGCTTCAATACCGACCCATCTCTAATTCTTTTATTTTTAATTATTATTTTATTATTTACTTAATTTCTTTTTTTACAAAAATAAGCAAAAAAATCAGTTTTTTTCTTTATAAATAAAAAAATCATAAAAAACCTAAAAAACCTTTTTTTTCATAAAAAATATTTTGTTCCTTTAATTAATTAATTAGTTTAATTATTTAGGGCAATTTAATTGTTTTTTTCTCTCATTATTTTAATCAATTAGAATTAGGGTTTTAATTTGTACATAACCTAATTAATTTTTTCTCAAAAATAAAAATAACCTAAATATTTTTTCAATTAAATTTTTAGGGTTCTTTAATTCTCGCATTTAATTCGCCGCACATATTTTAATTCTTTTTTCTATTATTGTATCTGCTTCGGGTTGTAATAGGTTTAATTAGGGTTTTAAACTTCTGCATTTTTATTTACAGTCAAGACAATTATGTATCTGCGAAAACCCTGTAATAGCTAGGACTTTAACTTTCCGCATTTTTTATTTCCGCAAACTATAAACTGCTTAAATGTATGTTAATAGGATTTCATGGAAAGACTAACTGAAAATTAAAACAGTAGATCACCTTAATTATGCAAAGATTAAATAGCTGAAATCAAACACATGCACATGCTCACTCCTAGGGTTTGCCTCACTTGGTTGCTTTGGAAATAATGGGCATGTCCCTCGAACATAGGGATACCTTAGCCATGACCCACAATTCAAAGTCATCATACGGATAATAGTCCCTACTTGTCCCTCGAGTTTCCTACGAATTGATCTTATGATGATAGCCCCTTTGAAACGCTAAGGTATCCTTACTTGTTGCCTTTAGTGACCATTTCGTCCCTTTGAACGTCCCTTTAAAACTCCAACGACGGTGCTACCTATTTCTCAATAATGGGATAACAGTGTCTAATGGAGAACGAACAGTCTTTTTCGAGTAGGTATATTAGTTCCTAGGTACTTGCTCAAACGAACAAACCTTTTTCACACAAACACTTGTCAAATAAAGTTTCCAAAAACAACTTCGTAACACTCCTGAGGACAGAAACAAGGGTTAAAACGAAGTAAAACAAAACTTTTCAAAGCAAGCACACACGCAAGCAATTTCAAAATGAGCAAGCACCTAAGAGCCCATGGAAAACCATGGATAGAAATGGTGCTAACACATTCCCTTTCTATAATCTACCCCCTGTACTAGAAACATTCTCGAAAAAGGTTTTTTCTGTTCTTTTTCCTTTTCCTTTGTTGGATAAAATAAAAGTCGGTGGTGACTCTTTCTTACTGTGACATTTGCGAACAAAATACACAAACCATTAAAAACAGTCGGTTCTGCCACCGTATCACAGAGTGGTTCAGAAAAGACAGTTGCCATTAATTTGAATCACCAACTATTCACTAAAATAACATCTCATTTATTGAAGTAAACACTTTAGTTACCAACACACAAATGTCGTCTCAAGAGAATATTCTGACTATGGATACTTCTGATATATGATAACTTCACTAATCGGAAGCATCACATCTTAGAAGCCAATAATAATAACTACATACCTTAGAAGATCAAACAACATTCTGGAATACTGCATGCATAGAACACATATTTTTCACACACCCCTTCCCTTTCAAAGAAGAGATAAAGTTCTTCTTGTATAGCTAGAATCCAATTTTGTTCAAAAGTGCTCCATCAACAAATGTAGGCTCTACCAGAGACGTTTAAACCTAGAACCAATTCCTCAAAACATAATGATCAAAATTCATGCTTCAACAACTTCTGATTGAGCATCTTCCAAGTATTTGACTTCTTGTCCTTAAGTGGCAGTTCATTACCTTCTACACATGAATAAGTAATCTCCAGATTTGTAAATATTTTAACTAGCTTATATTTTTCAAGGTCAAGCTTATCATTAAATCCAACATAGATTGATTCTTTTCATACAAAGTGTTTCATTTTTGTATATTCTGTAGCCTTTTGAGCGTTCAAAATATCATAACATGATACAACTTTAAACTTTAGATCTATGGCTTGAGCAGAAATGGGACTAATGGCATTGATTATAGCTCCTATGATGAATCTAATTTTGATAAGGAAGACAAACCTAGTACTTTTCACTCCCATTTTGTCTCTACTGGGGTTGTTCCTAAAGATAAAGGAAAAGAAAAAGAGAATTTTTATTCTGAACCTAAGGAAAAAACTTGGCTTAACCTTCTCGTTTTCATTCCTGTAAATATGATTATTCTGTTGCTAAACCCAAAGTTGTTAAGAACGCTGGGAGAACTAACAAGAGAGGACCCAAAAAGTTGTGGGTACCCAAGAAACAAATAATTTTTGTTGCAGATATTCTTAGTTGTACAGTTGAAACACCTATCCCGGTACCTAGACTATGGATGCTTGCAACACATAGCAGGAAGAAGGAATATGTTCCAAATCTTGAAACTTAAGCCAGGTCGCATTGTGGATTTTAGAGGTGATCAAATGAAAAGATCATAGGCTCTAGAACTGTTGGATATGAGCGATTTCTCTTAGTCACAAAGATGTGTTACATTCTGTATTTCATTTAAAATGGAGTCTCTTCAAAAGACTACCTATGAAGTGTTGAAGAACAAGAAGCCTACGTTTTCTTACTCTCATGCTCTTGGTTATCTTATACGAAAAATGGGATCTTATCAAGCTTGATTCTAAAGCTCAAAGTTGTATCATGTTACTATATTTTGAACACTCAAAAGGCTACGGCGTATACAACAGTGAAACACTTTGTATGAAAAGAATCAATCTATGTTGGATTTAATGATAAGCTTTACCTTAAAAAGTAAAAGCTAGTTGAAATATTTACGGATCTGGAGATTACCTATTCAAGCATAGAAGGTAATGAACGGATACATAAGGATAAGAAGTTAAAGACTCAGAAGATGCTCAATCAGAAGTTGTTGAAACTCAGATCTTCATCATCATATTTTGAGGAATTGGTTCTGGGTTTAATCATATATGATAGATCCTACATCTGTTGATGGAGCACTTCTTAACAAAATTAGATTCAGGCTATACAAGAAGAAATCTATCTCTTCTCAGAAAAGGATGGCGTGTGTGAAAAAGACGTGCTCTTTGCATGCAGTCTTCCAGAATGATGTTTTATCTTCTAAGGTACGTAGTTTTTATTGTCGGCTTTTGAGATATGATACTTTTGATTAGTGAAGTTCTCATATATCAGAAGTATCCAAAGTCAAGATATTCTCTTGAGAATACATCTGACTATTGGTAACTGAATAGTTTACATCAATAAATGATATGTTATTTTAGTGAATAGTTGGTGATTCAAATTAACGTTATATGTCTTTTCTGAACCACTCCTTATCACTTGATGTGACATATTGGGAAACGAGTTAATCTTGAGGTTAAATATTTAATTTATGCTTTACCTCTTGTTAGATCTTTTATAATTTTCAAAATCTTTTTCCATCATTAAAAATTCTATTTAAAACCCATTCACTTCACCTCACACACCTTGCTACATTTATCCTACACTTTCAGTTTTCTAGCCCCAAAACTCCTTAAAACCCTAAAAGATCATTCGCTTTAGTATGTGTTTGCATTTGTTCATCATCATCAATGGCTGCTCAACAACAATATGTTGAAGCTCAAGGGAAAATTCAACAACCACAACAAGAACAAATATCTGATATCTTTCTATCCACTCTTGTGAATGAATTGATAGTTCTTTCTAAAGCCCTGGTTGATTTCTTTAACCTTGCTACTAATCGTTGCAATCTTCTAGATATTGTTACTCTTCAAGGTTGGTCAATCTACTTTGATCGTCTCTACGGACCAATGTTTATTGACCTGGTTAAAGATTTTTGGATAAATGCCTATGTATATGTCAGCAGGCATGTTTGCAGAAGTGTCTACATAAAAAAGATCTTCATTGCTAAAGAAGATATTGCTAAATAATATAATCTTGACAAAACTGGATCCAGATTAATCAACATGTCCATCGAGGGTTTCAAAAATTCTGGAAAAGAAAATTTCATTTTCAAGGAAGGTTATGAAGAATAGAAATCCAAATGCAAGCTTAGGGTTTGGTTCATAATATTTTTGTGTAGCATCATTCATCATTATGAAACACACTCCTCAGATTACATCAATGTAGATCAAAAGTATCTTTTTCATCTGGCCTTAAGTTTTGATGATAACTTTACATGTTATCTTAGATAAAAATTGTATACTCTAATGGTTTCTGTCTAGTGTGTAGCTTTTCCTAAACAGGTTCTGACTCTGGAAAGAAGGCAAGTGACATCATCAGGTTCTGAACTCAACACTCTAGAATAATACCTATTGTGTGTTACAAGTTAAGTCAAGGTTCTGGAATACTTTTTATGCAATGGTTCTAAGTAAAATTAGTAAAAGAGCTTATGATCGTGATTTATGCAAGGAAGCTTTGGAGGCCTTCTAAATATTTACTTCTATTGTTCCAAGTTTTGAAGATGCCGAAGACAAGATTCTGTAGAACGGGTTCTAAAGATTTGAAGAAATTCTTCTGAAGACCAAGTGCTGAAGACTCTAAAGGAAAGAATTCTCTGAACAAGCTTTGAAGACTCAAATACTTAGGTTTTAAAGATACAAAGCCCCGATCCTTCTACAACATGCTTCATCAAAATACAAATCAGAAGCCTCTGAAGATATATAATACAAATATCAAGACTAAGTGATTGCGTGTGATGGTGAGCATAAAATTAAAATGTACTTTGTTACCTATACTCTAATAGGGTTGCGTCATGAAAGACCTTTTGTACTTGTTATCTAAAATTCCCACCATGACCGGTTGGAACAAAATAGTTGTATTTGTGTTTCCTATTCTACCCTCTAACGGATCTATTTTTCAGCTATAACAGGAGGACTTGGAAGAATTTGAAATCAATGAATGAGTTCTACAAAACTACACCAAACCACTTCAAAAACTCTTTTGAGAAATTATTTGTATAGTTTTGTAAATAAGCAAGGAGCTTTTGTTCCTATATTGCTATAAACACTTTTGTGTTGCTGTACTTAAACATTATGTAATCTGCTTGTTTAGAAGCATCTTTGTATACACATATTTGTAAATAAATGGTTTTTGATAGGTTCCTTGAGAAACTTTGTGAGTATAGATTATCAAGAAGTCTTTGGCTGTGGTCATAGTGGATTTGAAATTAGGATTGACAAAATTATTGTGGGTACCAATAAGGTTGATTATAGTGGATTAAATCCTTATGTATAAGGCAAATCACCTTACAGGGTGGACTGGAGTAACTTAGTTAAAAATGAACCAGGATAAAAATAGTTGTGTTAATCTATTTATATTCACTTGTTAAACTCTGTATTTGAGTTGCGAAAAGATTATATTTGGTGCAACCCAATTCAATTCCCCATTTCTTGTGTTTCTTGCACCTTAAATTGGCATCAAAGATCCGGTTCTGGTATTGATTTCTATCAAACACTTAACCATGTTAGATAAAGATCCATACGAGTTTTAGAAACACTATGTGGTAGTCAACCACCACTACCTCTATTTTCTAATAAAGATAACTACAATGCTAAACCTCCAACTTTTTATGGTGAAAAGTTTGAGTATTAGAAAGACAGACTAGAAAGTTTCTTTCTAGGTCATGATGTTGATCTTTGGGATATGGTAGTTGATGGCTACGATCCTCCCACAAATGCAAATGGAAAGCATCTTGATAGGAAAGTTATGACTGATCAACAATAAAAGGATTGTAAGAATCATCATAAAGCAAGAACCATCTTGTTGAATGTTATTTCTTATACTGAGTATTAAAAGATCACAAATAGAGACTCTACTAATTCTATATATGACTCTCTCTGGAAAAACACGAGTTAATCAAGATTCAATTCAAGGAACTTAAAAAGACCCATGAATTCACATATTTTGAAAACAATAAGCTTAAGGAAGATCTCCCTATTTTAATCGAAGAATACTTTTTTCTTAAAGATGAGAACTCTGCCCTCAAAGGCACGAGAACTATTCCAGAAGCTTCTAACAGTAAGAAATATGAAAAAGCTTTCTAGAAGTTCCTAGCCAGAAGCATACGGAGAAGCATGATGGCTTCTATGATCTATGGCGTGAGCAGAAATGTAGCCAATGGTGTTGGTTATAACTCCTATGATGAATCTAATTCTGGTAAGGAAGATAAACCTAATATTCTTCATTCCCATTTTGTCTCTTTTGAATTTGTGCCTAAAGATAAGGGAAAAGAAAAAGAGAAATTTGCTTTTGAACCTAAGGCAAAACCTTTGGCTAAACCTTCTTGTTTTAATTCCTGTAAATATGATTATACTGTTGCTAAACCCAATGTTGTAAAGAACTCTGGGAGAACTGATAAGATATGACCCAAGAAGTTGTGGATACCCAAGAAACAGATAATATATGTTGCAGATATTATTAACAAAATAGTTGAGACACCTGTTATGGTACTTGGACTCTGGCTGCTTGCAACACATGGAAGAAAGAAGGCATATGTTCTAAAGCCCCAAACTTAAGCTGGGAGGCATCGTGGATTTAAGAGGTGATTAAAAGGGAATATTATAAGCTATGAAACAGTTGGTAATGGTTTCCCTCCCTCTCTAACTAATGTTTTCACTTATTGTTGAAAAATGTTGAATGTATTGTTCTTAAATCACTTAATTACAATGGTTATGATGTTTTAAAAAAAAAGGAATCCTACAATGTTGTTAGTAAGAAGGATGGCTTTATCCCATTCAATGGTAAAAGGAAAAACAACATCTCTAAGATTAGACTTTCTGATCTTAAAAGAATGGATCATCAATAACTCATGTATGTAATAAAGAGAAATTGATTTGGCATTGACGATTTGGCCATGATTAGTTTGAGAAAAATATCTCAGCTAAACAAGCTCAATTTAGTCAGAGGCCTTCCTATTATGAAGTTATTGTCAGAAGCTCTTTGTGAAGCATGATAGAAGGACAAGTCTTTAAAACTTATTTTAAATAAAATAATGTTATTTCTACCTCCAGATCATTGGAACTTCTACTTTTTAATTTGTTTGGTTCAGTGAAATATGTGCCAATCATTGATAAGAAGTATGGATTAGTCCTTATTAGTGACTATAGTTGATGGACTTGGGCAAAAAATTCTTAGACACAGTGATCATTTTATGTGTTCACAACCTTATGTAACCAAGTGCAAAATGAGATGAATCTCAGATTTGTCAATGTTAGAAGTGATCATGGAGGAGAATTTGAGAACAAACACTTTGAGAAGTTGTTTGATGATAATGGAATTTCCCATGATTTCTCTTGCCCTAGAACTCCATAGCAAAATGAAGTTGAAGAGAATAAGAATAAGAGTTTTCAAGAAATGGCCAGGACCATGATCAATGAAACCAACATGGATAATCACTTTTGGGCAGTGGTTGTAAACACAATGTGTTACATTCATAACAGAGTCTCTATAAGACCTATTTTGGATAAGACTCCCTATGAATTATGGAAGATCAAGAAGCCCAATATTTCTTACTTTCATCCTTTTTAATGCTCTTATTTTATTGTGAATACTCAAAAAGGAGAATTCTAATAAGTTTAATTCTAAAAGCACAAAGTTTTATCATGATGGGATATTTTGAACGCTCAAAAGGCTACAAAGTATACAACAATGAAACACTTTTTATTGAAGAATCAATCATTTCTAGATTTGATGATTAGCTTGACCTTGAAAACTCAAAGCTAGTTGAAACTCTTGCAAATATGGAGATTACCTATTCAGGCGGTGAAGGCAAGGAAGTTGGTTCAGAAGAACAATATTTCAAAAAGTCATAAGAGGCTCAACCAAGAAGAAGTTGAAGCACAAAAACCTATGCTAAAGCACATATATAGATCATCACATGCTAAGGAATTGATTATGGGTGACAAGACTGAACCTGGCAGAACCAGACCATCGATCAAACCTTCTGAAGCAACACCTCTGGGTTTGGTGTCCATTATAGTGTTTACATGTGTCGATGAAGAACTTCTAAAACAAAGATTGATTTCTGGTGATTCAAGAAGAACTTAATCACCTCTCACAAGAATATTGCTTGCATGGAGAAATCGTGCTCTTGGAATGCAGCCCTTCAGTTTGTTGAATGATCTTCTAAGGTATGTATTATTCTTTAATTATCCTCTGGAATGTGATGCTTCAGACTAGTGAAATTCTCTTATATCAGAGGTATCCATGGTTATAATGTTCTCTTGAGAATGCCTCTATACATTGGAAACTAAAGAGTTTACTTCATTAAATGAGTTATCAGTAAAGTGAAAGGTTGGTGATTTAATATAAGACAACTGTCTTTTTTGAACCACGCCCAACATTTTATGTGACACTTTGGGAAATGAGATTATCTCGAGATTTATTTTTAAATCCTTACGCTTTACCCCTCACATATTGTTTCATTATTCTATGTTTTTCTCGTCATTGCTAAAGCTTTTTATAAAATCACTCACTCCACTTCACACACCATCACTACAATAGTTCTACACTTTTATCCCTTTTAAGGCTCCAAAAATCTCTTTATCCTAAAAACCAGTTTGTATCCTTGATCACTTTCATCTATGGCTAACTACTTGTCCAACTCTCAACGTATGCTTCTGCAACAACAACAATTATAAAAACATCAAGGATCCTCTTAGATCTAAGATAGTGATGCATCTCAAACATTTATGGCCTTTCCAATTGAACATTTACATGCTAGCTCTAAAATGATAGTTGACTTTGATAATCTTGCCGCACATGGATTCAACTTCTCTGATGTTTTGAAGACTTAAGGATTGGAGAACTATTTCAATCTTCTAAAATGACCAACCTATCCCGATCTAGTCAAAGATTTTTGGGCAAATGCCTTCATTTCAGATGCGCATAATGTATGCTCTAATATCAAGGGTCATAAAATCTACATTCGTGAAGCTGATATTGTTAAACTTCTCAAACATGACAATTATGGCTTTCGGTGCTACAACAATAGGGCTTCTCTATTACTAATAACTAAGCTAGGATTCTTAAAGGCTATTCAAAAGGTCACTCCAATCATCTTCAAAATGGAAAAGATTCTCATTCAGAAACCAACCTCTTTGATAAGTTAAGAGTTTGGTTCAAGATTCTCATTGACAGTATCTTTCACAAGAGCTCAACAAATTCTGCTAAATTTCTGGATATAGATCTCAAGTATCTCCTGTATCACGTGGAAAATGGAGAAAATGTTAACTTGCCCGTAAGTCTCTTTGATTACCTTCCCCACTCAGTTGGCTTCTATATAAATATATCCAAGAACTAGAGGAATTAGATTCCTTATGGAAGATTGATTTCTGCATTCCTGATTGAAAGTAAAATTATAGAATCTTTGATCAAAAAACTTGAGGAAATTAAGGAACCAGAAAAGTTAAATCAGGAAGCTATTTCTAGAAGGAAAATATCCTTTCCTTCAATGGTTTAACAACCTAAGGTTGTGTTTTCTACCTTTTCCAATGAGGAGAAAACATGAAGATAAAGAGAAAGCATTCTGAGAAGGAACTTCGTGGTAATTCTTCTAGGGACAAGAAGGAATCTCTAAACCAAGACTATATAGAAGCAAGAGTTCAGCCACCTGGGATGAAGGAGACATTGGAAAATCTGATGGTTGTTTTGGATAAACGGCATGAGGATAATCGTTTTGTTGTACCCCAAAAGTTTCCCTCTCATGTTTTCCAAGATTTCCTCTTGCATAGGCGGTTACAAACCTTTTCCTAAAGAAAAGGAAATTTTTCAAATGATGGTTAAGTATCCTTCGATTGGCATATGCAGAAGGTCCTTCGATTGGCATCTGCAGAAGGTCCTTTGATTGGCATATGCAAAAGGTCCTTCGATTGGCATATGCAAAAGGTCCTTCGATTGGTATCTTCAAAAGGTCATTCAATTGGTATAGGGCCTTTCGATGGGCGTTTCCCATAAGGTAGCTTCGACGGGCATCTTAAATAAGTTTGTTTTTCGTTAGAGCGTACAAAGTGCCTTTCGACATGCATGTTAACCAAGTGATGTTTCGATTGGCATATCAACAGGGAAATATTCTAATTGTCCAAGTTAGAGAAAATGAGATCAAAAAGAGAAAGAGCTGAGAGGGTTCTAGAAGCTCTGATGATGGGCATTCGAATTCATGAAGATTAGAGAGGATAACTCTGAGCCTTTTTACAGAGTATGGTTCAAACATAGAAGCTCTGATGCTGAGAATATGAGCAACTCGAATCAAGATGCAGAGCCATCAAAGGGAGAAAGGCTTCAGATTTAATCGAAGGAGCAGTGATAACGAAGTTGGTGCAATTCGAATTCAGAGCCTTCGAAGGAAAACAAATGTTCTGATGAGGGAATTTTGGGTAATTCGAATCAGGACTTAGAGCCATCAAGGAGTGTAGAACAACATTTTGATTAGTGAATAAGATAATGTTTCAATTGGACCAAGTTCAAAGCCATCGAAGAGAGCAAAACCTGAGATTTAATCAAAGGAACCATGATGAAAGCCTTAAGCCAAATTCGAACAAAACACCTATCCTAGCCTGTCTAGGTTCACCCAAAGTTCAAAATGGCATGTTTTGCTTGCAAATATGGAAAGAATTCAATGTTGATCGTGGATTGAATTCCTGATTTAAAGGATAGATTCTTTCCTTGTTTGTTCCCAACTCCACAAGAGCTGATTCGACCAGGGTGATTCTCTTTAAATCAAGCAATCGAAGCAGAGGGTGGCTCAATCGAAAGAGCCATGACATTGATGCTGGTGCAATTCAAATTAGAGTTTAGAGCCTTCAAAGAGAACAAATTCGAAGGGAAATGGGTATGCAAGGGCATGTCAGCTTTCAATTTCCATCATATTGGAGGCCTAAACAACTCATAACAGGCTGACAGTAACACATGAAAATAGATTGGCACTTGATTGAATCAAATATAGAAAGTTTTTATGAAGAAATCAAATCAAATCTCTTCATCATAATGGACCAAGATTTGATACACAAAAGTTGACCTAAAATCTCTTGTCTATATAAACCTCATGATCTCAGAGAAAAAAGGGACAAAAACACATGGAGACTGCCTCACAAAAAAGGACACAAACACACATATATTGCCTCACAAAAAATGCAGCCTGCCCCACGGAGGTCCAGAATGTTGCATCAAATTCCAAAGTTATCAAAACTCCATACTACTGCAGGCACCCTCCGTCTAGACTAACACTTGAATCGTGTTCCTGGGATTCATGCAGAAGCATCTCTCATACAATCCCCCTGTTGGTAATTTTGTCTTTGATCTCAAACTTGTTAAACATGATTTAAATTCATATATACATATTACTGCTAATGTTCATGTTTGTTTGAGAATGTTACACGTGAGCAAAGATGCAGGATTGTGATCGTGCCATTATTGGGGCACGATCTGAGCTTACCTTCGATTCTTACAACTTTAGTTTATCTTTGATGGGTAAATACCATAGGGGCCCACTGAGTGCGCATACCTGATATTTAAGTTAATACTGTGTTTTTTATTTCTAACGTAATATTGTTGTTTCGTTTGTACCAATGAGTGGAAATCTTTCGACCAAGTTGGTGAGGAAGTGCGCTGCAACGAAAAGGACCTGGGTTCGACACCCAGTTACACATTTTGTGTTTTTTCTAACAAACTTCCTTATAGATCCAGTACCCTAGATCAAAGGATGACACATCCAGATTGAATTCCCCCAGATGTGCAGTCTCTCAGGCACCTTCGATCAAGATTCCTCATTGGATCGAAAGGCAACCCAAGCCTCTTCGATTCAGGCATTACTTCCAAGAATACACTCTTTTCATTTACTGTTTTTGGTCTTTCGATTTTATCCTTTCTTTTGGTTATTTGTCCTTACTTATTCTAAGCTTTAATTAACATTAAAAAACCACAAAACATTAGGCTTAGCTTATCATAATAAATTAATTTTGTCAATTAATTAATTAATTATTTTAATATTTTCTTAAAAACTAAACTTGAATAGACTTATGATTTTTAATTCAATTTCTTTTCATAACAAACACAAACAAAAAGAATTCCTTTCAATTAGGATTTTAGACGTATTTTCAATTCATGCGCGCGTTTATTTACTTTTGCATTTTTTGATTATTTTAACTGCCTACCAGTTTGTAATAGCTTAATTAGGATTTTAATTCCCACACTTTACATTTTCAGTCAGATATAATTGTAATTGCCCCGAAGCCTTATAATAGATGTAGGTTTTACTTTCCGCACTATATTATATTCCTGTATATAAACTACTAGTAAATTAGGCGTGTATGGCAAGAACTAATCAATTAATCTTAGATCACTAACATCAAGATAAAAATACCTGAAAAAGCACACTATTTCACACTTGCACCCCTAGGGTATTTCCCACTTTGGTTACCTTTGGAAATGGTCATATACCTCGAACGTAGGGATACTCTAAGCAAATACCCTCAGTTTAAAGTCATCATAAAGATCATAGTCCCTCAATGTCCCTCGAGTTGCCTACGAGAAATGATCTTGTCCCTCGAGTTTCCTACAAATATATGATGATGACGATCCCTTTGAAATGATAAGGTATCTCTACATATTGCCTTCAATGACCATAAACATCCCTTACGATAGTCTCTCAACATCCAACGATAAGGCTACCTACTCATTAATAGTAGGATAACACTGTCTAACGGAAAGGAGGAAAAGAATGCCCTTTTTCAAGTAGGTAGATAGTTCTGAAGTACTTGCTCAAATTTAATCCATTTTTACACCACACTTTCAAAACTCTTTTCAAAAAAACACTTTATCACACTCTTTAGGACTGATACAAGAGTTATTATAAAGCAATCAAAAACCTTTTCAAAACACATAAACACGAAAGCAATTTTCAAAAATGAGCAAGTACCTAAGAGCCCGTGGAAAACCACAGATGGAAAGGGTGCTAACACCTTCCCTTTTCATAATCTACCCCCATTACTCAGAAAATCATGAAAAATGTATTTTTCTGTTCTTTTCACCCTTTCCTTTGTTGGATAAAAGAAAAGTTGGTGGAGACTCTTGCTTACCGCACATTTGCGAATACAAAATGCAAACCAGTATTAACAGTCGGTTCTGCCACCCTATCACAGAACTGGCGACTCTGCTGGGGATATTTATAAAGTGGGGTTTACCTTAGGGTCTAGATCATTTTAAAATTTCTTTCTTTGTTTGCTTTCATTACTTTACTTTTAAGGGTTTGTTATGGTATTTTTGTATAGATCCTATGCACGATCTGGGGACACTTTTTAGGTAAACAACAATAGATCGTGGAGACTGTACGATGTAGACAGGTATGGTTGAAGTGATAACTATGTTGGTGTGAAATTTTGGTTGGTACCGGTATCCCTTGTGTCGAATCAAGGAGAATACGAGGCCGCCGCGTGGTGTCGTGAAGCACTAACGAACCTTAGAACCTTAGTTGAACAAACTTGGCCATTAGAAAGTAGTAAGATAGCCGGTATTGGTGTAAATATAGTAATTGGTTGATACTCGATACTACACTCATTGAGATCGAACTTTCGGGATGTTTCATCCGCAAGAAAAGATTACTAAGCTGAGATAGTACCGATAAAGAAAGATCAGTGATATTGAGACTCCTTAGAACCTGGTTACTATTTCTAAGACATGTTGAGTCAACTAAACTTCAAGAGGGTACTTACCTATGGAATCCATGCAATCCTACAGCTATGGCTACTTGTGTGACTTATTTCCTTTCTTTTCCTAACAATTTGAACTAATTGCAGGGCTTTGTTTATATTCCTTGCAGTACCTTGTTTATATAAATCCAATAAATTGGTTTCTTACCCTGCATTTTTTCATGATGCATAGCATACACATCATAGCATCATACCATAGAATTTCCTTAACCATTTCAAGGATCTCAAGGGTTTGTGATGCAGGTTATGATAAATCAGACGTCTAGCAAGGGGCAAGGGGATTTGTTTTCCTCTAACCAATACCATCAAAAGAACAAAACACGACAACTTGAGTCAGGGGCTATGACCACTTGATATGGTGAGCTTGACTCTTGTAGAAGGACCTTCAACGATACGAAGTGCTTCAATCAAAGCTGTAAAGTTAAACGCCTAACATTTTTCTTGTTTACCCCACGAGATCCTTGAAAACATTTGCATATCATACATGTCATTGCATAACAGGTAGTCTACAGTACAGTTCTCTCATGTTCTCACTGTTTATTTCAGCAATGGCTCTCAAACAAGACAACATAGATCTCTAAATCAAGAGGCTTAGTTCATGGGAATGTTCCTAAACCTATACAAGGGGCAGGAAGAATTGAAATCACTCATCACTAGGAATCTGACCAAGAAATGTCCTGACAACAACAAGGATGACCAGGTTAAACAACTGCAAGCCGAGATGGAAAGGATGAGGACCCAGATGATCAGTCAAATGACTCTTATCCAAAGCCTAGCTCGGGGACAAGAGGAGCTAAGAATCCTTGTCAACAAACTTCATCAAGACGATCGCGACCGTATGAAACAAACGGTCGAGGCTGAGGATCAAGTCGTTAATCAGCCCCTGATTACACAAGGAGTTGGCTTGGTGAAGAGTGGACCTTTCTAAATTGCTACTACATCACGGGTCCAACAACAACCTCGCCAAAAATAATGGGTTAATCAGAGTAAGCAGGATACATCCAACAAGAAATATACCAAACTCAACATGCCGCTGTCTCAAGCTTTACAACACATGTTGAGGATGAATCTGATTACATTGATAGGGCCTCATCTGAATCCCAATACTTCTTCTCCTAACTACAATCCTGATGCAAGGTTTGCATATCACTCATATAGTTCGGGGCATGATACTGATGATTGTTGGATGTTGAAATATAAAATTCAAAACTTGATTGATGAAGGAGTGCTAGAGTTTACACAAGATGGTCAAACTGAGTTCTTCTGCAATCCCTCAAAGCAAAACCATCTGAAGTGACAAGAGCAGACAAAGAGGCTTTTATTCATTAGAAATTTCAATTTGTAATTTTCTTTTGATTGTTCGAACATTTATTCATATCAAACCTTATTATTTCATCAATGCATTGCATATGTTTGTCTTGAATTATTTCATTTGTTTTCACTATGCCGAAGCTATGATTTTACTTCCTTTTTGTGATATTCAACTCTTGATTAAAAGCTCTAAGCCTTTAAAGGGAGGATGACGAAAACGATACCATAATCTCTACAAAATGCTTTTGAACAGACCCCGCTGACGATGTACAGGCGTTGTTTCAAATCCTAAATAGTGGAGTTATAAGGAAGATAATCCCTAGTCAACCCCTTTGAGCCTAAGAAGTGGGACTTTTTCTTTTCACACAAATTAAAACCCTTAATCATAACCTGGGGCAGGGTAGTTTTCTCAGTTAATTCAGACGTGTATTCAGTCGCAAGCTCATCCTTCATACACGAAAAATAGTGTAGAAGATACCCTCCAAAAGATGGTAATGGTTCCACATGATCATCAAGACAAGCAGTCATTATCTCTCAAAATAAAAGTTCGTTAAGTAAAAATCCTATGAAGGAGACTTAAGAAAAGTTGGGGAATCTCGCTAATTGTAAGCACCAAAGAAACAGTCCAAGCAAAAGCAGTGATAACAAAATAAAGTAAAAAGAGGTCCTACAAATCCTCAACAAAAAAAGAAAAGGTTACAAAAATGACTGCCTTCTCAAACAAACGTTCAATTTTTAAACCATCACCGGAACATCAAGGAAATTCCAAAACTCAACTGGGGTTCGAAATGCACAATTAACTGAGCATAGGAATGACGAACATCACTAAGAA
This sequence comes from Vicia faba, assembly GCA_948472305.1. Taxonomy (NCBI): domain Eukaryota; kingdom Viridiplantae; phylum Streptophyta; class Magnoliopsida; order Fabales; family Fabaceae; genus Vicia; species Vicia faba. Next base: position 365,443,188 of record OX451737.1, on the reverse strand, counting down.
CAGGTGGGTACAAATAAACTTTGAGCCTTTATCCTTTGTTTCTTAAACTGTGAACTAGGCCATATTATAACCCTTAAAAGTCCTAGCTGAAGCATGGGTTAGTTCGAGAGCATACTGTTACAAAGGTATCCTGACTCCTATAAAGTTTTCTACAAATCATGAGTTGATATCACATTCTTGCAAAATTTGTCTTACTACAAAAAATTCATTTTCAAAAAAAATTTCAAGACAGACATAAGCTTTGCATTCTTTAAATGACATTGTTTGCATATGGTTAATTGTTCAAATGGTAGAGAAATTCACACAATGAATATTCAGTGAACGAAGACCCCCTCAATGGACAGAATCACCTCAGACGAAAAAAAACATTCCTAATAACAAGCCTTTCATAATCAAGGGGCATGACGTGGTGTCTAATTAATCTGGGGCAATCAAGCCAATATGCAAAGAATCTCTCAAAAATGCCAAATAGCCAGGGGCAGAACTCCATCTAAATCACTTGGGGCATTGGACATGAATTCCAGCAACGAATCCTGTACAATCAAATAAACATCTTCTAGCAGTGTGGCAACACTTACTACTATAGACAGTGACAATTCTTCGTACCCGATGAACATGGACATAGTCGGAAAATACTACGCATGAACAAAGACCCGCTAGGTTGACTGTCCTAGGCAAAAATAACAGCATCCCGGCGAACCAAAAGGGTTCGGGAAAAAAATTAGGGATATACATATGGAAAAAAAACTGTACACCCGGCAAGTCGAAAACCTGAAAGGGCGGCTTGGGCAAAAAAGGGTATCCCGATGGACTGAAAATCTGAAAGGACAGTTTAGGAAAAAGTTAGGGATCAAAGCGTACGACTACATCTCATTATCTCGTCACTTATCTATCAGTAGAAGGTTTATTACCCTGATCTGCATTCACCAAGGACTCCAAGAGTTGGGATAACAGTTAAACCATCTACAAAATCCATGACATATACCTTCTCCAGCAGGTACTGAGGCAAGGGCATTCTACTACAAGGTCACTTCTATATTCTTAGCATGCAGCCTAATAATGTCAGGTGTTCTCATACCCTCGACATAGCAAGAATCTCCAATTACTGCTACAATACCTAAAGATCCCCTAGTGAAGTCACCAATGTTTCTCAGGACTCTCCAACATGATTTCAACAAAATCCCCAAATAGTTCACGGAGTTTACCTTCCCCTACAGAGTTTATTTCTCTAACAATGGAAGTTCATCTCCCAGTGTTTCAACTTCAACAAATCTAAATACCTACATTCTTCACCCCCAACAACAATTAAGGATTTATTTTCCCTAATTCAACAATACAGCAACAGAACGACTAACACGTTCATACATTTCATTCATAAATCATTCTACAAATGTCATAGCATCTGCAGTACAAATGCATACATCCAAATCTCATTTATTTTGAGAACACCATTACACAGTGAATTTCATACATCATGACATTGCATACGACTAACTCTTTACCTTTTTCAGGAAAGATCAAATCAAAAAACACCATTGACTACTTATATGACCTGACAGTCTTCTCAAAGGCTACGTCTGACAAAGGGAAATTTAAGCATTTTCCTCAGAAAGATTATTCTCAAAAGACCTTCCTCTGGTTCAGTTAGATTGATACTAAGATCTCTCTGATTTCTATTCCAGTTGAAGATAATTCAAGACTTTTGTCTGGTTAAGTTAAATCGATACTAAGATTTTTCTGATTTCAATTATAGTCAAAGTTAATCAAAGTCCTTCCTCTGGTTTATCTAAATCGATACTAAGATTTCCCTGATTTCTATTCCAGTTGGAGACAATTCAAGACTTTTGTCTGGTTTAGTTAAATCGATACTAAGATTTTTCTGATTTCCATTCCAGTCAAAGTTAACCCAAGACCTTCTCTGGTTCAGTTAGATCGATACTAAGATCTCTCTGATTTCTATTCTAGTTGAGGATAATTCAAGACTTTTATCTGGTTCAGTTAAATCAATACTACGATTTTTCTGATTTCCATTCAAGTCAAAGTTAATCAGAGACCTTCCACTGGTTTAACTAAATCGATACTAAGATTTCCCTGATTTCTATTCCAGTTGAAGACAATTCAAGACTTTTGTCTTGTTCAGTTAAATCGATACTAAGATTTTTCTAATTTCCATTCCAGTCAAAGTTAATCCAAGACCTTCTCTGGTTCAGTTAGATCGATACTAAGATCTTTCTGATTTCTATTCCAATTGAAGATAATCCAAGACTTTTGTCTGGTTCAGTTAAATCGATACTAAGATTTTTCTAATTTCCATTCTAGTCAAAGTTAATTCAAGACCTTCTCTGGTTCAGTTAGATTGACACTAAGATTTTTCTGATTTCTATTCTAGTTGAAGTTGAAGATAATCCAAGACTTTTGTCTGGTTTAGTTAAATCGATACTAAGATTTTTATGATTTCCATTCCAGTCAAAGTTAATTCAATACCTTCTCTGGTTCAATTAGATCGATACTAAGATCTCTCTGATTTCTATTCCAGTTAAAGATAATCCAAGACTTTTGTCTAGTTCAGTTAAATTGATACTAAGATTTTTCTTATTTTCATTCCAGTAAAAGTTAATTCAAGACCTTCTCTGGTTCAGTTAGATCGATACTAAGATCTATCTGATTTCTATTCCAGTTGAGGATAATCCAAGACTTTTGTCTGGTTCAGTTAAATCGATACTAAGATTTTTCTGATTTCTATTCCAGTCAAAGTTAATTCAAGACCTACTCTGGTTCAGTTAGATCGATACTAAGATTTCCCTGATTTCTATTCCAGTTGAAGACAACTCAAAACTTTTCTCTGGTTCAGTTAAATCGATACGAAGATCTCTCTGATTTCTATTCCAGTTGAAGATAATCCAAGACCTTCTCTGGTTCAATTAGATCAATACTAAGATCTCTCTTATTTCTATTCTAGTTGAAGATAATTCAAGACCTTCCTCTGGTTCAGCTAAATCAATATTAAGATTTCCCTGATTTCTATTCCAGTTGAAGACAACTCAAAACTTTTCTCTGGTTCAGTTAAATTGATACTAAGATTTTTCTGATTTCTATTCCAATCAAAGTTAATTCAAGACCTTCCTATGGTTCAGCTAAATCGATACTAAGATTTCCCTGATTTCTATTCCAGTTGAAGACAACTCAAGACCTTTCTCTGGTTCAGTTAAATTGCCACTAAGATTTTTCTTATTTTTACTCAGTTAAAGAAACTGTGAAGCCTGGATCCTAACCAGATAACAGTTCACTTCTGTCTCTCCAGTTAAGAGATGACTCCCCAGTAGAGTAATGGACAATTGAATTTCCTAAACTCTATTCCCCAAAATAGAGACCAACATTCCGTAGCGGAGTCCTCCTCAACAACAGGAATAGGAATCCCCATAAAGGAAAATCTCATGAAATCAGCAAGTTCTTTGGATGGCATCATTAAGCCCATCTCCGACAACTCTCAGTCATCTTCTCCAAATGGCACTGTAAGCCCATTCCTGACATCATCAACCAACGACGTTACTTCATGAGAGTGTAAATTTCTGGGCACTCAAGTGATCAATCATCTTCCACCTTCAGATCACGAAAGGCAGACAAGCCAATTTTAATCTTCAGGTTTAAGAAGATTGAAAAGGGGAAACTGTTGTACCCCAAAATTTTCCCTCTCATGTTTTTCCAAGATTTCCTCTTGCATAGGTGGTTACAAATGTTTGCCTAAAGAAAGGGAAAATTTTCAAATGATGGTTAAGTATCCTTCAATTGGCATCTGCAGAAGGTCCTTCGATTGGCATCTGCAGAAGGTCCTTCGATTGGCATATGCAAAAGGTCCTTCGATTGGCATATGCAAAAGGTCCTTCAATTGACATCTGCAAAAGGTCCTTCGATTGGTATAGGGCCTTTCGATGGGCGTTTCCAACAAGGCAACTTTGACGGGTATCTTAAATAAGGTTGTTTTTCGTTAGAGCGTACAAAGTGCCTTTCGACAGGCATGTTAACCAAGTGATGTTTCGATTGGCATATCAACAGGGAAATATTCTGAATGTCCAAGTTAGAGAAAATGAGATCAAAAAGAGCAAGATCTGAGAGGGTTCCAGAAGCTCTGATGATGGGCATTCAAATTCATGCAAATTGGAGAGGATAACTCTGAGCCTTTCTGCAAACTATGGTTCAAACGTAGAAGCTCGGATGCTGAGAATATGAGCAACTCGAATCAAGATGCAGAGCCATCGAAGGGAGCAAGGCTTCATATTTAATTGAAGGAGTTGTGATAACAAAGTTGGTGGAATTCAAATTTAGAGCCTTCGGAGGAAAACAAATGTTTTGATGAGGGAATTTTGGGTAATTTGAATCAGGACTTAGAGCCATTAAGGAGTGTAGAACAACACTTCGATTAGTCAATAAGATAACGTTTCAATTGGACCAAGTTCAAAGCCATCGAAGAGAGCAAAACCTAAGATTTAATCGAAGGAACCATGATGAAAGCCTTAAGCCAAATTCGAACAAAACACATATCCTAACCTGTCCAGGTTCACCCAAAGTTCAAAATGGCATGTTTTCCTTGCAAATATGGTAAGAATTCAATGTTGATCATGGATTCAATTCCTGAGTTAAAGGCCAGATTCTCTCCTTGTTTGTTCCCAACTCCATAAGAGCTGATTCGACCAGGGTGATTCTCTTCAAACCAAGCAATCGAAGCAGAGGATGGCTCAATCGAAGGAGCTATGACATCGAAGCTGGTGAAATTTGAATTAGAGTTCAGAGCCTTCGAAGAGAACAAATTCGAAGGGAAACGGGTCTGGATGGGCATGTCAGCTTTCGATTTCCATCATATTAGAGGCCCAAACAACTCATAACAGGCTGACAGTAACACATGAAAATAAATTGTCACTTGATTGAATCAAATATAACACGTTTTTATGAAGAAATCAAATCAAATCTCTTTATCATAATGGACCAAGATTTGATACACAAATGTTGACTTAAAATCTCTTGTCTATATAAACCTCATGATCTTAGAGAAAAAACGGACAGAAACACACGGAGATTGCCTCACAAAAAAGGACACAGACACACATATATTGCCTCGCAAAAAACGTAGCCTGCCCCACGAAGGTCCAGAAAGTAGCATCAAATTCCAAAGTTGTCAAAACTCCATACTACTACAGGCACCCTCTGTCTAGACTAACACCTGAATCGTGTTCCTGGGATTTAAGCAGAACCATCTCTCATTCAATCCCCTTGTTGGTAATTTTGTCTTTGATCTCAAACTTGTTAAACATGATTTAAATTCAAATATACATATTGCTACTAATGTTCATGTTTGTTTGAGTGTGTTACATGTGAGAAAAGATATAGGATTGAGATCGTGCCATTGTTGGGGAACTATCTGAGCTTACCTTCGATCCTTACAACTTTAGTTTATCTTCGATGGGTAAATACCATAGGGGCCCACTGAGCGTGCAAACCTGATATTTAAGTTAATACTGTGTTTTTTGTTTCTAACGTAATATTGTTGTTTCGTTTGTACCAATGAGTTGAAATTTTTCGACCAGGTTGGTGAGGAAGATGCGCTGCAATGAAAAGGAGCTGGGTTCGACACCCAAGTCACATATTTTGTTTTTTTTCTAACAAAATTCCTTGCAGATCTAGTACCCCAGATCGAAGGATGACACATCCAGATCGAACGCCCCTGGACGTGTAGTCTCTCAGGCACCTTCGATCAAGATTCCCTCTTGGATCAAAAGGCAACCCAAGCCTCTTCGATCCAGTCATTACTTCCAATAATGCACTCTTTTCATTTACTGTTTTTGGTCTTTCGATTTTATCCTATCTTTTGATTATTTGTCCTTACTTCTTCTAAGCTTTAATTAACATTAAAAAACCACAAAAACATTAGGCTTAGCTTTTCATATTAAATTAGTTTTGTCAATTAATTAATTAATTATTTTAATATTTTCTTAAAAACTAAACTTGAATAGATTTAGGATTTTTAATTCAATTTCTTTTCATAACAAACACAAACAAAAAGAATTCCTTTCATTTAGGATTTTAGACGTATTTTAAATTCATGCGCGCGTTTATTTACTTTTTAATTTTAAGATTATTGTAACTGCCTACCGGTTTGTAATAGTTTAATTAGGGTTTTAATTCCCGCACTTTACATTTTCAGTCAGATATAATTGTAATTTCCCTGAAGCCTTGTTATAGTTGTAGGTTTTACTTTCTGCACTATATTATATGCCTGTATATAAACTGCTAGTAAATTAGGCGTGTATGGCAAGAACTAATCAATTAATCTTAGATCACTAACATCAAGATAAAAATACCTGAAAAAGAACACTATTGCACACTTGCACCCTTAGGGTATTTCCCAATTTGGTTGCCTTCGGAAATGGTCATGTACCTCGAACGTAGGGATACTCTTAGCAAAGACTGTCAGTTTAAAGTCATCATAAAGATCACAGTCCCTCAATGTCCCTCGAGTTGCCTACGATAAATGATCTTGTCCCTCGAGTTTCCTACAAATATATGATGATGATGATCCCTTCAAAATGCTAAGGTATCTCTACATGTTTCCTTCAATGACCATAAACGTCCTTTACGATAGTCCCTCAACATCCAACAATAGGGCTACCTACTCATTAATAGTAGGATAGCACTGTCTAAAGGAAAGGAGGAAAATAACTCCCTTTTTCGAGTAGGTAGATAGTTCTTAAATACTTGCTCAAATTTAATCCATTTTTACACCACACTTTCAAAAATCTTTTCAAAAAAACGCTTTATCACACTCTTGAGGACTGATACAAGAGTTATCATAAAGTAAACAAAAAACTTTTCAAAACACACAAACACGAAATCAATTTTAAAAAATGATCAAGTACCTAACAGCTTGTGGAAAACCACGGATGGAAAGGGTGCTAACACCTTCCCTTTCCATAATCTACCCCCCTTACTCAAAATCTCGAAAAAGGTCTTTTTCTGTTCTTTTCACCCTTTCCTTTGTTGAATAAAAGAAAAGTCGGTGGCGACTCTTGCTTACCCATATTTGCGAATACAAAATGCAAACCAGTATTAACAGCCGGTTCTGCCACCGTATCACACGTTTCATCCATCAACGCTTGTATAAGCAGGATGAAAGGATTGCTGCTCAAGAGGCTTTATTCCACCAATTGTCTGATGTGTTGATGCATTTCATGGCAAAGTTTGACAAGAAGGATACTTGAAGCCTTAGCCCTTTGTCTTAGAAATTAAAAATAGTTTTTCTTTTGATTGTAAAACAATTGTAACTTTATCCCGTTCATTTTAATGAAAAAATTATTTTGTCTTTTAAATCTTTTTAATTTTTAACAAAGGGGGAGAAAGCGTATATGATTATTATAGTATTTACTCTCAAGATCTCAAACTCAAACATGATATAATGCTTTTACTGCTAAACATTTGTTTGATGTTTGATTCAGGAACCTTGTAAAAGTTCACTGATTTTCATAGATAGGTTAATTAGTTATCAAAAAATTATCATCTAGAAATCAGAAGACAAGATCAAGATGCATGAAGAATGCTCTGATGAACTAAGCATCTGAGAACAAATATTCGTTTGAAGTTGTGAACTATCTAAAACGAATCATGCCCTAATATTATGTATTCTTCAGAAGTTGAGAGCTGTCTGGGAGAATAAGGTTGATCTAAGCTCTGATACATCGTATGTTTCAGAAGTTGTGAACTTAGTGAAAATATGGTTAAAATAGATCTCTGATTCCTCACACTATTCAGAAGTTGTGAACTTTCTAAAAGTAAGGTAATAGCGTCTTGACAACACCTATTGTTCAAAATTTGCAAATTTTCTGAAGGTATGGTGATCAGACTCTGACGCTTTAGAAGTTGCAAACTTTCTGAAGGTATGTTGATAAGACTCTGACACTTCAAAAGTTGTGAACTATCTGGAAGCTTGACAAAGTTGATCTATTACTTAGCATTTGTTTCAGAATTTGTGAACTATCTGAAGAATGTCAATGTATGCTCTAGCAACGTTTGCTCCGTTACCAAGAAATGGTTCAGAAGTTGTAAACTGTTTGAAATTTTTGTAACCAGGTTATGATAAACCAGACTCTGATACTTCAGAAGTTGTGAACTTTTGGAAGTGTAGTAATTCTGCATTTAACCAGGCATTATTCAGAGGTTGTGAACCTTCTAAAGACATGGTTTAACACATGGTCTAAAGACATGGTCTAATACATGGTCTAAGACATGTTTTAAGACATGTTCAAAAGACATAGTCTGAGACGTGGTCAGAAGACATATTCGAATGATATGGTTAGTCAAGAAATGGTCCAGGTGCTGAACCTTCTGATGACTTGATGTTTTTCACCTTTTGTTATACCCTAATTTTTCCATAAAGATCCTTAATCATTTCATTTCATTTCAGTGTATCAAGATCACACATTAGGGTTGGCTCTCTCTTCTACTCTCTCCTATCTTAAAGTTTGCCCTTGAGGGATCATCCAACACCTTGAATTGTGTATCTTGTATATGTGTATATAATGTTTATTAACCCTTAATTAAAATCCAAAAATATATGTATGTGTTTTATCTTTATGCTTTGTATATGTAGGTATAGAGCCAAGTGCATCTGTCTCACCTCCTAAGATAGGGTTTTGAAGGTTTATCCTCAGTCAATTGGCTATTCATTGGATTTCTAAAAGCTGGAACTTCAAGGCTATGATTATGGCATCAAAGTTATTTGGTTTGAAGACTCTCTCAACTTCATTTGGTCAATTTTCCTCAAAATTTATGTTTGTATTCATCAAGAAACCTTATAGGTTCATGTGTTTACTTCCATGCCTTCTTCAAAAGGTTTCATCAAGAAATGAACCATATCACCAATATTTACTCAATATAATATCATTTCAAGATCTAATGTGATTCATCATGCCTTAATTTGCAAGGAAAGACAAAGAGATTCCAAGTTGATCCTAGTGGTTTGACCTAATTTGGACAAGTACTTGATTCTATGGTCACAAGTGTATAATTCCCTCAATTTTCAATATTTTGAAGTGGTTCTTTTTTCTATGGACTCTTCTCATCATTTAAAACAACTTCTATTCACATGACAAGATCTAATCATGCAAGGAAGATCATCAAAATCTTGAAAAGATTACAAGTCCTTTAAAAGACCATAGAAATTTATGACTTGACTTCAAGAGATCATAACTTGGTCAATTTTCATTTCCTTGAGCTCATTCTTTTTTCAAAATAAACTTGGGGTGTGTACTACAACTTTTATTCAAAGATCAAGATCCAAAAATGTTTGGAAAGTTATGGAATTCAATGAGACATTATAGGTTATTTGTGGATTTCTCAAGAAATTTTCATCAACTTCCAGGGACCATAACTCTCTCATTGTTTATCATTTTTGAGTAATATCATTTCCATATTTATATTTAAGGATTCTACTTCATTTCATCTTCAAGGATCAATAGCTAATTTCGAGTGGAAGGCCATGTAACTTTGAAAAATATTATAGGTCTTCTGAAGCTCTACACTTAGAAATTTTTCTAAGTGACAAAATCAGTTTATTTTTCACGATTTTAAATGAACACAACTCTTAGATTAATTTACCAAATGAATATTTTCTTGGCACATTGTAAACTTTGTGATGATGTCTTTCCAATTCATCAAGAATCATGCCATAAAGCTTTATGAGCAAGTTGCACCATGGATTAGAAGATGGTCATTTGAAACTGAGTTTTCACTTCCAGTCAGATTGCAAATTGGTTAATATGACTTCTAATGACCAAATTGATGCGCATTTTTTATTTAAACATGTTTAACAAACTTGCTTAGACTTGTTTAAGCATTGAAACACATCATTTGGCTGAGTTTTGAGAAAATACAAGTCACACTTCTCATGCTTGCAACTTCACATGAATTCCATCTATTTCTTATCATTTCACACATATAAGCTCACCATTAATTCTCCTATAAATAGAGGATCATATTCCTCTCATTCCCTAAGCTTTAGAGATCCAGAATCACCTTGCCAAAGTCACATTCGAAGCTTAAAATTTGAAAATCGATTTTATTGTTTCAAGCTTTCTTTCTCCAAACACTCTTTTGATTCTTCATTCTTGATCATCATACAAACTTTTCACAACAAAAACCAAGATATTCGAGCATAAAATCAAGCTAAAGAAGTTCAGTTTCAGACCTTACAAGTTTAACTTTGTTCAACTAGATTTCTCAACCAAATAGTCTCAAATAAATTGGTAGGATGCAGTCCCTTCTTCTATGATGCTTATGCTTCTTATGGTTTTAATTTTCATAGTGATTTGAGCTTGAATTTTCAAATTTCGTTTCACACTTTCTCTCCGATAATTTCCAAAACGACCAAGTTGTGATTTAAATAAATTTTTCAAGAAGGCATGGTTGAGATCGTCTTGATGAGACGCTTCCAATGATAACAGCTGTGATCGGTGGATCTGGAACTGACTGTTTAACGCTGGTTCGCGAAATGTCGTGGAAGCAAGAGTCGCCACCGTCTTTTATTTTCTCCAAATGGAAAGGACAAAAGCACAGAAAAATTCCTTAAAGAGATTGCTCTCGGTTCGGGAGGTAGATTTATAGAAAGGGAAGGTGTTAGCACCCTTTCTATCCATGGTTATCCATGGGCTCTTAGATACTTGCTCATTGTGTTTTCAAAAATGGTTTGTTTGCTTTTCAACTATGGGTTTTAAAAAGTTTCTTTGAAAATTCCAGTTCGACTCTTGTATCGGTGTTTGAAAAATTGCTTTGAAAGCTTTTGAAAAGTGTCGGTGTGAAAAGTATTTTTGATTTTTGTTTTGAAATTAGAGCAAGTATCTACGAGAACCTACCTACCCTAAGGAATTCGTCTGTGTAAATGTCCTTTAAAGTAGTGCCATCCCACCATTGAGAGGTAGGTAGCACCACCGTTGGAGGTGTTCGGGTCAATTCGAGGTTCGGGACATGGTGATCACCAGAGCAATGGGAAGACACCTTAGAAGCTACCCTCATGCCAGGTTCCCGGATCATGAGGACTCACTAAGACATCCTCTACTCGACGATCACCTTTCGAGGCAAGGCAACAGTGAGGCGTACCCTAGGGGTGGTGTGTGCGATTCGTGTGTCGTTTTCATTTATTTTGTCTTGTCATGTCAAAGTGTTCTACGCTTGTTTTTATTTAAGGCCATTCATTCTTGCATGCTTTGTTTAACAGTTAAAAATATTTGCGAGGAAAAGTAAATCTAAAGCTATTACAAATGGCGCGGGTCCACATCGCCAAAATTAACCAGGACCCGATTTGACCGAAAATAAAGAAATTAAAAGTGCGAGATGTAATTACAAGGCTTTGGGAGAGGTACATAATTATTTAAATGACATAAAATAAATATGCGAAATTAAATAAAATTAAGAACATGGGCGTTGGACCCTTTTGCAAAAAATTAAATTAATAAGGAATTAAAATTAAAATTAAAAGAAAATGTTTTTGGTTTTTTTATGTTTTTTAAGATTTAATAGAAAAAGAATTAATTAAAACTAAAATAAAATGTTAAACCTAGTTCTAATTATTTTTTAAGTTATTAAGAAAAAATATTGAAGTTTTTAACCTAAATTAACCCTAAATTATTTTCATGCAAATTTAATTATAAAAAATAAATAAAATAAATATTATTATTGTGAAAAAAAGAAAAATTAAAAAAAGGAGTAAAATATTGATTAAACCTAATTCTATGTTTTTTTTGTATTTTTTATGAAAAGAATTAATATTGCAAAACCTAATTTAAACTAAATTTATTTACAAGCATTTATTTACAAGAAAATATTAAAATAAAAATATTTATTATGTTTTTTATCTTTTTCTGATTTTTTGTGTATTTTTATATTTTGTAAAAAATAATTATTTAAATTAAAACAATAAAGAAAATAAAATAACAATTAAAAATAAAATATAAGAAAATGTAGAGAATGGCAAACCAGGGGGGGTTCAGGCCCCAATTGTGAGGTATGGACTCAGCAATCTGGCCCATTTGACCTTGGCCTTATTGACTTTTTTATTCACATGCTAGCACGTTGACTAAGGCTTAGCGTGTTCTTTGAATCCATGCTTTTGATTTGATTCCACTGGGCACGTGGATGATCTGATCTGGGGATGTATGGTACGTCTTGACCTTGGGCGCTGCATGGGAATTGTTAATGAAAAATAGTATGGAAATTATACAGACCTGGGGCTCGAACCCAGGTCTTGGACGTCAATGCAATCAACACCTGCCAGTTGAGCCACTTCAACTATTTGTTATATAATAAACAACAAATAACAAAAGATGAAACTACGCGTTAGTGGGACAAAATGCGCGAATTTCAAATCAACCAACCAAATCATGCCACGGACTCATCTTCTTCATGGTGTTGGATTTTCCTGAAACACAAAAGCAATAGACAACGGTTTTTGAACCGTTCTATAATGCACCATTAGAAAAAATAACGAATAGGCCATAAGGCCATATAAATTAAGCGCGATAGCTGTATCTTCTTCGTCCAGATGCATTGATCAGAATGGCATGGGTCTGGGAGGCTAATTTTTCCTCTTTTAAGAATCCCTAATCTGAAGCTTGCAAAACCCTAAAATTCAAACATGGTGGAATCGTATATACAGCATGATAATCAAATTAAATGCATTGGTTAGCTTCATAACATCATAATGAACATGAATCAATGAATAAAAATTACAAAAGACGCTTAAATCATGATGCACGATTGTGGAATTTTCTTGATGCAGTTTCGGTTCAATATACCAGTTCTTGGAGTTTGAATGGATGATATGGATTGGAACACGTTCAGGAACCTTCAAGGAAGCTAATGGAATAGGTTTTGTGCTTTGAATCGACCTCTACCAATGATTTCAGAATTGCCTTTTTTTCAAGAAAAATTCAAGTTTGATTCTTATGTTTCTGAGTAGCTGCGCCTCTAGCATCATTAGGGTTATGATCATGCTTATGTACTGAGTGCATTAGGTTAACAAAAGTAGAACAAATCCAATGAATTAATGGTTTTTGAAAATTTGATTTTAAGGATCTTTTCATATCTTTTTCCATGTGTTCTTTGTGTCAATTAGGATCAATTTGCTCCAAATCTTTCCACATTTAGCTAAGCACGAAATATTGAGTCCAAAACATGCATAAAAAGATTGGTTAGGTCATGTTAGGTATTTTTCATATATTTAAGTGATTTAAATGAATTAATATAAATAATAATTCAAATAAATAAAAAATGAGAAAATACTTCCCTTTGGGCCAAGTAGTCGTGCATATGCTTGGAATGATGAATCATGGAAGAAAAATGGGCCCATTAGCAATTTTAAGTCATTTGCATCAATGTTGACTTTTCAAAATTTCCAAAAATTTCCCAACTTCCACAAGGCATAACTTGCTCAATTTTTAAGCTTTTCTCATGTTCTTGGACATTTTGGAAAGGTCTTTGAGTCCTCTAACCAATGCCTTTGGTCCCATGTCATTTTGATTTACCAATCTCAAGTTATGGCCTTTGACTTAAAGTCCCTTTTTGTTGACTTTTGAAAATGACCTATAATGTTGAAATTGATAACTTTTTGTGAGAGCATTTCTTGGACTTGAAGTATGAATATGAGTTATAGGAAATGTCTTTCTCTTCAAAATGAGCTTTGGATGGGATTTTTCTGATAATCCATGTGAAAGTTATGCCCTGGTCAATTTCAGTTGACTTTTTCAACTGTCCAAATAAGGAAACTTTTGCATCTTGATGATTTCTTGAGCCAAATTTTGAGAATCATGATCAAGCATTGATCAAATGATGTTTTTGGCTTCAAAATGATATGTTGACCAAAAATTTGAACTTTTGACTGTCAAATGACCATTTTGCCCCTACAGTTGACTGTAGTGCAATTTAGGGTTTTGACTGTGCAATTTTGAGCTGAATGCCTTGAAACTTGATATGAGGATACTTGACCATATTTGTAGGAATGTGAGACTTGATTGGGCCCTTGAAAACTTCCTTTCCTTGATCAGAACACAAACCCTAGTTTTGACTGTATAGGAGACCTTGCACTGTGCAACCCTTGGGGAATTTTGTAGCTTGTCTTGGCAGTTTCTTGAAGAATATGGGAGGGAAAATTTTGGGGTACAACAGTTGCCCCTGTTCAATCTTCTTAGACCTGAGGATGCAGATTGGCCGACGTGCCTTTCGTAATCCGAGGGTAGAAGATGATTGGACACTAGAGTGCCCAGAAATTTGCGCTCACATAGTGGCAGTATGGTGGGAATGGGCTTATGGATGCAATTTAGAGATTGCTGGATAGGATGATGGGCTTATAGATGCCATCTGGATGTTGATCGCGTAGGAGATTCCTTAGCGAGAACCTGCATACCTGCAAAAGAACAACTGAGTACCTGACACGTTGCAGGAGCCGATTTTTAGATGCTTGGTATAGATGTGTCCTGACTGGTTACAGGAGCTGAGTCTGGAGCTTCAAACGGCGATGAATGAACCAGGGATGGTTACTGCCTTAACATGAATGGTAAGAGAAACTTTGGGCGACTTTAACTTCAACAACGCTCGTTGAGAAAAATCTTGGGTATCTTCTACTGGGATAAGAATCAGGGAGATCTTAGGGTCGATCTGACTGAACCAGAGAAGGCCTTTGACTGGATAAGCATCAGGAAAATCTTAGGGTCGATTTAACTGAACCGGACAAGGTCTTGGAATATCTTCAATTGGATAAGCATCAGGGAGATCTTAGGGTCGATCTGACTGAACCAGAGAAGGCCTTTGACTGGATAAGCATCAGGAAAATCTTAGGGTCGATTTAACTGAACCGGACAAGGTCTTGAAATATCTTCAACTGGATAAGCATCAGGGAGATCTTAGGGTCGATCTGACTGAACCAGAGAAGGCCTTTGACTGGATAAGCATCAGGAAAATCTTAGGGTCGATTTAACTGAACCGGACAAGGTCTTGGAATATCTTCAACTGGATAAGCATCAGGGAGATCTTAGGGTCGATCTGACTGAACCAGAGAAGGCCTTTGACTGGATAAGCATCAGGAAAATCTTAGGGTCGATTTAACTGAACCGGTCTAGGTCTTGAAATATCTTCAACTGGATAAGCATCAGGGAGATCTTAGGGTCGATCTGACTGAACCAGAGAAGGCCTTTGACTGGATAAGCATCAGGAAAATCTTAAGGTCGATTTAACTGAACCGGACAAGGTCTTGAAATATCTTCAACTGGATAAGCATCAGGGAGATCTTAGGGTCGATCTGACTGAACCAGAGAAGGCCTTTGACTGGATAAGCATCAGGAAAATCTTAAGGTCGATTTAACTGAACCGGACAAGGTCTTGGAATATCTTCAACTGGATAAGCATCAGGGAGATCTTTAGGGTCGATCTGACTGAACCAGAGAAGGCCTTTGACTGGATAAGCATCAGGAAAATCTTAGGGTCGATTTAACTGAACCGGACAAGGTCTTGAAATATCTTCAACTGGATAAGCATTAGGGAGATCTTGGGGTCGATCTGACTGAACCAGAGAAGGCCTTTGACGGGATAAGCATCAGGAAAATCTTAGGATCGATTTAACTGAACCGGTCTAGGTCTTGAAATATGATTGAGAATTTCAACTGCATCTTTCCTGAAAGGTAAAGGTCATTCATATGCAATGCATGATATGGATCAAGCAATGATGTTCTCAACATAAGTGAGACTTTGTATGATATGATGTGTCTATGCATGTTATAATGAGGTATGTGATGTTTTATGTATGTTTTATGTATG
This sequence comes from Vicia faba, assembly GCA_948472305.1. Taxonomy (NCBI): domain Eukaryota; kingdom Viridiplantae; phylum Streptophyta; class Magnoliopsida; order Fabales; family Fabaceae; genus Vicia; species Vicia faba. The sequence continues at coordinate 365,427,342 of OX451737.1, read as the reverse complement.
TATGTTTTTGTCTAGGAAAGTAAATCCTTGACGGGTGCCGGGAAGTCATATCCTGGGCTGATGATGAAGAATAGATTTTGTTTCCGCTGGGGATGATAACTGCAAGAATACCGGTAGGAGAAGATAACTCCGTTGGGGACTAAGCTTGGCGAATGAATAATTCTGCGGGGAGAAAAGATACTCTAGCGACCATGCTGGGAAGCAATACTCTGTGGGAAGAGGGATGCCTTGCTGAGTGTTGATACTACTTTTCTGGGGATATAAGACTTCGTCGAGGACGCTCTTTCCGTGGCTTTTGGCTGAGGATAACCCAGTTATATCCTGTTAAGGAAATAACTCTTTAAATAAAGTCGGGCGACGCGTTCATGCTCTGCGAGGGGATAAGCTTCCAGAATCTACTGGGGATAAGGTTACTGCTTGGGGAGATAGATTCCAACTTTCCTGGGAAAACTGGATTGGACTCTCTGGGGAGTTTTGAACTATGTCAGGGAAGGGATTCCTTTGAATATTGGTATACCTCCGGGGAACAATCTTTAGACCAAGACTGTCGGGGATGCTTGTTAAGAATATATGCTGCTGGGGAAGTATTGAGATCTACGGGAGGATACTCAATTTCCTTGAGATTTATCAACTCTGCTTGGAGAAGAATGTACTGTTTTGCTGATTTACTCTCTGGGGAGTTACGATGTACTGGTTATGTTCTTTAGCTGAACCTACCTTAGTACCTTGGAGGATAGGACAATTGGATTGCTTAGACAACTCTTTATTGCCCCTGTTTCTAGTGTCACCTGCAATTAATCCCTTTGTTTCGTATGCAAATATTTATGAGTTAGCAAATTATTGTCAATGCATATATCACAAATTGAACCTTGGACGTTCTTTGCAAAACAAAACAAAAAAAGAAAAACACTTGGCACGTTTAACTGAAAAGTATATTTGTATTGATTTTTGAATGGCCTGTGAATAGGCATTTTGTGTACAAGAGGCTGACGTCCTAGTAAGAGGAACGTCACCGAACAAGAGAGTTTATACAAATTTTGTACAAAATAAAATAAAACAGCTGTGTGAAATGAATGATCCCACTGGGTTTCAACTCTGCTATTGCCTTTATAACTCCGAGCGTCTCATCACTTGATGACCTTGGTTGAAGGTGAAGCTGACTGATCGATGCCGTTTGAACTTGATGTAGATACCGGATTCTGGATGTAAAGTGATTCAATGAGACATAGTATTATGTTTTATCCCTAATTTTTGCCTGGACTACCCTTTCGGGTTTTCAGTCCACCGGGATACCCATTTTTGCCCAAGCCGCCTTTTCAGGTTTTCGACTTGCCGGGTGTACAGATTTTTTCATTTTCATCCCTTCATTTTGCCCGAACCCTTTTGGTTCGACGGAAAGCCCTAATTTTTGCCTAGGCATGTCAGCCTAGCGGGTCTTTTTTATGCGTAGTATCTTTTTACTATGTCTGCATTGGCGGGGTGAGGAAGGTCGTCACCATCCATATTGGTTAATATCATTGCTCCTCCTGAGAACACATGCTTAACCACAAATGGCCCTTCGTACGTAGGGGTCCATTTTCCCCTTGGATCACTCTGAGGAAGGATGATTCGCTTGATTACCAGATCCCCAACTTGATATTCCTGTGGTCTGACCTTTTTGTTAAATGCCCTGATCATCCGTTTCTGATACGTCTGACCATGACAGATAGCAGCAAGTCTCTTTTCGTCAATGAGGTTAAGCTGATCAAGTCGTGTCTGGATCCAATCATCTTCGTTCAGATTTGCATCCTTCATTATCCGGAGAGAAGGTATTTGTACTTCGATCGGCAAGACTGCCTCCATGCCATAAACCAGAGAGAAAGGAGTTGCCCCGGTTGACGTCCTAGCTGAGGTACGGTACCCATGCAGAGCGAACGGTAACATCTCGTGCCAATCTTTGTACGTCACTGTCATTTTCTGCACGGTTTTCTTGATGTTCTTATTTGCTGCTTCTACAGCCCCATTCATCTTCGGTCTGTAAGGAGAAGAATTGTGGTGCTGTATCTTGAACTGTTCGCAGAGCTCAGCGATCATCTTATTGTTCAGATTGGTACCGTTGTCTGTAATAATCCGCTCAGGGACGCCATACCGACAGATCAGGTTGTGCCGAATGAACCGTGCCACAACAGTCTTGGTTACCGTAGCATAGGATGCTGCCTCGACCCACTTCGTAAAATAATCAATCGCCACTAGGATGAAGCGATGTCCATTAGATGCCGTAGGTTTAATCTCTCCGATCATGTCTATGCCCCACATTGCAAACGGCCAAGGCGCAGTCAGAACATTCAGGGGAACCGGAGGAACATGCACCTTGTCTGCATAAATCTGGCACTTGTGGCATGTCCTGGAATGTTGGTAACAGTCGGCTTCCATTGTAGACCAGTAATATCCTGCCCGTAGGATTTTCTTAGCCATAGTGTGTCCACTGGAGTATGTACCAAAGGTCCCTTCATGTAACTCTTCCATGATCCTTTCTGCTTCAGTCTTGTCCACACAACGCAGTAAGGTTGAATCATGGTTTCGCTTGTACAAGATGTCGTTGCTTAGGAAGAACTTGGCTGCAAACCTTCTCAAGAACTTCTTATCATTGATAGAGGCACCTTCAGGGTATTCCTGAGCTTCCAGATATCTCTTCACCTCATGGTACCAAGGCTTCTCAGTCACCAATTCAGTCTCGAGATCACAACAGTATGCCGGTTCGTCCAGTTTCCAGATGATGATCCGGGGAGCCTCATTATCCCATTTGACCTTGAACATTGAAGACATTGTAGCTAACGCGTCCGCTAACTGATTATCTTCTCTTGGAAAGTGTTCAAAGGTTATCTCTGTGAAGTGGGGAATCAGGGTCAACACACATTCTTTGTAAGGAATCAAGTTGGGATGTTTCGTATCCCACTCTCCTTTGATCTGATTGATCACAAGAGCGGAATCTCCGAAGACACTTAGAAATTTGATCATTAGGTCGATCGCAGCTTGAAGACCCATGATGCACGCCTCATACTCCGCCATGTTGTTGGTACAGTTGAAACACAGCCGGGAAGTGAGTGGAGTATGAGTACCTTGAGGAGATATGATTATGGCGCCGATACCATTTCCCAAAGCATTGGAGGCTCCATCAAAGTGCATAGACCATCGGGATCCTGGTTCAGGTCCTTCATCCGGTCCAGGTACTTCACAATCTGTTACTATCATGATGCTTTCATCCGGAAACTCGAAGTTCATAGACTGATAGTCATCTACAGCTTGATGTGCTAAGTGGTCTTCCAATACACTCCCCTTGATGGCTTTCTGGGTTGTATACTGAATGTCGTATTCTGTCAAGATCATTTGCCATCTCGCGATTCTCCCAGACAGAGCAGGCTTTTCGAATATGTACTTTATAGGAACCATCTTTGAGATCAATAAGGTAGTGTGAGTCAGCATATACTGTCTCAGCCGGCGAGCAGCCCATACCAAAGCGCAGCAAGTTTTCTCAAGCAGTGAGTATCGGGTATCACAGTCGGTAAACTTTTTGCTAAGGTAATAAATAGCATGCTCTTTTCGGCCAGACTCGTCATGCTGCCCCAGCACACACCCCATTGAGCTGTCAAGCACTGTCAGGTATAGTATCAGAGGTCTCCCTTCAACCGGTGGCATAAGGATAGGTGGTTCTTGGAGATACTCTTTGATTCTGTCAAAAGCAGCTTGACATTCATCGTTCCAACGTACTACCTGATCTTTCTTCAGCAGCTTGAAGATTGGCTCACAGGTAGCCGTTAGGTGCGAGATAAACCGAGCAATGTAATTCAGGCGTCCTAAAAAGCCTCTGACCTCCTTCTCTGTCTTAGGAACTGGCATCTCTTGAATAGCTTTGACCTTAGCAGGGTCCACTTGAATTCCTTTATCACTGACCACGAAGCCTAGCAACTTCCCAGATCTTACCCCGAAGGTGCACTTGTTCGGGTTCAATCTCAACTTGTATAGTTTCAACCGGTCAAACAACTTCTGCAGATGATCTAGGTGCTCTTCCTCAGTCTGGGACCTAGCGATCATGTCGTCAACATACACTTCTATCTCATGATGGATCATGTCATGAAATAAAGCAACCATGGCACGTTGGTAGGTTGCCCCAGCGTTCTTCAATCCAAAAGGCATGACCTTGTAGCAGAAGGTGCCCCACTGAGTAACAAATGTAGTCTTCTCCATGTCTTCAGGTGCCATCTTAATCTGATTGTAACCTGAAAAGCCATCCATGAAAGAGAATACTTTGTGCTGAGCCGTATTATCAACAAGGACATCAATGTGAGGTAAGGGGAAGTCATCCTTGGGGCTGGCCCTGTTCAGATCCCTGTAATCGACACACATTCTGACCTTACCGTCCTTCTTAGGTACCGGAACCACATTAGCAACCCACTGAGGGTAAGAAGTCACTGCAAGGAACCCAGCATCAAACTGTTTCATGACCTCGGCTTTAATCTTCTCAGACATCTCTGGACGCATCCGACGGACCTTTTGCTTAACTGGAGGGCAGTCTTCCTTAGTTGGCAAGTGATGGACCACAATATCGGTATCCAACCCGGGCATGTCTTCGTAGAACCAGGCAAAGATCTCCATATAATCATGCAGCATTTGAGTCAACCGTTGCTTCACGCTGAGCTCTAGGTTGGCACCAATCTTTACCTCTTTCCTGTCTGTCTCTGTACCCAGGTTGATTGTTTCCACTGGCTCTTCATGGGGTTGAATTGCCCTCTCTTCCTGAAGCAACAGCCTTGCAAGCTCGCCAGGCACTTCGCAATCATCTTCACCTTCGTCTTCGGCTAAGTTGATCGGATTTTCGAAGTCATAATTGGCAGTAGCAGGGTTGTTATCAGTGAGATCCAGAGTGGATTGAAACCTGTATGAGTGAGTGTGTGTGTAAATACAGCTGTTTTGAAAATTATGTAAAGGAAAAGAAAGACAGAAAAGGAGCACAATATTTGCAATGCGAAAAATACGTCCAAGATTTTCATTCATGATATATGAAATGACAGTTTGTATGCCCTCACAAATAGAACCACGGTGCCTCGGGTAAGACACCGGGCCATAGAGTTTATCATTGTTTATTACAAAATAACAAAACATAGGAATTCATTACTCAGTAACAAGAGAAACAGATAAGTTGTCCTTTGCACTCCAATTGTTAGATCCGCCGTTGGTTGCCGGGTAGATCCAGCTATCAAACTCAGCATCGTCCACTTCGTCCTCGTCTCTAATAGCATTTATCCCATGAGCAGGTAGGGGAGCTGTCACCACATTAGGCTTCTCAGACGCCTCAAACTGTACCTCTTGGGCATCAATAAGGTCCTGCAGCTTGTTCTTTAGTGCCCAACAGTCATCAGTAGAGTGCCCCGGGCTATCTGAATGGTAGGTACAACGAGCATTCGGGTTGTACTTGGGGGATGCAGTATTTGGAAACTTCGGCGCCTCCCTGACAGTCACTAAATTGGTGGATAGCAACTGTGGCAGGATCTGCGACAAAGTCATGCTTAAGCGGGTGAATTCTCTCCGGGGCCTTTCAAACTTCTGAGGATTGTTTGGCCGGGGAGCGGCAGCAGGCTTAGCAATCATTACCGCACTGACAGATTGGCGGTGCTCATGTCTCTCTGATTTCCTGGAACCATATACGGCACTAGACTCCTTCTTGAAGGGTTTCTTCTCAGCACTAGATGATGTACCCTTCAGAATTTTTCCAGACTTTAACCCAGCTTCAATCCTCTCTCCAGTCAAGATTAGATCAGTGAACCCTGCAAATGAATTCCCGATGAGATGGTTGAAAAATGGCCCAGATAGGGTCCCCAAGAACATGTCTACCAACTCCCGGTCAGTCAATGGTGGCTGCACCCTACCGGCCAGGTCTCTCCACTTCTGAGCGTACTCCTTAAAACCTTCGCTTGCACCTAGTGACATACCCTGGAGTTGGGTACGTGTAGGAGCAAGGTCGGCATTATATTGATACTGCTTGTAGAAAGCAGTAGCCAACTCCTCCCAGTTACGAACCTTGGTCCCATCCAGCTGATAGAACCATTCGAGATGAGTCCCTGAAAGACTCTCCTGGAAGAAGTGGATCTATAAATTCTTATCCGCAGAGTACGGCTGAATTTTCCGAACATAGGACCTCAGATGCAGCTTGGGATAAGACGCCCCGTCATACTTAGAGAAGGATGGTGCTTTGAACTTGTGAGGGATAATCACACCAGTTGACAAACCCAGATCTCCGAAATCCAGCCCAGGTACCTGTTGAACCTCCATAGCTTTCAACCTATCCTCCAGTTGCTTGTATTTGTCGTCTGCAGGAGGGTACTGCTCTTCATCAAAATCAGTCTCATTGTCGGAGACTACCGGACTAGGAACCTTTACTTCTGCCTGAGAAGGACTCTTGCCCACAGAAGAACCAGCCTCTTCATGCTGCAGAGTATTGCCAAACCTTCGGCCCGAGTTGAACATAACAGTTCTTCTCTTCTTCTTCTTCTCCTTCTTCAGGAGCATAGCCTTCAGTTCTTCTTGGCCTTGAGCCAGACCCTTGATTAATTCCTGGAATTGTGCATTCTGCACTTGAAGAGCCTTGATTGATGTCTCAGTTGATGCAGATTCGGGATTCATGATGCTGAAATGAACAGCGAAGAACTGTAAGCAACCTGAAAAGAGGAAAAACCTGCTATGCACATGATGAATGAGATGTGTTCATGCAATGCATTCAAGGGTTCGAAAATTCAACTTTGTTGTAGACAAAAAGGAACACACGTTATCATTAAAGAAATCATTGTTTAATACATCAAAGCCTCATGGGCAAAAGTACAAAAATCAAATCAGTCCCAAAATACACTGCGCATCCTCTTTGGAGCTATGTAAGTGTTGAGATTCCTCTCCTCATGCAACAGGCGGGTGAGTTCCAAGACCTTCTTTTCACTGGCATGTAGACTGGTCTCAAGAGAATTCCTTTCCTCCTTAAGCTGGATCCAGCTCTTCTGCATCTCTTCCCAGGATGTGGGCATATCAGGGTGCTGAATAGTGTAGGACACTTCCCCTTCCAAGACTGGTTCTTTGATTACTGGGAGCATATGAGGATAAGGCATCACTAACTTCTGGGAGCGGGCGCGTACCCACTTGAGGTAAGGTTCCAACGGGATGGAATTCCTGTGCCCCAGTGTCTTGCTGTCTATCCTACTTGGCATCCTCTAGGCTCTGATAAATCTCTGGCGAAGTCCTTGAGTATCATTGTCGAAGTCAAAAACTATGTCAGGAATTAACATGTCATGAGGACCATCCCTCCGAGCATAACCAAACTGTCTCCAAGCCAGGCATGGGCTATAAGTAATACCTCCTCTGATTCCAAGTAAAGGAACATTAGGGTACTCCCCGCAACGATCAATGATGGTGACATCTTCTCTGGACCTAGGGCACCAATGTATATCTGCATGCGTAAGAGTCATCAACCGTTGTGACCATCTCAAACCCCGCTCATTCTTCAAGACTGATTGCGGAAGGTGCGAAATAAACCACCTTCCCAGGAGAGGAGTGCAACACATAAGGACACCTCTTTTTCTCATGGTTCGAGTGTAACATGAGTGAAGGATGTCCCCCAACAATGTAGGTATAGGATTCCTGGACATAAAGATCTGAACAGCACTGATATCAATAAGCTGATCTGGGTTAGGGAACAACACCAAACCATAGACAAGGAGGGCTACCACTTCTTCAAAAGCTTGCAAGTCAAGGGAGTTCCAACATTCAAAGGCCTTTTCAAACAGAAACCTGGCTAAGAACCCTTTGATACCACTCCTAACTTCCCAATGCCCCTTGTGGTCAGATGACTGTAGGTGCAAGGCTTTAGCAATCTCTTCAAGCTTAGGTTCCTTTTCTGTACCGTTGAAGGGTAGCTGATCAAGGATAGGGATCTTCAGGAGCCGGGAGAACTCCTCCAATGTAGGTACCAACTGATAATCCAAGAAGGTGAAACAGTGATGCAGAGGGTCGAAGAATTGGAACAGGACCTTGATCATATCTTCCTTAATGTTGGTGTTGACCAAGCTGATGAGGCTTCCATGTCTTTCACTGAATGAAGAGTTCTCAGGAATCCTGGATATAAGTTCCTTAAGCTGAGGAGGGATCCTTACAAGACTGATTTGAATTGTCTTTCTACGAACAGTTTCCATGTCCTACAAAACAAGAACAAAGATGAAAATTCGAACCCCTGAAATGGTTAGTCAATGCTCATGATGCTGGATGATGTCATGATGCTATGATTAAACACACCACAGATATTTACAAAGACAAACATGTAAGGCACACAAGGCACACAAGACAAGCCCTTAAGGTTTAAGGCCAGCATGGGGTCTGGGTAGTACCCTCTTGAAGTTGGTGGGTTCAACCTGTCCTAATCAAAGTAACCGGGTTCTAAGGTTCCCAATATCACGGGATTGCTTTCATTGTTCATCGTTTCGATTTAGCCACTGAACTGGCGAACGAAATATTCCAGGAAAGCAACCCTCAATTGAGTGTAGTATCGAGTATCAACCAACCTCGGACTGCACCAAAGTCAGTTATCTCACTACCCTAAAGAGGCCAAGATAGGTCAATTAAGGTTCCTAAGGTCTGTTGATGCTTCACGATACCACGCGGAGGCCCCGTACTCTCCTTGACTGAACTCAAGGGTTACCGGTACACACCAAAGTGCCACATCAACGTAGCAGACTGTTTCAACCATGTCGGTATACCCCGCACAGTTCCCTCACAGCCTTGTTGCTACTTTCTAAGAAGGTATCCCCAGATCCGGGTTTAGGATCTATAGAACTCCCAAGATAGTCCCACAATAATAAAGCAAGCAAAGAAGACAATTGAAAACATAGTTATGGACTAGCCCTAAGGTACACCTTACTTTAAGATTGGATCCCCAGCAGAGTCGCCAGTTCTGTGATCGATGGATCTGGAACTGACTGTTTAACGCTGGTTCGCGAAATGTCGCGGAAGCAAGAGTCGCCACCGTCTTTTATTTTCTCCAAATGGAAAGGACAAAAGCACAGAAAAATTCCTTAAAGAGATTGCTCTCGGTTCGGGAGGTAGATTTATAGAAAGGGAAGGTGTTAGCACCCTTTCTATCCATGGTTATCCATGGGCTCTTAGATACTTGCTCATTGTGTTTTCAAAAATGGTTTGTTTGCTTTTCAACTGTGGGTTTTAAAAAGTTTCTTTGAAAATTCCAGTTCGACTCTTGTATCGGTGTTTGAAAAATTGCTTTGAAAGCTTTTGAAAAGTGTCGGTGTGAAAAGTATTTTTGATTTTTGTTTTGAAATTAGAGCAAGTATCTACGAGAACCTACCTACCCTAAGGAATTCGTCTGTGTAAATGTCCTTTAAAGTAGTGCCATCCCACCATTGAGAGGTAGGTAGCACCACCGTTGGAGGTGTTCGGGTCAATTCGAGGTTCGGGACATGGTGATCACCAGAGCAATGGGAAGACACCTTAGAAGCTACCCTCATGCCAGGTTCCCGGATCATGAGGACTCACTAAGACATCCTCTACTCGACGATCACCTTTCGAGGCAAGGCAACAGTGAGGCGTACCCTAGGGGTGGTGTGTGCGATTCGTGTGTCGTTTTCATTTATTTTGTCTTGTCATGTCAAAGTGTTCTACGCTTGTTTTTATTTAAGGCCATTCATTCTTGCATGCTTTGTTTAACAGTTAAAAATATTTGCGAGGAAAAGTAAATCTAAAGCTATTACAAATGGCGCGGGTCCACATCGCCAAAATTAACCAGGACCCGATTTGACCGAAAATAAAGAAATTAAAAGTGCGAGATGTAATTACAAGGCTTTGGGAGAGGTACATAATTATTTAAATGACATAAAATAAATATGCGAAATTAAATAAAATTAAGAACATGGGCGTTGGACCCTTTTGCAAAAAATTAAATTAATAAGGAATTAAAATTAAAATTAAAAGAAAATGTTTTTGGTTTTTTTATGTTTTTTAAGATTTAATAGAAAAAGAATTAATTAAAACTAAAATAAAATGTTAAACCTAGTTCTAATTATTTTGTAAGTTATTAAGAAAAAATATTGAAGTTTTTAACCTAAATTAACCCTAAATTATTTTCATGCAAATTTAATTATAAAAAATAAATAAAATAAATATTATTATTGTGAAAAAAAGAAAAATTAAAAAAAGGAGTAAAACATTGATTAAACCTAATTCTATGTTTTTTTGTATTTTTTATGAAAAGAATTAATATTGCAAAACCTAATTTAAACTAAATTTATTTACAAGCATTTATTTACAAGAAAATATTAAAATAAAAATATTTATTATGTTTTTTATCTTTTTTTGATTTTTTGTGTATTTTTATATTTTGTAAAAAATAATTATTTAAATTAAAACAATAAAGAAAATAAAATAACAATTAAAAATAAAATATAAGAAAATGTAGAGAATGGCAAACCAGGGGGGGTTCAGGCCCCAATTGTGAGGTATGGACTCAGCAATCTGGCCCATTTAACCTTGGCCTTATTGACTTTTTTATTCACATGCTAGCACGTTGACTAAGGCTTAGCGTGTTCTTTGAATCCATGCTTTTGATTTGATTCCACTGGGCACGTGGATGATCTGATCTGGGGATGTATGGTACGTCTTGACCTTGGGCGCTGCATGGGAATTGTTAATGAAAAATAGTATGGAAATTATACAGACCTGGGGCTCGAACCCAGGTCTTGGACGTCAATGCAATCAACACCTGCCAGCTGAGCCACTTCAACTATTTGTTATATAATAAACAACAAATAACAAAAGATAAAACTACGCGTTAGTCGGACAAAACGCGCGAATTTCAAATCAACCAACCAAATCATGCCACAGACTCATCTTCTTCATGGTGTTGGATTTTCCTGAAACACAAAAGCAATAGACAACGGTTTTTGAACCGTTCTATAATGCACCATTAGAAAAAATAACGAATAGGCCATAAGGCCATATAAATTAAGCGCGATAGCTGTATCTTCTTCGTCCAGATGCATTGATCAGAATGGCATGGGTCTGGGAGGCTAATTTTTCCTCTTTTAAGAATCCCTAATCTGAAGCTTGCAAAACCCTAAAATTCAAACATGGTGGAATCGTATATACAGCATGATAATCAAATTAAATGCATTGGTTAGCTTCATAACATCATAATGAACATGAATCAATGAATAAAAATTACAAAAGACGCTTAAATCATGATGCACGATTGTGGAATTTTCTTGATGCAGTTTCGGTTCAATATACCAGTTCTTGGAGTTTGAATGGATGATATGGATTGGAACACGTTCAGGAACCTTCAAGGAAGCTAATGGAATAGGTTTTGTGCTTTGAATCGACCTCTACCAATGATTTCAGAATTGCCTTTTTTTCAAGAAAAATTCAAGTTTGATTCTTATGTTTCTGAGTAGCTGCGCCTCTAGCATCATTAGGGTTATGATCATGCTTATGTACTGAGTGCATTAGGTTAACAAAAGTAGAACAAATCCAATGAATTAATGGTTTTTGAAAATTTGATTTTAAGGATCTTTTCATATCTTTTTCCATGTGTTCTTTGTGTCAATTAGGATCAATTTGCTCCAAATCTTTCCACATTTAGCTAAGCACGAAATATTGAGTCCAAAACATGCATAAAAAGATTGGTTAGGTCATGTTAGGTATTTTTCATATATTTAAGTGATTTAAATGAATTAATATAAATAATAATTCAAATAAATAAAAAATGAGAAAATACTTCCCTTTGGGCCAAGTAGTCGTGCATATGCTTGGAATGATGAATCATGGAAGAAAAATGGGCCCATTAGCAATTTTAAGTTATTTGCATCAATGTTGACTTTTCAAAATTTCCAAAAATTTCCCAACTTCCATAAGGCATAACTTGCTCAATTTTTAAGCTTTTCTCATGTTCTTGGACATTTTGGAAAGGTCTTTGAGTCCTCTAACCAATGCCTTTGGTCCCATGTCATTTTGATTTACCAATCTCAAGTTATGGCCTTTGACTTAAAGTCCCTTTTTGTTGACTTTTGAAAATGACCTATAATGTTGAAATTGATAACTTTTTGTGAGAGCATTTCTTGGACTTGAAGTATGAAGATGAGTTGTAGGAAATGTATTTCTCTTCAAAATGAGCTTTGGATGGGATTTTTCTGATAATCCATGTGAAAGTTATGCCCTGGTCAATTTCAGTTGACTTTTTCAACTGTCCAAATAAGGAAACTTTTGCATCTTGATGATTTCTTGAGCCAAATTTTGAGAATCATGATCAAGCATTGATCAAATGATGTTTTTGGCTTCAAAATGATATGTTGACCAAAAATTTGAACTTTTGACTGTCAAATGACCATTTTGCCCCTACAGTTGACTGTAGTGCAATTTAGGGTTTTGACTGTGCAATTTTGAGCTGAATGCCTTGAAACTTGATATGAGGATACTTGACCATATTTGTAGGCATGTGAGACTTGATTGGGCCCTTGAAAACTTCCTTTCCTTGATCAGAACACAAACCCTAGTTTTGACTGTATAAGAGACCTTGCACTGTGCAACCCTTGGGGAATTTTGTAGCTTGTCTTGGCAGTTTCTTGAAGAATATGGGAGGGCAAATTTTGGGGTACAACCACAGCCTCATGACCAATGGCTTCCATTTGAAGAATCTCTTTCTCGCCCTAGTTTTAGAGTGGCTAGAGGTTGAAGATGACCAACATGCCATCTTCAACCAATGAGAGTGTGACAATTGAAATGTTGTGATTGGTCGGACTTTTGTGTCTTCAATGCGCGGTTGTTGACCATAGATCACCATACATCATCACTCTTGAGCCATCAGACGTGCCAGCGTGTTCTAATGAGCGAGATCTAATGCTCCATGTTATTTTTGATTTATTTTATTTTACAAATTTGTTTTTAAATTGGTTTTAATTTCAAATAATTCATAACTCTTTTAATTTTTATCCAAAAATTATGAATAAGATATAAAAAATACTTTGAATTATTTCTGACTTTGTGAATATTTGTTCATATTTTTATTTTTAAGTTTGCTATTTTTTATAATTTTTTCATTGTTTAATTTATTTTAATTGGTTAAAAAATACTTTTGATACTTTTAAAATTCAGAGAAAATTATGGAATGATCAAAAGATAGTTTGAAACTTACGGTGACCTTGTTTGATTTTTATTTCTGAAATTGTTATTTTTTTTATTTTTGCTTTCTTTTACTTAATTTTACATTTGGTCAACACTTCTTAAATTGTTTCTGACTTATGGTTCTTTTTTTGGATTTTTATATGGTGTTTTGATACACATTGTGTATTTTATCAATTAATTTCATTTAATTAACCATTTTTAGTTATTTTATTAAATTGTTTAAAATACATTGGATTTCTATTTTGTGATTGATTCTGACTTGTGGATAATTGGTGATACTTGTTAAAAACCAAATCCACCAAAATGGATGAATAATATTGATGAAGTTGAAACCCTTCATTTTTGATTCAACTGAGGCATTGGTTCTACTATGACATCCACATCCATCTTTATCTTATTCCCTTCTTATTTCTTTTAGGTGATCATTAGTGGCCCAAACTTTATGTTTGGAAGCCCAAGTATGATTGATTGTTGAACTTTGATTAAAGACTTTTGAAACTTGTTATTAGGAGGCTTTAATCTTATCAATCCTCTAACATGTCTTCATCAACTTTGACCTATGTTCAACATTCAATCATCATTGGTCATTTATTATGGATTCCATCTTCTTCATCCATTTTCTTCTTCTTTTCTTGAAATGATTATAGTGGCTTAAACATTATTTTTAAAAGTCCAAGTATGGTTAATTGATTGTTTTGGGTTCAATACCTTTGAGACTTATTGTTAAGAGGCTTTTATTTTATCAATACTCTAATAAGTTCTCATTACTTTTGGTCCAAGACTATCATTCAATCATCATTGATCATCCTTATGACCACTAACCATTAAAAATTAACTTCTAACTTCTAACATATTAACAATTAACTTTACTTTATGCCTTTACTTTATGCATTTTACTTTATTTCGTTAGTTTTATACACTTTTATTTTTAGCATTTACATCTCATGCTATTTGCCTTTTTCTCAGTTGAGCATTTACTTCATGTTCTTTTATCTTTGCTCACTTGAACTTCCTTTTCTTTTGAAGACACTTAATAACTAACTTGAACATTAAAAGACTTAATGCTCTTGATTGGACTATTGGTTACCATCCTTGGCATATTGGAGTTGTGGACCTCTTGGACATAGGATTAGAAGCCTTGATACTTGGAGACCTTAATTCTCTATTGTGATTATGCTTGAAGTCCTCAGGGTTTACTCCAAGGAATTTGGGTTGAATTTTCTCTGTGTGCAGGTTATTGTGGATTATATGCTTTGTCTGAAGTCTTGGGAGTTTAATCCAAGGCATTTTGATTAGGAATTCATGTGTATAATGTTGTTACTCTGGCCAATTTTTGTCAATGAAGACCTTGTTTGGTTCTTATTTCATCTGAGGCTTAGTTTTATCTTGGTATTATACTTGCTTGGTTTTCTAATCCTAAGGATGTGAATTATACATTGACTTATTTATTTTAAGTGTTGGCTTCTTGTTGGTTATACCTTTCCTTACCTTAGCTTTTACTTTGTGTACATAGGATAGTCTCTTCATCTCCCCTCATCTTCTTTAATTTCAAAATCTTCTCCCTCCCTTTAAAAGCTCTTCTTGTTTTTAAACTTGAACCACTTTCCTAATAAACTTGGACTTAGGTCCATGCATTTTAAAAATCTTTTTCTTATTTAAACCATTAATCAACTTAATCATACTTTGACATCTTTCTTTAGAAGACTAAAAGTCACTAACATCATTCAAACTATTTGTGTCTTAGTGCACATTTTTTTTTCTTTTAACATTTTCAAAAATTTCAAGACATGAGTCTTCTTTTTAGTGTTTGCAAACCTCTCCACTTTAATAAGCATGGTAATATTGAAGTAACTTTCCACTTGTATGATGAGAATTGCACTATTGAGTTGATCCATGCTATAAGTTATCCAAATTTAAGTTGAAGCAAGTTTTTTTTACCATGATCATCATAGTTTATTATTTTTCCACTCAGATAAGACTAAATGTCTTTTACATTAAAACTGAAATTCTGGTAGGTCAGACTTCAGATGTTGTTGTATTCCAAAATTTGCCCTCTCATCTTTTCCAAAATCTCCCTTTTTTGCATGGTGGTTACAAACACTTGCTTAGAGAAAATATAAAACTTTTGGAGATATTCCAGTGTCTTTCAATTGGAAGCTGAATAGGGTATTTCGATTGGCATCTGAGCAAGCTTTGATTGGGCGCTGAACTTCCTTCAACGCAAGCCTGATTCACAAGCTTCGATTGGGTGCTGGGACATCCCTCGATCAAGTTCAAATCACAAGGCTTCTACTGCGCATTGGCTACTTCAGGCTTGCCTTCATTTCACAAGGAAAGAACTTCTTACATACCTGCTTCGATTCACAAAGTAGTAGTCCCCTGCAGTCAAGCTTCGATTGGACATCTAAATATACTTCTAGAAGCTTTGGTCCATAAGTATCATTCAACCAGTGCCTTCCTTTCACTAGTCTTAGATTCACAAGACAAAAGGCCCCTTTCAACTGACCTTTGATTCACAAGGCAGAAGGTTCCTCAGATTTGCCTTCGATCCGCTAGGAAAATACCCCTATATGCTTGCCTTCAGCGCACAAGGCAAAAGTTTCTTCTTCATGCCTACCTTCATTTAACAAAGCACATGATTGCTACATTATGAACATGTTGGTGGCCCATTATAAGAATGCACAAGGCATACATGTGTGTTATTTGAAATACACGCAAAAGGGCCATTCGAAGGATGTACAAGTGTTCCATTCGAAGTAGACACGTAATAATTGAAAATAAGTTTGTCTTAATCCAAGTTGCTTGCTGGCCCAAAGGCCAACATGTTGCCAAGCCCAAGCCTCCGGCACAATTTCATTCGAAGGAGGTAACAAGAGAAGTTTCGACTGGCTAGAAAGGAATTTTCGTTTGGGCTAGTTTCAGATCAAGCTACCAAGACAAATAGGGGCTCAATTGAAGAAGCATCAATGATGAGAATTGGAGCCATTCGAAGGAGGAAACCTTAGGCCAATCGAAGAACAAAGATTGAGGGTATTCGAAAGAGACAAACATGTCCAGGTTCATCCCAAGACCCAAAAGGGTAGGAATCCCTCAAAAATGGAAATATTTTAATGTGTCTGATTTTGCCTTAAAAGCCTAGTTAATGGATGTCCCTTTCCATTTCCATGCATATCACGTCCCTATAAATACAGGTCTAAGGATACATTGTAAGGGCGGAGAAAAAACCATAAAAATAGAGAAACAATCTTGCCACACTCACACCACTAGCCAGATGCTGCATTACACACAATACTTATTACCAATCAAAGTTGTAGGTTGCCTACCCACAGAAACGTTCTTGGCCTATACACGCATCAGCCAGGAGAAAAACTTGCTTCCAGGTACACACACATTGCCCCATACGAGCCACACGAAGACTGCAAGAAATATACCAAAGCTTCTAAAATCGAAGCATACTTTGCAAGCCATCTCTATCCGAAACAAAGCATCCCATTGGAAACAAACCTTCGACCTTAACTTCATCTCTTGCATAATTTAATTTTGATTGTTGCATGACAGATTAACACTTTTAGGTCATTCGATTTGTATTCAGAGCTAAGGGCCTGGGTTCGACACCCAAGTCCGCATTTGTTTTTTTATATCTAATGTTTTTGCTGCAGATCTAGCCTAAACAGACCAACGCGCACTAGATCGAAGGACCTGGGTCCGACACCCAGGTCCTGCATCTTTATTCTTGTTAACGCTTTCCTTGCAGATTTGAATTGAAAAACCATGTCTTTCCATGGATCAAAGGGACAACTTCTTCCACTGGATCGAAGGGCAATCCCCTTCCCTAGATCGAAGGACTCTTCTTTTTTGTACTTTTATTTTTTTTGTTTTGTTTATTTTCCCTTAATGGTTTTCCTATTTAAATCAACATTAAATAAATAAAATCACAAAAAAACATTAGGCTAGTGTTTTATTAACCAAATTAATTTTGTTAATTAATTAATAAATTATTTTAACCTTTTTTAATTTAAAATTGAATAGACTTAGGATTTTAATTCAATTTCTTTTCATAATAAGCAAAAACAAACAAAGAGATTTTATTCTTAGGACTTAGATGTTATTTTCAATTCACGCATATTTATTTGTTTTCGCACTTTTCATATTATTGTAATTGCTCATGGGTTTTAATAGAATAACTACGACATTTACTGCCTGTATCTCCTCATTCTTGGACATGTAATTAATCCCCAAAGCCATGTAATAACGTAGGATTTACATTTCCACACTTTATATTCCTGTACACATATTAACTGTTAGATGTATGTTAATAGGATTGCATGATAACACTAATAATCAAACGCTAGCAAACCTAACAAAAAATAAAATGAATACAACACATCTGCACATATACACCTCTAGGTTATTCCCACTCTGTTTGCCTTCGGAAATAGTCATAACTCTCAAAACGTGAGAGATTTTAGTGGCTACCCTCCAGTTCAAAAGATCATAAGTCCCTCGATGACCCTCTCGACGTTGCCTCGGTAAAAATATGATCTTAGAATCCTTGGGTAGTTACTAAAACTTCTTGACAAGTTGCCTTTATGGCTATAAATCGTCCATTCGAATGTCCCTCAAACATCCGAACGACTATGGCTACCTATTCACTAATAGTAGGATAGCCTTGTCTAAAGGAAAGGAGGAAGAGAACAAACCTTTCGAGTATAAGTAGATAGTTCCTAGATGCTATGCTCAATAAAACAAATTTTCACACTTACACAAAAAGATTTTCAAAAACATTTTCAAACGCTTTATCAACACTCTTGAGGACTGATACAAGAGTTATCATAAAGGAAATTTCCGCACTAAGGAATTTTAAAATACTTTTCAAAAACACACAAAAACACAAGGTATTTCAAAAAACGAGCTAAGCATCTAAAAGCCCGTAGAAAACTACGGATGGAAAGGTTGCTAAAACCTCCCCTTTCCATAATCAACCCCCTTACTCAGAAATAATCTTGAAAGGTATTTTTTTATTCTTTTCACCATTTCCTTTGTTGGATAAAAGAAAAGTTGGTGGCGACTCTTGCTTATCGCAACATTTGCAAACACAAACGCAAAACCAATATAAACAGTCGGTTCTGCCACCGTATCACAGAACTGGCGACTCTGTTGGGGAATATATAAAAAGTGGGGTTACCTTAAGAGCTTAGGTCATATTTAATTTGCTTTCCTTGTGTGCTTTGATTTCTTTATCTTTAAGGGTTTTTGCTTGGGTTTACTTGTAAAGATCATACACCCGGACCTGGGGAACCTTTTAGGTAAGTAGAAATAGATCGTGGAGACTGTGTAGAGTATACCGACACGGTTGAAACAATAGCTACGTTGGTTTGACACATTCGTTGGTATCGGTAGCCCTTGAGTAGTCAAGGAGAATACGAGGCCGATGTGTGGTGTCACGAAGCACCAACTGACCTTAGAACCTTAATTGACCAACTTGGCCATCAAGAAGTAGTGAGATATCCGGCTTTGGTGCAGTCCAAAGTTGGCTGATACTCGATACTACACTCATTGAGATCTGAATTCCGAGATATTTAGGTCGCCAATAAAGAGGCTTACGCTGAAACAATGCCCGGTGAAGAAAGATCAGTGATATTGAGATTCCCTATAACCCGATTACTATTAATAGGACATATTGAACCAAATAAACTTCAAGAGGGTACTTACCTATAAAATTCATGCAAGGCTAAACCTAAGGCTACTTGTGTGACTTGTTTGCTTTCATTGCTAAACAACTTAAACTCATTACAGGGCTTTATTTGTACTCCTTGCAGAATTTGTTTGTAGTCTTTATCCAATAAACTGGTTTTCTTGCAAGATATACTTGTCTTCATCACATTACACTTTTTCTTAACGCATAGCATACACATCATATCATCATACCATAACATTTCCTTAACCATTTCAAGGATCTCAAGGGCCTGTGATGCAGGTTATGATGAACCAGACGCCTAGCAAAGGGCCAGGGGATTTATTTTCCTTTAGCCGATGTTGTCAAAAGATTAAAATACGATAACTTGAGTCAGGGGCTATGACCCACTTGATATGGTGAGCTTGATTCTCGTAGAAGGACATTCAACGAGACGGAGTTCTTCAATCAAAGTTGCAGTCAACTCCTAACATCTTCTTGTGTTTACTCTGTGAGATCCTTGAAAACATTGCATAGGTATATCATTGCATAGCAGGTATTCCTAAGACAGGTTTCTTATCTTTTCGCTGTTTATTTCAACAAAAGAAATGGCTCTTGAACAAATAGTAAAGGACCTTCAAACTCAAAATGCCCAGTTCCAACAAATGTTTCTGGTTCTGGCTAAGGGGCAGGAGGAACTGAAAGCTCTTGTCATCAAAGAGAAGAAGAAGAAGGCAAAGAAATCGGTTGGCATCTTGAATATAGGAAGAAGACTTAAAGGACCGATCAAGCTGGCTCTAGATCTCATAACTCCATCAAATGAGGGGGATAATCATGAAGAAGATAACAACCCAGAGACTGGTGAAGAAGAAGCTGAATACTTTGAGGAACAATATCCTCTTGTTGATGATAAAGACAAACAACTGGAGAATCGTCTCAGTGCTATGGAGATTCAGCAGATACCTGGCTTGGACTTTGAAGAGTTAGGACTGGTTTCTGGAGTGGTCATCCCAACAATATTCAAGGTTCCCACATTTTATAAATATGACGGGGTCTCTTGTCCTAAACATTACTTGAGATCATACGTCAAAAAGATCCAGCCTCACACTACTGACCGAAAGTTATGGGTCCATTTCTTCTAAGAAAGTTTGGCCGATACTCAATTGGAGTGGTTATACCAGATAGAAGGAACCGACATTCATAACTGGGAAGACTTGGCTGCTGCTTTCTATAAGAAGTACCAATATAATGCTGACCTCACTCCTACCCATACACAATTACAAAGTATGTCTATGGGTTCCGGTGAGGGTTTCAAAGATTACGTCCAGAAATGGAGGGATCTTGCAGGGAGAGTCCAACCTCCTCTGTCTGATAGGGACCTGGTAGACATGTTCTTGGGAACTTTGTCTGGTCCATTCTTCAACCACTGGATTGGAATTTCATCGGCTGGGTTCACCGAGCTGATACAGACAGGTGAAAGAGTCGAAAGCGGTATTAAGAGTGGAAAGATTCCAATGGCTGAACTTTCTAATGTTGAGAAGAAGCCATTAGGTGGCAAGAAGGAAGCTAATGTTGTATATGGCCAGGAGGGACGTGCTAGAGGTAACCACAATCCATCTGTGGGGGCAGTACTGGTCTCTGATCCTACGCCTGTGCAACGACATCAACAAGGGAATCAGCATAAGGAGGTCGCGCCTAAAAGAATATTTACCAAAATTAACATGTCACTAGCTCAAGCATTAGAGCACATGTTGAAGGCAAGATTGATTATGTTAAAGGATCCTCTACGGAATCCCAATACTTCTGCTCCTAGCTATCACCCCAACGAAAGGTGTGCATACTATTCTAATAGTCATGGACATGATACGAATGGCTGGTGGGCTCTGAAGAACAAAATTCAGAATATGATTGATGCCAAGAAGATTGAATTCGAACCTCCAGAGACTCACCACGTGATCACTGCTCCTAGGCCAAATCATTGAGAGCGCCTAGTTCATTTGTGATTTTTCAATTGTAATTTACTTTGCTTGTTCAAACAATTACTGTCATCTCAAACTTTGGTTTTCCCATTAATGCATTACACATGTGTGTCTTGAATTATGACATTTTCATTATATTTAAACTGCTTTCTTACTTCCTTTTTATGATATTCAACTCTCGATTAAAAGTTGTAAGCCTTTAGAGGGGGGATGCCGAAAATAATACCATGATCTCTACAATATGCTTTTGAATAGACCCCACTGACGATGTACAAGCGTTGTTTCAAATCCTAAATAGTGGAGTTATAAGGAAGATAATCCCTAGTCAACCCCTTTGAGCCTAAGAAGTAGGAGTTTTTCTTTTCACACAAATTAAAACCCTTAATCATAACCTGGGGCAGGGTAGTTTTCTCAGTTAATTCATATATGCATTCAGTCGCAAGCTCTACCTTCATACACGACAAATAGTGTGGAAGGTGCTCTCCAAAAGATGGTGATGGTTCCACATAATCATCAAGACAGGCAGTCATCATCTCTCAAAGTAAAATCCCGTTAAGTCAAAAACCTATGAAGGAGACTTAAGAAAAACTTGGGCATCCTACCGACTGCAATTGCAAAGGAAACAATTCAGGAAAAAGATAGGGATAACTAAATAAGAAAAGAAGTCCTACAAATCCTCAACACAAAAGAAAAGGTTACAAAAATGACAGCCTTCTCAAACAAACGTTCAATACCATCGCCAAGTATCATAGCAAAGATTCCAGACTCAATTAGGATCTAAATGCATAATTAACTGAGTTTAGGACTGAAGAACATCATGAAGAACGGGTTGGGCACAAATAAATTTCGAGCATTTATCCTTTGTTTCTTGAACCATGAACCAAGCCACGCTACAACCCTTAAAAGTCTTAACTGAAGCATGGGTTAGTTCGAAAGCATACTGTTACAAAAGGTATCCTAACTCCTGTAAGGTTTGCTATTAAATCCTGAGTTGATATCACACTCCTACAAAATTTGTCTGTTTTACTAAAAAATGATTTTTTTTTTAAAAAAACTTCAAGACAGACATAAGCTTTGTATTTTTAAAATACCATCGATTGCATATAACTATATGTTCAACAACAAAGAAATTCGCAGACGAATATTCAATGAAAGAAAATCCTCTCAATGGACAGAATCACCTTAAATGAAAAAAAAACATTTCCAGTAACAGGATTTCCATAATCAGGGGGCATGACATGGTGCCTAACACATCTGGGGCGGTCAAGTCAAAATTCCAAGAAATATATCATAAAGTCCTGAATAATCGGGGAAGGTCTCCATCATTTGGGACATCAAGTATGATTTCTATCAAAAGAGCACGTACAATCAAACAAGATCAATGTTCCCCAACATATTTCTTCTCAAAACAACAAAATAGGAATTCCCAACAGAAACATTCTAAATATTCCAGATTCTCCTCTAGAAAAAGTTCAGGTACGATTCAGAGACGGATGTCATCCTGAGACTTATTCATAATTCTCCTCTAGAAATGGTTCAGGTACGATCTAGAGACGGATGTCATCCTGACACTTATTCCAGATTCTCCTCTAGAAAAAGTTCAGGTACGATCTAGAGACGGATGTCATCCTGACACTTATTCCAGATTCTCCTCTAGAAAGGGTTCAGATATGATCTAGAGACGGATGTCATCCTAACACTTATTCTAGATTCTCCTCTAGAAACAGTTCAAGTACAATCCAGAGATGGATGTCATCCTGACACTTATTCCAAATTCTCCTCTAGAAACGGTTCGGGAACGATCCAAAGACGGATGTCATCCTGACACTTATTCCATATTCTCCTATAGAAATGCGTAAGGTACAATCCATAGAAGGATGTCATCCTAACACTTATTCCAAATTCTCCTCTAGAAACGGTTCGGGTACGATCAAGAGACAGATGTCATCCTAACACTTATTCCAAATTCTCCTCTAGAAACGGTTCAGGTACGATCCATAGACGAATGTCATCCTGACACTCATTCCAGATTATCTTCTAAAAACGATTCACGTACGATCCGGAGACGGATGTCATCCTGAAAATTATTCCAGATTCTCCTCTAGAAATGGTTCAGGTACGATCTAGAGACGGATATCATCATGACACTTATTCCAGATTCTCCTCTAGAAACGGTCCAGGTACGATCCAGAGATGGGTGTCATCCTGACACTTATTCCAGATTCTCCTCTAGAAATGGTTCATGTACGATCCAGAGACAGATGTCATCCTAACACTTATTCCAGACTCTCCTCTAGAAACAGTTCAGGTACGATCCAGAGACTGATGTCTTCCTGAGACTTATTCCAGATTCTCCTCTAGAAACATTTCAGGTAAGATCCAGAGACGGATGCTTCCTGACACTTATTCCAGATTCTCCTCTAGAAACGGTTCAGGTACGATCCAGAGACGGATGTCATCCTGACACTTATTCAAGATTCTCCTCTAGAGACGGTTCAAGTACGATCCAGAGACAGGTGTCATCCTGACACTTATTCCAGATTCTCCTCTAGAAATGGTTCAGGTATGATCTAGAGACGGATGTCATCCTGACACTTATTCCAGATTCTCCTCTAGAAACGATTCAGGTACAATCCAGAGATGGATGCCATCCTGACACTAATTCCTGATTCTGCTCTAGAGATGGTTCAGGTACGATCTAGAGACGGGTGTAATCCTGACACTTATTCTAGATTCTCCTCTAGGAACGATTTAGGTACGATCCAGAGACGGATGTCATTCTGACACTTATTCCATATTCTCCTCTAGAAACGGTTCAGATACGATCAAGACATAGATTTGCTCTGACAATCCCTCAGCGGTTCATGGAGTGTTCCTTCCCCAACAGAGTTTATGTCTCTAACAACAGAAGATCATCTCCCAACAATTCAATTTAATTTTTTTTTGAAGACTTACATTCTTCATCCCCAACAACAATCAGAGATTTATTTTCCCTAATTCGACAACACTACAATAGAACAAATGACACGTTTATACATTACATTCATACATCATTTCTACAAACATCATAGCATATGCAACACAAATGAATATATCACAATCTTATTTATTTTGAGAGCATCATGCAATCATACATCATGTCATCGCTTGAAACTGATTTTACCTTTTCAGGTTACATTAGCAGACAGATAAACACTATCAACTTATATAGCAGGACAAATATTAATGCCTGAAACCAGACGGGGAAACTATCTACACGACTAAGTGGTATGAACTCCCGGAGCAAGACAGGTTTACCAAAAAATACAATAGGCCAAGGATTAATACCTGAAACCAGACGGGGAAACTATCTATGTGACCAACATTGCCAAGTTCCAGATTAATACCTGAAATAAGACAGGACAACTATTTGTGGATGATTAATTGTAGATTAATACCTGAAACCAGACAGGAAAACTATCTACATGAGCAGATTTAAGATTAATACCCGAAACCAGATGGGAAAACTATCTTTCTAAGGTCAGAGATTAATACCTGAAACCAGCCAGGACAACTATCTCAACGACCGACAAAAACAAGTTCCAGATTAATACCTGGAACAAACCAGGATAACTATCTGCGGACGATCGATTGAAGATTAATACCTATAACAAGCCAGGAAAACTATCTTTCTTTCACTTAGGTCAGAGATTAAAACCTGAAACCAGACATGACAACTATCTCAACGACCAACATTTTCAAGTTCCAGATTAATACCTGTAACCAGACAAGACGACTATCTGTGGATGACTAATTGTAGATTAAGGCCTGAAACCAGATAGGAAAACTATCTACATGACCAGATGAAGAAATCTTACGCGGGTTCCTTCTTATGATCTCTGGATGCAATCTAACACGGATTCATCCTTAAGCAATCTTACACGGGTTCCTTCTCAACTCTCTGAATGCAATATGGCACGGATTCATCCTAAAGAAATCTTACACGGGTTCCTTCTCAACTCTCCAGATGCAGTCTAACACAGACTCATCCTGAAGCAGCCCTATACAGGCTCTTTCTAATACATTTCCAGACAACAGTTAATTTCATCCTCCCCAGTAAGTTACCGTGAAGCCTAGAGTTCAACAAGAAAACAACAAACTTTCATCTCTCCATTCCAGAGATAACTCCTCAGTAGAGCCATGGACAACTGAAGTTCCTAGAATCTATTCCCCCATAGAGTTTTCCTTAAGAAGGAGAACAACAGAGATCAACCTTCCCCAGTGGACTCCTCCTCAGAAAGCAGGAACAAGAATTCCCCACAAGGGGACCTCTTATGAATTCGGCACCTAAGTCAACACCTACTCTAGATGGCATCTTTAAGCCCACCTCTGACAACTCCCAGTCATATTTTCCAAATGTCATCTTTAATCCCATTTCCCACATAGTCAATCATCATATCATGCGAGTGCAAATTTCTGGGCACTCTAGTGTTCAATCATCTTCCACCTTCAGATCACGAAAGGCAAACAAGCCAATCTAAATCTTCAGGTTTAAGAAGATTCAACAGGGGCAGATGTTGTACCCCAAAATTTTCCCGATCATGTTTTCCAAAATCTTCCTTTTTTGCATGGTGGTTACAAACACTTGCTTAGAGAAAATATAAAACTTTTGGAGATATTCTAGTGTCTTTCGATTAGCACCTGAACAGGGTATTTCGATTCGCATCTGAGCAAGCTTCGATTAGGCGCTGAACTTCCTTCGACGCAAGCCTGATTCACAAGCTTTGATTGGGTGCTGGGACATCCTTCGATCAAGTTCAAATCACAAGGTTTCGATTGCACATTGTCTGCTTTAGGCTTTCCTTCGTTTCACAAGGAAAGAACTTCCTACATACATGCTTCAATTCACAAATTAGTAGTCCCCTGAAGGCAAGCTTCGATTGGACATCTAAAGATCCTTAGAGCAAGCTTTGGTCCACAAGTATCATTCCAACAGTGCCTTCCTTTCACTGGTCTTTGATTCACAAGACAAAAGGCCCCTTTCAACTGACCTTCAATTCATAAGGCAGAAGCTTCCTCAGATTTTCCTTTGATCCGCTAGGAAAATACTCCCACTATGCTTGCCTTCAGTGCACAAGGCAAAAGTTTCCTCTTCATGCCTACCTTCGTTTCACAAAGCACAGGATTGCTACATTATGAACATGTTGGTGGCCCATTCGAAGAATGCATAAGGCATACATGTGGGCTATTCAAAAGACACACAAAAGGGCCATTCGAATGATGTACAAGTGTTCCATTCGAAGGAGACATGTAATTATTGAAAATAAGTTTGTCTTAGTCCAAGTTGCTTGCTGGACCAAAGGCCAACATGTTGCCAAGCCCAAGCCTCCTGCACAATTGTATTTGAAGGAGGTAACAAGAGAAGTTTCGACTGGCCAGAAAGGAATTTTCATTTGGGCTAGTTTTAGATCAAGCTACCAAGACAAATTGGGGCTCAATCGAAGAAGCCCCAATGATGAGAATTGGATCCAATTGAAGGAGGAAACCCTGGGCCAATCGAAGAATAAATATTTTGGGTATTCGAAAGAGACAAACATGTCCAGGTTCATCCTAAGACCTAAAAGGGTAGGAATCCCTCAAAAATGGCAATATTTTAATGTGTCTGATTTTGCCTTCAAAGCCTAGTTAATGACTGTCCCTTGCCATTTCCATGCATATCACATCCCTATAAATACAGGCCTAAGGATACATTGTAAGGGCATATAAAAAATAGAGAAATGCTCTTGCCACACTCACACCACTAGCTAGACGCTGTATCACACACAATACTTATTATCAATCGAAGCTGCAGGCTTCCTGCCCACATAAACATTTTTGGCCTATACACGCATCAACCAGGAGAAAACCTTGCCTCCAGGTATACACACATTTCCCCATACGAGCCACGCGAAGACTACAAGAAATATACCAAAGCTTCTAAAATCGAAGCATACTTTGCAAGAAATCTCTATCCAAAACAAAGCATCCCATTGGTAACAAACCTTCGACCTTAAATTCATATCATGCATAATATAATTTTGGTTGTTGCATGACATATTAACACTTTTAGGTCATTTGATTTGTATTCAGAGCTATGGTCATGGGTTCGACACCCAAATCCGCATTTGTTTTTTATCTCTAACGTCTATGCTGCAGATCTAGCCTAAACAGACCAACGCGCACTGGATCGAAGAACCTGGATTCGACACCCAGGTCCTGCATCTTTATTCTTGCTAACGCTTGTCTTGCAGATCTGGATTGAAAAACCATGTCTTTCCCTGGATCGAAGGGACAACTTCTTCCACTGGATCAAAGGGCAATCCCCTTCCCTGGATTGAAGGACTCTTTTTTTTGTATTTTTATTTTTTTTGTTTTGTTTATTTTCCCTTAATGGTTTTCCTCTTTAAATCAACATTAAATAAATAAAATCACAAAAAACATTAGGCTAGTATTTTATTAACCAAATTAATTTTGTTAATTAATTAATAAATTATTTTAACCTTTTTTAATTTAAAATTGAATAGACTTAAGATTTTAATTCAATTTCCTTTCATAATAAGCAAAAACAAACAAAAAGATTTTATTCTTAGGACTTAGACGTTATTTTCAATTCGCGGGCATTTATTTATTTTTGCAATTTTCATATTATTTTAACTGCTCATGGATTATAATATAATAACTAGGACATTTACTGCTTGTATCTCCTCATTCTTGGACATATAATTAATCCCCAAAGCCATGTAATAGCGTAGGATTTACATTTCTGCACTTTAAATTCCTATACACATATTAACTATTAGATGTATGTTAATAGGATTGCATGATAAGACTAATAATCAAAAGCTAACAAACCTAACAAAAAAGACAAAAATAAATGAATACAACACATCTGCACATATACACCTCTAGGGTATTCCCACTTCGGGTGCCTTCGGAAATAGTCACAACTCTCAAAATGTGACAGATTTTAGTGGCTACCCTCTGATTCAAAAGATCATAAGTCCCTCGATGACCCTCTCGATGTTTCCTCGGTAAAAATATGATCTTAGAATCCTAGGCTAGTTACTAAAACTTCTTGCCAAGGTGCCTTTGTAGCTATAAATCGTCCCTTCAAATGTCCCTCAAACATCCAGACGACTATGGCTACCTACTCACTAATAGTAGGATATCCTTGTCTAAAGGAAAGGAGGAAGAGAACAAATCTTTCGAGTATAAGTAGATAGTTCCTAGATGCTATGCTCAAAAAAACAAATTTTCACACTTATACAAAACAATTTTCAAAAACATTTTCAAATGCTTTATCAACACTCTTGAGGACTGATACAAGAGTTATCATAAATCAAATTGCCGCACTAAGGAATTTCAATATACTTTTCAAAAACACACAAAAACACAAGGTATTTCAAAAAACGAGCTAAGAATCTAAGAGCCCATAGAAAACTACGGATGGAAAGGGTGCTAACACCTTCCTTTTCCATAATCTACCCCCCTTACTCAGAAATAATCTTGAAAGGTCTTTTTCTGTTCTTTTCACCCTTTCCTTTGTTAGATAAAAGAAAAGTCGGTGGCGACTCTTGCTTACTGCAACCTTTGCAAATACAAATGCAAAACCAGTATAAACAGTCGGTTCGGCCACCGTATCACAGGTGTCCTATGACATGTTGGGATATCTTATCAGAACAAAACAACACAGGTAAGGTATAAATTATAAAAACATCAGTACTAAAAAGCATAAACAACACAAACATATATTTAACCCATATCAGAGTAACTCTCATGCTCTAGGGGCATACCAAACCAAGATCAAGTCCCTTATGATAGTATCAATTCAAAGCTAAACTCCCTCATTTATAACTTCTCACTTAATCACTTCTTATGCTATAATTCTACCTATAACTCACCTAGGTATGGGGCTCTCCTTAAATCCCCTTCAATCACTGACAACGATTGCACATAAATAGGAAGACACACTTCCCTGATGACAAAATAGAAGACACATTTCCATGACAATACCTAGTTGTGATACGGTGGGAGAACTTACTTGAAGTTTTGCGTCTGTGTTCGTAAATGTTGCGGTTTAGCAAGAGTCGCCATCGAATTTTCTTTTATCCAAAAGGAAAGGTGAAAAAGCACAGGAAATAAATTTAGAGATGTTTTCTTGAGTTCGGGGGGTAGATCATGAAAAGGGAAGGTATTAGCACCCTTTTCATCCGTAGTTATCTATGGGCTCTTAGTTTCTTGCTAGATCACTTGCTTTTGTTTGAATGTGCTTGTGGTGTGGGTTTTGAAAGTATTTTGAAAATATCTTTGTAATGGTTCTCGTTTCTATAATAACGCGTACAAAGTGTTGTTTCGAAAATATTTCAAAGATGTGTTTGTGGAATGTGTTTTTGAAAGTGATTTTGCAAAGGTGTCTTCTTTGTAATGGCTATCCTTTCTATAAGAACGCGTACAAAGTGTTTGTCTTTTGAAAATGTTTCAAGATGAAAGTGTTGGTGTAAAAAATGTTTTTGTTGTGAGCAAGCGAGCAACTAGGAGAAAATCTACCTACTCAAAAGGTCTTATATGTTCTTTTCCTCCTCCTTTAGATGTTGCTATCTTACCAATGTTTTGGTAAGAAGCCCCATCGTTGGATGTGAAGGGATGAGCGTGGGACATTTGTATAGTCATAGAAGGCAACCCATGGAACGTTTTAGCAATGTCGTTTAGGGACTAGATCGTTTATCGAAGGCTACATCAAGGGTCATCAAGGGACTACGATCTTTTATCGAGGGTCTTTTGCTAAAACGCCCATGTTCGAGGGACATGACTAATTTCTGATAGGCAACAAGTGAGATTACCCTAAGGGTGCTAGTGTGCAAAGTGTGTTTGATTGCATGCATTTTGTCTTGTATTTGAAAGGTTGTCTATTTGTTGATTTTAATCTTGCCATACATCCTAATCACTAGCAATATATGAAGGCAAGTAAAATGAGGAAAATAAAATCCTAAGCTATTACATCACTTTAGGGGGATGGGGGTAAAAATTTACAATAGGGATGAAGTGGAAACTGAAATATTACAACCATATCGAATAATAATGAAAACAATGTGAAAACAGTGTAAAATAAAAGGAAAAATGCATTTTGAACTGCTATGTGTCGACCCATGCTGTTATGCATCGACACATAGCTTTTCCTTGCCCCTGTAAAACTTGACCAAACTCAGTATGAGTCGATGCATACAGAGATGTGTCGACTCATACTTCTTCTTGTATCGACGCGAAACACGTATGTGTCGACTCATGTAGCTTTCACGTTTCTGTTTTTGGATATTTTTTACAGTATGAGTCGATGCATAAGGTTATGTGTTGACTCATACTCTATTTTTTCACCTAGAAAGGGTCGACGCATGTGGGTACGTGTCGACTCATCCTGCATTTTTTGCCTTAAACATGGTTTTTCTTGTCTGTACAGGTTAGTTTACAGCATATGATGTATAAACATAAACAACAAATGATTTGATAAGCCTAAATAATAAGCAAATGACTAGTTCATTGGGATGATAAACCACTACATCTTATCTTCAAAAGCAAATCATCAATGATGTGTGAAAAGATATTAAGTCAGGAAGACTTAACTTTGAGCTTCACTGACTGTTTTAAATCTGAATGCTTTTCCAAATGCTATGATGGTGCTAATGAATCTTCAGAAAGCTGCTCCGGGATGTTGAAATTAAGTTAAATTGTACTGTGTTGTTTTTGGTGTTTTGAGGGTGAAGATGATAGCACTACAGGGACTATTTTTATGTTTGGACAATCTTTGTATGTGATGAGGTGTTTGGTTTATGGGAGAGTTTGTATGGTGGAGTAATGGGTTGGGGTCTTGTTTTTTTGAATAAGAACTGGTGCTGGTTTGAAAATGAATGAGTCAAGGTTACAAAGGATATTTGTTTTTCTGCTCAACAAATCTCTATTCTCTCTCTCAAATTTCCTGCTTCCGAAAAAAATCTCGTTTGTGTCTTATGAGACTGCCCTTTTTGTAGACCCTTGACTGAGGTTTAGGGGGGAAACAAAATAAGTTATTTTGAATTGTTTTTGCCTACTGTTTTGATACTTTTTTCACACAATTTTCTTTTGCCATTTTGGTGCAATTTTGGGGCTGTTATGATGCAGGTTGGGGAAGACTGCATAGAGTAGTTTTGGATTGTATAGGACAGCATATGCATACTTGTGGTGTAGCAATGGAGCAGGTTTTGGGCTGTTGTGGCAATGTAGCATAACACACTTTGTTCAACTTGGACAGTATAATTTGTAGCATGACACTAATTTGGTCTTGTGGAATATTTTATACACATTATGTCAAGGGTAAAAAACATTGTGGCAAGGTTTTTTTTGAGAAAATTTAAACAAGACATAATTTTAGAATTTGTAACTTTGCAAAAATGCCACTTTGTAATAACTTGAATTACTTGCATCATCTTGAATTATTTGTAATTGTAGTAAAAGATGTCATGAAGTAAATGAGATTAACCAAGTATAGAAACTACTTAGAAAAATTTCAAAGTCTTGCAAAGTTGGATTTTGATTCTCTTGATTTTTGATGATCAAATTTCATATTTTTGGATGTCTTGACATAATGTGATTTTTGGGACTCAAATTTGGTCAGAAAAGTCAAAGTTTGACTTTTAACACCCGGTTGACTTTTTCCAGCTGAAACTCCGATTTTGCTCATTTTGCCCCCTTTTGATAATTTGAATGATTCTTCTTAGAAAATTGTGATTTGAGGCTTAAAACTTGACTGAAGTAATTCTAAGAGCCCTTGAGACATGAGAGGGAAAATTTTGGGGTACAACAGCTGCCCATGTTCAATCTTCTTAAACCTGAAGAGTTAGAATGGCAAACGTACCATTCGTGACTTGAAGGTGGAAGATGATTGAACACTAGAGTGCCCAGAAATTTGCACTCGATGATGTGGCGGTTGATTATGCAGGGAATGGGCTTAAAAGATGCCATTTGGAGAAATGATGGAGAGTTGTCAAAGATGAGCTTGTAGATGCCTTCCAGAAAAGATTGGTTGCATAAGGGATTCCTTGGCGAGAAATCCTGTATCTGCTGTCGAGGAGGACTTTACCGGGGAATGTTGGTTTATGTCCTGGGAAGTAAAGTCTAGGAGCTTCGGTTGTCCATTACTCCACTGGGGAATTATCTCCTGATTGAGGAAGTGAAAGTGGAACGTATGACTGGTCAGGGTCCAGGATGTACAGCAACTTGCTGGGGAAATGTGAAATCGACCGCATCTGATCGGGTCCAGACCTTATAGTGTTGTAAACTGTTGTCTAAGGATAAGGGAGAAGGAACCTGGATAGTAGGGTTACTTCGAAATGAAAGCCTGGGTAGTAGGGCTCGTGAGAAGGAACCTGGGTAGTAGGGTTGCTTTGATGTGAAAGCCTGGATAGTAGGGCTTGTGAGAAGGAACCTGGATAGTAGAGTTTCTTTGATGTGAAATCCTGGATAGTAGGGCTTGTGAGAAGGAACCTATGTAGTAGGGTTTCTTTGATGTGAAAGACTGGATAGTAGGGCTTGTGAGAAGGAACCTGGGTAGTAGGGTTACTTTGATGTGAAAGCTTGGATAGTAGGGCTTGTGAGAAGGAACCTGGGTAATAGGGTTACTTCGAAATGAAAGCCTAGATAGTAGGGCTTGTGAGAAGGAACCTGGGTAGTAGGTTTACTTCGAAATGAAAGCCTGGATAATAGGGCTTGTAAGAAGGAACCTGGGTAGTAGGGTTACTTCGAAATGAAAGCCTGGATAGTAGGGCTTGTGAGAAGGAACCTGGGTAGCAGGGTTACGTCAAAATGAAAATCTAGATAGTAGGGCTTATGAGCAGGAACCTGGGTAGTAGGGTTACTTCGAAATGAAAGCTTAGATAGTAGGGCTTGTGAGAAGGAACCTGGGTAGTAGGGTTACTTCGAA
Organism: Vicia faba; assembly: GCA_948472305.1. NCBI lineage: Eukaryota > Viridiplantae > Streptophyta > Magnoliopsida > Fabales > Fabaceae > Vicia > Vicia faba. The sequence goes on along the minus strand of OX451737.1, from coordinate 365,394,521 downwards.
ATGAAATCCTGGATAATAGGGCTTGTGAGAAGGAACCTGGGTAGTAGGGTTACTTCGAAATGAAAGCCTGGATAGTAGGGCTTGTGAGAAGGAACCTGGGTAGTAGGGTTACATCGAAATGAAAGCCTGGTTAGTAGGGCTTGTGAGAAGGAACCTGGGTAGTAGGGTTACTTCGAAATGAAAGCCTAGATAGTAGGGCTTGTGAGAAGGAACCTGGGTAGTAGGGTTACTTTGAAATGAAAGCCTGGATAGCAGGGCTTGTGAGAAGGAACCTGGGTAGTAGGGTGTGATACGGTGGCAGAATCGGGACGTGGTTTCCCTATTTTGTTAAGGAATTTTATGGTTTACGTTTTGCGTTTGTGTTCGCAAAATGTCGCGGTAAGCAAGAGTCGCCACCGACTTTTATTTTATCCAACAAGGAAAGGAAAAAAGCACAAAAAAATTCCTTTTTCGAGATATTTCTGAGTACAGGGGGTAGATTATAGAAAGGGAAGGTATTATCACCCTTTCTATCCATAGTTATCTATGGGCTCTTAGGTACTTGCTCATCATTTTCAAAATTGTTTTCTTTGTGTTTGTGGGCTTTGAAAAGTTTTTTGTTTTAACTTCGATTTAACTCTTGCTTCTGTCTTCAAGAGTGTAATGAAGTGTTTTGAAAACTTTGTTTGTAAAGGAGTGAAAGTGTGAACAATTTGTTTTGGATTGAGCAAGTACTTAAGAACTAATCTACCTACTCGAAAAAAGAATTGTTCTATGTTCGTTTCCTTTAGACAACGCTATCCCACTATTAGTGAGTAGGTAGCACCATCCTTGGAGTATTTAGGGTCAATTCGAAAGGGACGTACGGTCACTAAAGCAATGTTAGGACGACTTAGTAGTAACCCTAATGTCTTAGATCATTTATCCGAGGCAACAATATCCGAGGCAACCTTTCCGAGGAAACTTTGATCTTTGGACAAAAGGACGACCACTAAAGCATCCTATACTTAATGACCGTTTACCGAAGGCAACCAAGTGGGAGTGTACCCTAGGAGTGCGCATGTGCGAGTGATTCAGTTTCAGATTTATTTATCTTTGCACATTTAGGGTGATCTAATTGTTTAAAATTAGACATACATTCTTGTCATGCAAACCCTATTATCAAACATCTAACAGTTAAATATTTGCAGAAATTAAAGTGCGGAATTTTAAACTAAGCTATTACAAGGCTTCGGGTATTTACATAGCCAAAAACAATCCCTTTGAAAATAAAAGCGATAAATGTAAAAGTCCTAATTAAAACTATTACAAACTGTGAGCAGATACAATAATTGGATAAAAATAAAACGCGCGAGAAAATTAGATCGAATGCGAAATTAGGGTTTTGGCCCTTCTATCCTAATTAAAAGAGAAAATTGTTTTTTGTTGTTTTTAATAAAAGAAATAAGTTTTTTTAAAAAATTAAATGCTAAATTAATTAGTTATTAAATTAATTTATGAAAATAATTAAATGACATATTTTTGTTTTTTGGTTATTTTTAGGAAAAAATAAAATGATTAAGTTAGTAATAAAAACCTATTGATTCTAATTAGTTTTAATTATTTACAAAAGGAAATTAAAATTGTCTAATTAATCAAACCTAATTAAATTAATTAATTTATTGCTAAAAATAATATTCTAATTTTAATTGGACATAAAATATTTTTGGTGATTTTTTGATAAAAAGAAAATTAATTTGGTGGTTAGTAAAATAAATAGTAAATAATTTAAATGAAAAAAAATATATAAAAGGATAGAGATGGGCCTGATTATTGGAGGTGCAAAGAGAAATTTCTGGGCCCATTAGTGCTGGAGTCCGTTTGACTTTCTTGATCCAGTATGATGAGTTTGACTTGGTCTAGGGTGTTCCTTCCTGGATGACCATCAGATTTGGCCATCCAGCCACTTGGCATGATTGATGATGAAGGCATATGGTGGATCTTCTGGCTTCGCATGCACTGAATCGCCTGAAATAAAACAACAAAATGGCAAATGCTGGAGGCAGGGATCGAACCCCTGGCCTCCAGCCTCTAAATCCTTAAGCACCTACGTGGCCACCACTATACCATTCTGCTTTGCTGTACATTAATGGAATAATAATAATAATATGCAGAAACAAGTATTAGTGGAGAATTTTGCACGAAAATTCAAATGACCAAATCAGGGGAGGACACATCTTCATCTCTCTCCTTGCACCGTCGCTAAAGGTTCGTTCACCTATACCTACGGACAAACGTCCGTTGCTACAGGCCTGTACGTTCTCAAAATCTTCCACAGGCCATGGAAATAACATCTAAAGCCATGGTTGAGGTCGTTTCATCCTCCTGATCACAATGGTACCACTTTTGAAGGCCAATTGTTCCTGAAATCAACAACCCTAATTCGAAGCTCTAAAACCTAACAATGGTGGAATCCTGTGCAGGTCATAAAAATGCAATTAAAGAATACAGAGAGCTTGCAAACACGATTGGGATCAAGAATGTATAATTATTTCAATCTAACAATGCCTAAAGTATGAGATTCAAATTCAAGAACAAGGCGAAGTTGTGAACGACTTACAGTGTGTTTTGGGACTGTAATGGACTGGTTCTGGATTACTTTAGCTTCTAGAGAGTCCCAGAAAGCGATTGGGATCGTTCAAGGGTCCTGAAACAGCCTCTAAATGGGATTTCGATCTCACACTTTTTCCTTGATTTTTCAGATTTTGTTCTTGCTCTCACGCCTGTTTCTAACCTGCTTTTAGGTCTGCCTTGCCTCCTTATGTACCAAGGACTGAGTTAGGGTTGATAATTGCATCCAAATCTTCCTCCTCCAATCCTTTTTGATTTGATTTGATTCACCCTTTAAAACCTTCCAAATTTGGCTTATTTCCAATCTTTTTGTGCACACATGCCTTGATACGAGTTTGATTGATGTTAGCTGTGTAATAAGACCTGAAATAATCACAAAATCTTTGGTTATCAATGTTTTGGATTTTATTTGATTTTATTTAATTTAAATCAAATTAATTCAAATCAAAATCAAAATAAATAATAAAAATAAGATATGGACAAGTGGAAAAGGCTAGAGCTCGTGGGCTATGTTGCCAAATTAAAACAAGTGAAAAAGATTAGGCCTATTTGGCGAAATTTGAAGTTTTAGGGATAGTTAACTTTTGGCAATTTTGCAAAAAGGGTCAACTTCAACAATGAATAACTTCCCCAATTTTGACTCTTTGGAGGTTTTCTTGGACTTTTTAGAAAGCTTAAGATGTTCTCTAATCAACCCTTTTGGTATCGTCTCAATTTGATATTCCATGCTCATGTATGAAGCTTTGACAAAAAGGTGGTTTTGTTGACTTTTCAAAATGACCTATAATGTCCAAATTCACAACTTCTTGTGAGTGCATATTTTGAAATTGGGAGATGAATATGGATTGTAGGGAATTTCATCCTCTTCAAAATAAGCTTTGGATGGGTCATTTCTCATAAAGTATGAAAACGTTATGCCGTGTCAAAGTTGAGTTGACTTTTCCTACAAAACCCTAATTTAGCAACTTTTAAGTCTTGATGAATTGTGAGAAATCCTTGATGAATGGGGGTCACAATTGACTTTTGCCCTAACACAGTTGATTTTCAGGCCTTTGAGCAATTGACTGAGCAAACTTCCTCTGCAAGGCTTGAAACTTGACATGGATGATCTTGAGAACATATTAGGTCAATTATGAGAATTTGGGGTCCCTTGGACTCAGGTATCTTGATGCAACATGAAACCCTAATTTGAGGTAGACTGCCTTAGGAGAGGGCTTGTTTGGCCAACCCTTGGGCTACCTTGAGCAACTTGAAGATCTTTCTTGGAATGTTTTGAGAAATATGGGAGGGAAAATTTTGGGGTACAACAGCTTCCCCTGTTCAATTTTCTTAAACCTGAGGATGTAAATTGGCTTTCGTGCCTTTCGTGATCCGAAGGTGGAAGATGATTGAACACTAGAGTGCCCAGAAATTTGCACTCACATGAAGTGGTAATTGTCTTGTGATGTCGGGAACGGGCTTACAGATGCCTTTTGGAAATTGCTGACGAGGGGATGGGCTTAAAGGTGTCATCTGATGGAGTGTCGATCGTGTAAGATATTCCTTAGTGAGAGCTTACATACCTGTTGTTGAGGAAGATTCCGCTGGGGAAGGCTGATATTTGTTGAGAGAAGTAGAATTTTAGGAACTTCGTCGTCCGTTATTCTGTTGGTGAGTCGTCTCTGTTGATATTTAGAAATTTTGGTCGTCCGTATTCAAATGGGGAATCATCTCTGTTGAGATTTAGAAACTCGTCCGTAATTCAACTGAGGAAACATCTCTGCTGAGATTTAGGAACTCGTTCGTAATTCAACTGAGGAAACATCTTTGTCGATATTTAGGAACTCATCCGTAATTCAACTGAGGAAACATCTCTGCTGAGATTTAGGAACTCGTCCGTAATTCAATTGAGGGAACATCTCTATCGAGATTTAGGAACTCGTCCGTAATTCAACTGAGGAAACATCTTTGTCGAGATTTAGGAACACGTCCGTAATTCAATCGAGGAAACATCTCTGCTGAGATTTAGGAACTCGTCCGTAATTCAACCGAGGAAACATCTCTGTCGAGATTTAGGAACTCGTCTGTAATTCAACTGAGGAAACATCTTTGCTGAGATTTAGGAACTCGTCCGTAATTCAACTGAGGGAACATCTCTGTCGATATTTAGGAACTCATCTGTAATTCAACTGAGGAAACATCTCTGCTGAGATTTAGGAACTCGTCCGTAATTCAACTGAGGAAAAATCTCTGTCGAGATTTAGGGACTTGTCCGTAATTCAACTGAGGAAACATCTTTGTTGAGATTTAGGAACCCGTCCTTAATTCAACCGAGGAAACATCTCTGCTGAGATTTAGGAACTCGTCCGTAATTCAACTGAGGAAACATCTCTGCTGAGATTTAGGAACTCGTGCGTAATTCAACCGAGGAAACATCTCTGTCGAGATTTAGGAACTCGTCCGTAATTCAACTGAGGAAACAACTCTGTCAAGATTTAGGAACTCGTCCGTAATTCAACTGAGGAAACATCTATGCTGAGATTTAGGAACTCGTCTATAATTCAACTAAGGAAACATCTCTGCTGAGATTTAGGAACTCGTCCGTAATTCAACTGAGGTAAAAGCTTCATAGCTTGAATTTTGTGAGAATCTTTCCTGAAAGGTAAAGGTTAGCTGTATGTAATGCATGATATGTATCAAGTGATGATGTTCTCAAAATAAATGAGATTGTGCTGTATGATGTGTATATGCATGCGTCATGATGTATGGAAATGTGATGTTTTTATCTGAGGAAAATAAATCCCGGATTATTGCTGGAGAAAAGAAATGAATTCTTCGTTTCCGCTGGAGATAGTGGATGAAGATGTTTGTGAGAATAAACCTGCAGGAGAGGATAATTCCGCTGGGGAATAAGCTGATAAGAGAATGACTCTGTAGGGAGGAGATGCTCTGCTGAGGATTCCGTTGATAAATCCAGCTGGGGATGAATTACCGTTGCTGGTGATAATAAAACCTGGTGGGGATTGAATTTCCGTTTGTGAGAGGAATAAACTCCACTGGGGATGATTTTCCAGTTGCGACTTCACGGGGAATAACCTTTTAGACTCTACTGGGGACAATCTTCCAGAGTCTACTGGGGATGAATTTTTAAAACTCCACTGGGGATATTTTTTATACTCCACTGGGGATTTATTATTTTTTCAGTGCTGATGGTAGATAAACTCTGCTTTGGGGAGAATATTACCGATTCATTCACAGTTGCGAGTCTCATCTGGGGAGAGCTAACACCACTATCTTTCTATTTACTCTACGGGAAATGAATGTACTTTCAATCATTTCCTCCAGCTAGGTTTATCCTTGTACCTGGTGGACAGAGCAACTTGTACGGTTTGGACATTTCTCGTTTGCCCCTTGTTTATGATATTACAAGTAATTGTCTTTTGTTTCGCATGTAAATATTCATGAGCAACAATTAATGTCAAATGCATATATCAAGAATGAACATTGGACGTTCTCGCAAAACAAAACAGAAAAAGGAAAACATTTTGAAATTTCTTTTGCAAAAATGACTTGTATTGATTTTGAAGTTAGCCTGTAAATATGCGTTTTTGTACAAGAGGTTGACGTCCTAGTAAGAGAACACCGCCGAACAAATAGAATTTATACAATTTGTGAAAAACAAAGAAAAACAGCTATGTGAACAATCCCACTGGGTTCCAACTCTGATATTGCCTTTATGTTCTCGAGCATCTCATCACTTGCTACTTGGTTGAAGGTGGATCAGACTGATTGGTGTCGTCCGAGCTTGATAGTCGATATTGAAGTATGGTTGCAAGGTGATCCAATGAGACATAATGTTACGCTTTAATCCCTAACTTTTTCCTGGACCTCCCTTTCGCGTTTTCAGTCCACCGGGATACCCTTTTTTGCCCAAGCCGCCTTTTCAGGTTTTCTACTTGCCGAGTGTACATATTTTTTTCATTTTCATCCCTTATTTTTGCCCGAACCCTTTTGGTTCGTTGGGAAGACCTTATTTTTTCCTAGGCCAATCAACCTAGAGGGTCTTTGATTATGCGTAGTATCTTTTCACTATGTCTGCATTGACGGGGTGAGGAAGGTCGTCACCATCCATGGTGGTTAGAATCATAGCTCCTCCTAAGAAAATGTTCTTAACCACAAATGGCCCTTTGTAAGTAGGGGTCCATTTTCCCCTGGGATCACCTTGTGGCAGTATTATACCCTTGATAAATAGGTCCCCAGCTTGATACTCTTGTCCTCTGACTTTCTTGTTAAATGCCTTGATCATTCGCTTTTGATACGTCTGACCGTGAAAAATAGCAGTAAGTCTCTTTTCATCGATTAAGTTCAGCTGATCAAGCCGGGTCTGGATCCAGTCATCTTCGCTCAAACCTGCATCCTTCATAATCTGAAGAGAGGGTATCTGAACTTCAATAGGTAAGACGGCCTCCATGCCATAAACCAAGGAATATGGTGTTGCCCCTGTTGACGTCCGCGCTGAGGTACTGTACCCATGAAGAGCAAAAGGTAACATCTCGTTCCAATATTTGTATGTCACTATCATCTTCTGCATAATCTTCTTGATATTTTTATTAGCCGCTTCTACAACCCCATTCATCTTCGGCCGGTAAGGAGAAGAGTTGTGATGCTGTATCTTGAACTGCTTGCAGAGCTCGGTGATCATCTTATTATTTAGATTTGTACCATTGTCCGTAATGATCCTCTCTGGTACACCATATCGACAGATCAAATTATGCTGAATTAACCGTGCTACGACGTTCTTGGTTACTGTAGCAAAGGAAGCTGCTTCAACCCACTTCGTAAAGTAATTAATTGCTACCAAGATGAAACGATGCCCGTTGGACGCAGTAGGTCTGATCTCACCAATCATATCGATGCCCCACATTGCAAAAGGCCAAGGTGCTGTCAATACATTCAAAGGTACTGGAGGTATTTGTACTTTATCAGCATAGACTTGACACTTATGACAGGTCCGAGAATGCTGATAACAATCGGCTTTCATGGTGGACCAATAAAATCCTGCCCGAAGGGTTTTCTTCGCCATGGTGTGTCCACTGGAATGAGTTCCGAAAGTACCTTCATGCAACTCGGCCATGATCCTTTCTGCTTCATTCTTATTCACACATCGCAGTAAATTCGAATCATGGTTACGCTTGTAAAGGATACCATTAATGATGAAGAACTTCACCGCGAACCTCCTCAAAAACTTCTTATCATTGACAGATGCACCCTCGGGGTATTCCTGAGTCTCAAGATACCTCTTTACCTCGTGAAACCAGGGTTTATCTTCCACTTCTTCAGTCTCAATGTCACAACAATGTGAAGGTTCGTCCAACCTCTCAATGGTAATCTAGGGAGATTCATTGTCTCATCTGACCTTGAACATAGAAGGCATCGTAGCTAGCGCGTCCGCCAACTGACTCTCCTCTTTAGGTAAATGTTCAAAGGTTATCTCCTCTAAGTGTGGAAGCAAAGTCAATACATACTCCTTGTAAGGAATAAGATTAGGGTGTTTTGTATCCCACTCGCCTTTGATCTGACTGATCCCGAGAGCGGAATCTCCGAATACGCTTAAGAACCTAATCCTTAGGTCAATAGTTGCTCGAAGACCCATAATGCACGCTTCATACTCCGCCATGTTGTTGGTGCAGTTGAAACATAGTCGGGTGGTGAATGGAGTATGAGAGCCTTCAGGAGATATGATCACGGCGCCAATTCCATTACCCAAAGCGTTAGAAGCTCCATTAAAGTACATAGACCATCGGGATACTTCCTAGGGTCCTTCATCCGGTCCAGGTGTCTCACAGTTAGTCACCAACATGATGTTTTCATCCGGAAACTCGAAGTTCATAGATTGGTAATCGTCCACTGCCTGATGTGCCAAATGATCCGCCAACACACTTCCCTTGATTGCTTTTTGGGTTGTGTATTGGATTTCGTATTCAGTCAAGATCATCTGCCATCTTGCTATTCTTCCAGATAAGGCAGGCTTTTCGAAGATATACTTGATTGGATCCATCTTTGATATCAATAGAGTAGTGTGAGTCATCATATACTGTCTCAGCCGGCGAGAAGCCCATGCCAAAGCGCAATAAGTTTTCTCAAGCAACGAGTATCGGGTCTCGCAGTTAGTAAACTTTTTGCTAAGGTAGTAAATGGCATGCTCTTTTCGGCCAGACTCGTCATGCTGCCCCAGCACGCACCCCATTAAATTATCGAGTACTGTCAAGTATAAGATCAAAGGTCTCCCTTCAACTGGAGGCATCATAATAGGTGGCTCTTGGAGATATTCTTTGATCCTTTCGAAAGCAGCCTGACATTCATCGTTCCATCTTACCACTTGATCTTTCTTCAGTAACTTGAAGATCGGTTCACAAGTAGTAGTCAGGTGTGAGATGAATCGGGCAATATAGTTCAGACGTCCAAAAAAGCCTCTGACTTCTTTTTCCGTTCGGGGAGCCGGCATTTCCTGTATAGCCTTCACCTTGCAGGATCCACTTGAATACCTTTATCACTTATGACGAAACCCATCAACTTACCAGATCTTACCCCGAAGGTGCACTTGTTCGGGTTTAACCTCAGTTTGTACAATTTCAACCTGTCAAATAGCTTCTGAAGATGGTCAAGATGTTCCTCCTCAGTCTAGGATCTTGCAATCATGTCATCAACGTATACCTCAATCTCAAGATGGATCATGTCGTGGAACAGAGCGACCATGGCGCGCTGATACGTTGCCCCAACATTCTTCAATCCGAAAGGCATGACCCTGTAGCAAAAGGTACCCCATTGAGTAACAAAGGCTGTCTTCTCCATATCCTCGGGAGCCATCTTAATCTGATTATAACTGGAGAAACCATCCATAAAGGAGAAGACCTTAGGTTGTGTGGTGTTGTCAACCAGAACGTCGATATGAGGCAGGGGGAACTCATCCTTGGGGCTTGCCCTGTTCAGATCCCTATAGTCAACACACATTCAAACCTTACCATCTTTCTTCGGCACTGGAACCATGTTGGCCACCCACTGTGGGTAAGAAGTAACTGCTAGAAAACTGGCATCAAATTGTTTCATAACCTCAGCCTTGATTTTCTCAGACATCTCTGGGCGTATTCGATGAACTTTCTATTTCACTGGAGGACAGTCTTCCTTGGTGGGAAAGCGGTGAACCACAATATCGGTATCCAACCCAGGCATATCTTTATAAGACCAGGCAAAGATCTCAACATAGTCACGCAACATCTGAATTAACCGTTGCTTAACACTAGACTCCAGATTTGCACCGATTTTGACCTCTTTCTTGTCTACCTCTGTACCCAGATTTACTGTTTCCACTGGCTCTTCATGCGACTGTATGACCCTCTCTTCCTGAAGTAACAGTCTAGCAAGTTCAACAGGCATTCACAATCATCCTCACCTTCGTCCTCGGCTTGGTTGATCGGACTTTCGAAGTCATAACTGGCAGTAGTAGAGTCGTTATCAGTGGGATCCAGAGTGGATGTAGACCTGTATATGTGAGTGTGTGTAAAATAGCTGTTTTGCAAGATAGAAAACAAAAAACAAGGAGCGCAAAATTCGTAATGCAAGAAAAATGTCTAATGCTTTTATTGATGATATATGGAAATGACACATAATAAGCCCTCAAACAAAGCCACGGTGTCTCGGGTAAGGCACCGGGCTATAAAGTTTAAAATTGTCTGTTACAAATCCAAAACAAAAGTCTATTACTGTGTAATAAAAGAAATTGGCACGAAGTCCTTTGCCGTCCAATTGCTTAATCCTCCGTCGGTAGTCGGGTAAATCCAGCTATCAATATCAAACTCTTCTTCATCATCTCCAATTGCATTTACTCCTGCGTCATGTTTAGGCATTGGAGCCGTTATGACATTAGGCTTTTCAGGCGCCTTAAACTCGATCTCCTTAGCATCAATCAGATCTTGTACCTTACTCTTCAAAGCCCAGTAGTTATTTGTATCATGCCCCGAGCTATCAGAATGATAAGCACAGCGGGCGTTCGGATTATACAACGGTGATGTGGTGTTGGGATTCTTTGGAGCCTCCTTTGGAATCACCAAGTTGGTCTTTAACAACTGCGGCAGTATTTGAGACAGGGTCATACTGAGCCGAGTAAACTGTCTTTGCAGCCTCTCTACTCTTTGCTGATTGTTGCGTTGTGGGGCAACAATTGATCTTGATATAACCACCGCATTGACTGCTAGACGACGCTCAGGAAGGTTTTGGCTCCTCGAGCTGTAAACTTCAATAGATTCCTTCTTGAAAGGCTTCTTCTCTGTGCTTGACGAAGCACCTTTTTGTATTTTACCGCTCTTGATATCGGCTTCAACCCTCTCCCCAGTCATAATCAACTCAGTGAAACCAGACGATGAACTTCCGATTAAATGATTGAAGTACAGACCAGACAAGGTCCCAAGGAACATATCCACCAACTCCCTATCAACCAGAGGGGGTTATACCCTTCCTTCAAGATCCCTCCATTTCTAAGCGTAGTCCTTAAAACCTTTGCTCGCACCCATGGACATACCCTGAAGTTGGGGACGCGTGGGAGCAAGGTCGGCATTATATTGGTACTGCTTGTAAAAAGCAACAACAAGGTCCTCTCAATTACGGACGTTAGCTCCTTCTAGTTAATAGAACCATTCAAGTTGAGTCCCTGACAGACTATGTTGAAAGAAATGAACCCAGAGGTTCCTATCAGCAGTATATGGTTGCATCTTTCTAACATATGAGTGGAGGTGTAACTTCGGGCAGGAGACCCCGTCGTACTTAGCAAAGACAGGAGCTTTAAACTTGTGTGGGATCACCACCCCAGATGCCAAGCCTAAATATTCGAAATCTAACCCAGGTATCTTCTGGATCTCCATCGCGCTTAACCGGTCTTCGAGTTGCTTATACCTGTCCTCGGCAGGAGGATACTGGTCTTCATTAAAGTCAGTGTCATTGTCAGAAACCACAGGGCTAGGAGCCCTCCTTTCTTCCTGATTCTCTCCCCCTCCAGATGAGTGAGACAAATCGACTTCCTCTCGCAACCTGTTCCCAAATCTGTGGCCCATATTCAGGAGGACCATCTTCTTCCTCTTCTTCTTCTTCTTCTTCTTCTTCTTATACTTCAAGATAAGAGTCTTCAAATCTTTCTGCCCCTTGGCCAGGTTCATGAACATTTCCTGGAACTGAGCATTTTGAGCTTGAAGAGCCTTAATAGCTTGATCAGTGGATGTTTCAGAAGACATGATTGCTAAAATAAACAACGAAGAAGATGAGAAACCTATAAGGGTACCTGTAATGAGGTGCATGGGAATGGAATGCATATGATATGATTTCATAGACTTTGGGAGATTCAAATTCGTAAACCAAAATGAAACACACTTTTATTAGATTAAATAACTTGAAACAATGTTTGACAAATGCCTTTAAGGCGTTACAAAGAGAAAAACTGAAAAGTAAATCAAAACTAGAAATAGCAAAAGACATCAGCGCTCCCATGGTCGTTTTCCTTGCGTGCTGACATAGTCGTTGAGAACCCTCTCATTCTCCAGCTGCCTTGTAAGCTTCAGGATCTTCCGTTCCTGTTCATGATACTTCTCTCTGTAAGTATCCCGTTCTTACCTTAGCTGGATCCAAGACCTCTTTAATGCCCCAATGTCAGTAGGCATGTAAGGATGGATGACCGTACAAGGAACCCCTCCTTCATCAGCCTGCTCTACAATCACCGGTAAGACAGCTTCGTATGGCATCCCCAGCTTTTGAGCCTGGGCTCGAACCCACCGTAGATACTGTTGCATTGGGAGAGAAGTCTTCATTCCTAGCTCATGCGGATCAGACCTGTTCACCCTATCCCAAGCTCGTATAAATCTGCGGCGATGTCCCTCAACATCTCCCTAGAAGTCAAAGACAATGCTTGGAAGCAGCAGCTCATGAGGACCGTCCCTTCGAGCTCGTCCAAACTGTCGTAAGGACAAACAAGGATTATAGGTGATCCCTCCTCTAATTCCAAGTAATGGAACATTGGGGTATTCCCGACAACGATCAATAACAGCTACTTCTTCCATGTCTTTAGTGCTCCAGATGATGTCCGTATGAGCAAGGGACATAATTCTGTAGGCCCAACCCATGCCTTCCTCGTTCTTCAAAATAGATTTGGGGAGGTGAGAAATAAACCACCTCTCCAGCAACGGTGCACAACACATAAGGGTTCCCCTTTTCCGAGCAGTACGGGCATAAAGAGCATGCAGACACTACTACGGAAAAGGGCTTTTAAAGCGCTTATTTTGGCCTTTAAAAGCGCTTAAAAGCGCTTTAATAGCTGGCGCTGGCGTAGGTAACAAAAGCGCTTCTAAAAGCGCTCTGGTAGACCCCCCCTTTAAGAGCGCTTTCCTGGAAAAAGCGCTCTGGTAGGACCCCCTATAAGAGCGCTTTCCTGGAAAAAGCGCTCTGGTAGGCCCCCCTATAAGAGCGCTTTTCCAAAAGCGCTTTTGTATGCTGCGTTTTTTTTTAATTTTTTATGCTTTTTTACTGGTCTTTGGCAGCGCTTTTACTAAGAAGCGCTTTAGTAGGTGGACCTTTAAGAGCGCTTTTTAAAAGCGCTGTCGTTTCTAAATGAGGTATTTTTATGTGCAGCCTATAATTTAATCCTCCCAGTCGACCTGTAATGTTTTCGACCTGTAATATTTTCGACCTGTAATATATTTTTGACCTGTAATATATTTTCGACGCTATTATTTCAGCCATCAGTAAGACAATATATATACTAATATAATACCATTATAATATCCAAAATTATATATATACATCATTACATCAATAATATTATAGTTCAAATCGACACAAATCCTACATGAAAAATTGCTTAATATAATATTGACACAAATCTTCTTTAATTTCTTCCAACTTAAGCTTCGGGTACCCAGCAGCACGGAATTCGTCAAGGTACTACAAAACAAAAACATAATATAAATGATATATTTAGTTAAATGTAATAAATTATATGAAATTATCTTAAGTTATAAATTCATACCGTGAGCGGAATCTCTAATTGATTCGCCTGAAGGATTTCTTTCATGAACCTCAAAACAAAGTATCCGCAATCATGACTGTTTCGCTGTTGCGGACACTACATAATAAAACAAATAAGATTCTATAGTTGTCTTGTTTTACCAAGTAGCATAAATATTATAAGCAAAATTGTGAAAAGTAATGTACCTGCACTTGGATCCAAGTGATGTTGTTTGATTTAGTCCGGGATACCTGTGCGTCCCGTTGACTACGGAACACTTGTATTGATCTAATTATTAAATATATAAAAGCATATGTTTAGATCAATCCCACAAATAAGAAAATATATAAATATACACGAATATATATTTAGAACGATCCCACTTACAAATCAACGATTTCCTTCATAGCCGGATAATTGGTCCATTCACCATTTACCGAATTCAGATAATACACGACTTCTCTTATCGGGTTGATAGCAAGCAGCAACCAGTGTGCTCTATAAATTAAAACAATAGGTTATATGAAAATTTTGCTATACACAAAAGAAACAGAGATTAGATGAACCAAGAATGAGAAACTAACCCTACTGGTCGGGTATTATACGCCCAAAGATGCAGACTTTCTGTATTGCCGGTGGACATGAATCTATCTACTAAGCGCTGTCTAACTGATTCCGGTTCCGAAGCAATTGTCATTCCGCTGCAATGGGCGGAAGAGACGAAACGGAATCTGTTAGACAATGCAGTCCCGCGCAACACTCTGTCATACAACAACCTTAAATAAAAACATAATAAACATTAGATTATTTTCATTGAAATGTGTAAATAAATTATATTGTGGGACTAATTAAATAATATATCGGATGAGTGAATATTACCGGATGTATGAGTGCATATTACTGACGCCTAGTTGATCATGCCTAAAAATCTCTTCCAAGTCATCAATTGTAATATGTGACGGGAATTCAATACCGAAGACACTTTCATCCATGTTGATTTCACGTAAACCACCATCCTTCAAATCGGACATATCAACCATTGTTGCGAGTGTCGAACGGTATCGAGGCACAAAAGCACCGCCTTTTTTTGCCGCTTGCTTCGGAGGACCAGTGGGTGGTACGCTACGAACCTGCTGCGTCACTTGTTGTGACTCCCGAGCGGATGCCTAAAAATCATATAAGTTAGGTAAAATATAAAATCATGCAGATTTAGATTCAGACTATATATTAACACTTTAAATGTACCTCTTTTAGTGATGCAACAGACTCCTCCTCCTGTAAAATCCCTTTACCCTTAATTGCGGGTTTTATAGGAGCAGTCTAAAATTAAAATGTAAAAAATAATTAATAAACGGTTTAGAATTGACATTCGAAAACTAAATGATTCATAATCGTTTTCAGTATACCTCATCACTAATGGTAATGAGCTCCGAGGGCCATGCAACAAATGATCCTATTGCATCTCGCAGCAATGTCGTCTCTGAGACCATGTCAGGTACCGGTAGAATCGCATCACGATCTAATACAACATCCACCGATACTTTCAGGTGTCCATCCGGGAGCGGTCTGTGGTGAAGTAAATCTCCCGAAGTGTTGTGCACTTTTCCCTTGCCAACTAGTCGATAATTCGGTGACGATAAGTATAGTTGGCAAGATGAAATGCCCTAAACAAATAGAAAATATAAAGTCATTATCATTAATAAAATAGAACAGTTTATAAGGAAAAAAACTTATAATTACCTCGGGAAATTTCTTTTGATAGTTGATACTAGCCTTATCACTAGTTTCTCTCACCGATGAAGTGTTGCAATTTTCTCTCATATACATATCTTTATCTCTTTGCAATTCAGAGACCTGTGCTTGCAATTCCTGCAACTTTTGCAACACTTCTTCATTGGTAAGATTTGATCTTCTCCTAGAACTCTTATAAAAAGAGGTTGGAGTCACACCATGACCCTTACCCCTCACCCGACCGGGATACTCGGGAGCATCTAGTACTCTACTAAGTACGCTCTCCTCACCGGTGGATGCCGATTGCGACAAGGTCTCCTGTAATTCATTTACATTTAAATAATTATTAGTGGAGATAAAAAATCATTTATATATTAAAAAACATTTGATTTAATTAAAGACACAGTATTATACTTACACATTCAGTATAAACTCTCTGAACATCGGGATCGACAGCTTGATTCTTGCCCACACGAGCTTCCTTCCACAACACATGTACAGGAAGTGAAGCTTCCTCACTTTTAGTCTCCTCTAACTATGCATTGACACAAACGATAAAATCGTCAATTAAAACATGCACATGTAGACAATTAATTAAAACGCATTTCTATTTACTTACAATTTTATCCTCTAAGCGTGCATATCCCAAACGCCCTTTTTTGTATGGATACGCGGGTTTGGATGCTCTCTCACTATTCGTGGCACTCTTTTTCTGAAAAGCTTCATCTCTTTGCTTTACAAACTCAGCCCAATCTGCTTCATCAATGAAGGTCGCATACTTTGTTGGCCGTCCCGGTGCCTCTTCAAGAAATTTTCCATCTTTATCCTTAAGATAGGTGTTTGTCAAAAAACTTTTCCACCCTCTATATCTTTTGCCGGCCAAACTAAGTATGTAGCTTTTACGTTCATCTGGTATCTCAAAAGTCCTCTGCAAAAAAACGTACGCATAGTGTGTTAGTATAAGTAATTTAAACAATTTATCGTCAAGATAATAACAACAATTAACCATATATGATATATACCTGAAGCTCTTCCCAAATCGCTTGTTTTTTCTCCTCCAATTCTAAATTTTTCGTTTTCGATTTCCAGGTAGCTACGGAGACCGGAATATGCATACGGACAAGTGTACCAATATAACTTGTCAACTTTGCAGAATTAGGACCAATTGGTTGTTTATCAGAATTCCATTCCAATCGGTATACTAATCCTTGGTCTCTATGTCGAATGATTCCCTTCATAATAGTGATGCCTCGTGCAACCTCTTTTGCTTCAGTATCAGGTGGAGCATTTGTATCCGAAGCAACTCTTTCTTGTGAGTTTTCTTGTGAGTTTTCAGGTGGGTTTTCAGGTGGAGCATCTCTATCTGGAGCCATTGAACCTGTATCAAACAAACTAAAGCACATTAGTACACTATTAACACTAACTTTATCACTAACGTCTCTTTCTTTTCTTGGTAGGATTGTGTACTACGCGTCTCTTAACAATGCGGACGGTTGGATTGATCCAAATACCCTCATTATGATCATTTCTAATACAAGATTCATTCTTATTGTGATCGTTTCTTGTACAAGATTCAATGCCAACACCAATATCACCTTGATCTTCAATTTTTTCATCAACTATTTTGTTAGATAAAAGCACTATAGACCATTTCGTACTTGTCGGATCATTGACATAGAACACTTGTTTAGCTTGAGAGGCTAGAATGAAAGGCTCATCTTTGTACCCTACCCTATTGAGATCCACTTGCAAAAATCCTGACTTATCCATTCGTACGCCACTATTATTTTCAACCCACTTGCAACCAAATACAGGAATCTGAAACTTCGCGTAATCAAACACCAAAATGCGCTCGATAACCCCAAAATATGACAAATTTGCAAATTTCGGATTTAAGTCATTCGCACTTGATATGTGCATAGCTTCAGCTACCAAGGTAACACCACTATTTTGCATAGTACTTTTATCATCCTTTTCTTTGGTATAAAATGTGTATCCATTAATTGCGTATGCGCTATAAGAAAGCACAATTACAGATGGACCATAGGCTAAACATCTCAACCTTTCTGTTACTGAAGCAGGATCTGAACGATACTTTGAATAAATATGATCTCTAAACCACGGTATGAAACTTCGATTGTGCTCTCGTACTATCCAGTTCTCATTTCTATTTGGATTTAAATCTCGGAGAACAACTTTGTGCATTTCAACAAACGGCTCAACCTCAATCTCATTGTGCAGAACATACAAGTGCACTTGATCCCGTTCGACCATTGATACTGTCACAACTTTATTTCCAATTAGCCTTTTTCCTTCTTTTTTTTCGACAATATGAGATTTGGGGAGTCCAATTGATTGAACATTTGACAGATATTCAGTACAAAACTCAACCGCTTCTTCAGCAACGTATCGCTCGGCAATACAACCCTCTGGTCGACTTCTGTTTTTCACGTACCCTTTTAATATTTTCATATAATGTTCAGCAGGGTACATCCATCTCATATAAGCTGGTCCGCACAGTTGTGTCTCTTTCACAAGATGAACGACTAGATGAACCATTATGTCAAAAAACGAGGGAGGAAAATACATTTCAAGATCACATAAAGTAACAACTATCTCATTTTGCAATGTTGGTAAGATCGCGGGATCGACCACCTTACTGCAAATAGACCTGAAGAAGAAACACAGCTTAGTTATTGCGCTTCTTACTTTTTCTGGCAGAATAGAACGTATACCTATTGGTAAAAAATGTTCCATTATAACATGGCAATCATGCGTCTTCAAACTCTTTAACTTGAGGTCTTTCATGGACACAAGTCTTCTAATATCTGAAGAGTAGCCTTCTGGAACTTTTACTTCACTGAGGAACTTACACAATGTTTTCTTCTCCTTTCTAGATAGAGTGTAAACAGCAGGTGGCAGATATGTTCGTCTTCCTTTCGTCACGGGCCCCAATTCAGTTCTCATCCCCATGTTTACCATGTCATTCCTTATGTTAACGCCATCCTTAGACTTTCCTTGTATATTGAGTAGCGTACCTATAACGCTGTCAAATACATTTTTTTCAATATGCATAACATCCAGGAAATGTCTTACGTACAACGACTTCCAATATGGAAGTTCAAAGAAAATTGACTTCTTCTTCCACCCACCCTTGACAATTGAATGTGCAAAAGGCTTGCCAAACTGAGTGCTCACATCTTTCACCTTTTCAAAAATTTGATCACCTGACAAAAAAGGCGGGGCTGTACGATGTTCGGCCTCTCCATTGAATGCTTTTCTCCACCCACGGTAGTGATGATTAGAATTTAAGAATCTACGATGGCCGAGAAAGACATTCTTCTGACAAAGCGCCAATCGTGTCGTATCGGTTTCATCTTCACAAACAGGACACGCCTTTTGACCCTTGTTGCTGTACCCGGATAGATTTCCGTATGCTGGAAAATCATTAATTGTTCCAAACAACATCGCCCTCAAGTTGAAACTTTCTTTCCTATACCCATCGTAAACCTCCACACCTCTCTCCCACAAAAACTTTAAATCTTCGATTAAGGGTGCCAAGTATACGTCTATGTCATTCCCTGGTTGTTTAGGCCCAGAAATTAGCATAGATAACATCATGTACTTACGCTTCATACATAGCCACGGAGGTAAGTTATAAATCATAAGAATCACAGGCCATGTGCTATGCGAGATACTTTGAATACCATGCGGGTTCATTCCATCAGTAGACAATGACAACCGAAGGTTTCTTGCTTCTTTTCCAAATTCAGGATATTCAGTATCAACTTTACTCCATTGTGGTGAGTCTGCCGGATGTCGCAACTTTCCATCAATAATTCTTTCATCTGCATGCCAAGTCAAGTGTCTTGAATCGGTCTCACTACGATACATGCGTCTAAATCTCGGAATTATAGGAAAATACCATAAGACTTTAGCAGGAGACAACTTTTTCTTATATCGAGGGGCACCACATTTAGGACACTCATTCAACGCTGCATACTCGTTTCGAAACAAAACGCAATCGTTTGGACATGCATGTATCTTATCATAGCTCATTCCAATAGAAGACAACATCTTTTTGGCTTCATACGTTCGATTGGGACGAACATTATCCTCTGGTAGCATATCTTTCATAAGGGCTAATAACTCTGTGAAACTTTTATCCGACCATCCATTGTCCGCCTTTAAGTTGTACAACTTTAACACCGCAGACAATCTTGTGAATTTTGAACAACCAACATACAACGGTTTCTCTGCATCGCTTACCAACCTCTCAAACATTTTGGGACAATCCGCAAGATCTTCTTCAAGCGCTTCTGCAATCTCTTCGACTCGATCACAATCGTATGTGTCTGTGCAATCGTCGTTTGAAGCATACTTCCTATTACAACTCGACTCAGCATTCCCGGTACTTTTCTCACCATGCATTGTCCAACATGTATAACTTTTATCAATTCCAAACCGTAGTAAATGAGATCCCAACTGATTCCCGTCAACCTTACCCCCGGCATAACAGCAACCCAAGCAAGGACACGGCATTCGAAGCGGGTCTTTGGAGTGCGCAACCGCAAACTCAACAAATTCCCATACCCCTTTCTCGTACTCTTTCGACAATCGGTTTGAATTCATCCATGTCTTATCCATGTCTTAATTAAGCTAAACAAAAACGGTCAAACTTTCACTCTTCACAAGTAACCCCTATGGCGAATTCAATTCACAAAGTTAGTAAGTACCTCACTTAACGATAAACGAAATTGACATCATGAATATTCCACATGCATGTCGAAATAATGAGTATTACTTAATATAATCTAAAAGTAAAATATTATAATTTAATTACATTACTTTTCTTTCTTAATAATAAATAGATAAATATATGAAATTAAAATTGTAAGAAATCTCTTTTAAATAAAAAGATGTTTTAAGTTTGAACTTAATTTTTGATAGTCTTGTTTGAAATTTTTATTGTATGTGTAGTAGATGTGTCAACAAATATCAAAATACAATGACTAAAATTATGAGTCCACGAGGAAAGATGATAATACAATTTATATGTAATAATTACTATTCTAAGCAAACAAGAGCTTTGTTTGAAAAATGTTTTGAACATAAAAAAATATAAAGTAAAAATAACAATGATAGAAAGTTTTTGGGGGGTTAGGATGTAATTAGTGATTACTATGATTACAGTTATATCAATATCAATTATACACATTTTATCCCTTAATCCATATTTTCACTTCACTATACAAACTCAGCATTTAATTTCAGCAGATTCACACTCTTAACTATACAAACTCAGCATCTAAGCTTACTACTACTAAGCCATATGCTGGATGTTAAACAATATCTAAAGAGCAATATTAGAGACATTGATTGATCTATCTATTTCAAGCATATTGAAAAGAAATTCAAAAAAAGATATATAATATAATGATATTCACCAAAAAAGATATATAATATAATGATAGGCCAGTGGAATTGCAGATAAGGGTAGGATCAATACTGAAGAAGGTTCATATTTTGAAGGCAGGGTGTTCGAAGAGAGTGAAAAGTAAAGGGATATATAAGGCTTATATGCCTGGGAGAAGTGGAAGCAATGATGTGGGATTGAAGAGTTTGTTGTATTACTATGATGAGACTTGTCAACCTTATATATGGATTCATGATGTAGGGGGTGGTTCTTTGAGGATGGTGAAACAACAGTATGTGAGTCTTGAGGATTTGAGGGAGTGTTGTGAGTTTAGGATCTTGAGGGATCAACATAAGGGTTGCATTTCGGTTTGTAAGAGAACTAGACCTGATTTATGCTGAATTTGAATGTCACACTATCTAGTCTACATTGTTTGTTATGGGTGGGAAATAACAGTTTCATTTCTTGATTTTCTGTTTTCTTTTATTGTGTGTTATGAATTGCAGAATATACATATCCATTGTCATGTTTGATTGTTTTATTATATGAATTTTCTTGGAGATATAATATAGGCCACATAGGTTATAATATTACCCATTATAAAAACAATGAAATAACAAGATGTATGTGATTACTGATCTAGGATTCTAGTTGATACTACTTTTCATTGTTCATGTATTGTTTAACAAAAATACAATGGCACCTGCTGGTTACTACAGCAAATACATTCCCTCCCCATTCTTGATGTTGTTTTGGAAGGCATGTCCATGACTTTCATAACTGGAATTCCTAAATTGCACAGATTCAAGGCCATCCTATTACTTCCACTACTAATAGGGGACTCATTTAAAATTAGAACAAAGTTCTATATAGACCGTCCCTAACACATAAATTATTAGCACATAACATAATTTGATCCTAAAAGCTAGAGAGAAATACACTCTCATGTCTCAAGCCTTTCCCAAGAGATCAACTTTGCCTCCCAATCTTACGACTGCTTGTAACCCATTATTATTAGTCAAGCTGTCATTGGGTGCGTGTGTTCCTGCCAGTTTTATTTACTTGATAGCCTCTTTTACCTCTTCTACTCCATCCACACTGCCACCCGTCCCTTTCACTAAAGTTATAACATTTCTTCTATATCTCTCCTTCATAGAATTGTTGAAATATCTCATATTCTTATCGCCTTCTTTCAAGTCTTAGAATACTTTCCTTTA
This sequence comes from Vicia faba, assembly GCA_948472305.1. Classification (NCBI taxonomy): domain Eukaryota; kingdom Viridiplantae; phylum Streptophyta; class Magnoliopsida; order Fabales; family Fabaceae; genus Vicia; species Vicia faba. The sequence continues at coordinate 365,372,545 of OX451737.1, read as the reverse complement.
AGTTTAACATACTTTTGTTTAAGTTTAGCGTGTTCCACAACTCTATTGATTTAAGTCTTAACATACATTCCTTTAAGTTTAGCGTATTCCATAGCTCACCCAAAAATTTATTCCTATCCGTTGCAATCTCCTCATTATCTTCAACAAAATGATCTACGAATAAGCCAACCAAATCATTTAGAATTTTCAATTCCTCATTCACATTCAAATTAATCCACTTGAAACTCTCTTTATTCCACTCTTTAATACGAAGTTTTCTGCACTTCAGCTTCTCATACATGATATAGTCTCCTCTTCCCTCCACATCAATTTTAGCCCATTACTCTAAAATGAAGGGCTTGACACCCTTATGATTATGCAATGTTGAATCTGAAAGGCATATCCCCCCCCAATCAGCCATCCCAGAATTTAGTCAAACAAGACAATGGTCTGAAATGTCTCTTTTTCCCACTTTTTGATCGATCACATTGCAATCCTCAATCAACTTACTTGAAATAAGAAATCTGTCAAATCTACTCATTACCTTTAAACCAAGTAAACCTTCCCCCTATACAAGGTATATCCACCAAGTTCATGTCTTCAATAAAATTTCTAACTCTTCCATATTTCTACTACTATGATTCTCCCCTGTGCCCAGTCTCTCCTCTCTATAAAAAACTTCATTAAAATTGCCTCATAAGCACCATTATTCATTAGTGCTTCTCTGTTTTCTATCCACCAAACTTCTCCATAAATTTATTCTATCAACCGTTGAACAAGCTGCATAAACATTAACAAAACTGTACACTTCTCCCTTCCACCCTACATTAATTCCTACAAACCCTTTACTAATGAAACTTAAATTAAGAGAAAGAGAATTTCTTCTCCAAAGGATTACCATACCTCCCGACGCTCCTCTGGAGTTACAAGTTATCCATTCCACCAACAACTTAAGTACTTGTGAATTTTAAGCTAGTATACACCTAAAATTAGGACCCGTAAATCCAACTTCATTTTCCTAACCCTCTAACATACCCTTAATTAGGAACAATCATGTAGAACATTTCACAAACAATTAATATGCAATATCTAAAACTAAGAAAAATGAGTAAGAATTCTTACCTCAAACCAAAGAAATGGAAAAAGTGAAATGAACTTTTAGATCTTTCCTCTAACAAGTAACAGCCAACCTTCAAAATCCCTTGGGTTTCGTTCTTGCTAACTGTTGAAGGGTTTTGTAATAACAAGAAACTATGAGAACGAAACCCTAATTAATGTAATAAAGTAAAGTAGTTAGAGTGGGTGATGATGAATCAATGTTGAGATGAAATTGAATGGGAAAGAAACAACACCTGAATGTAAATTACAGTTTGATGGGTTTTTTGGATGCAAATTACACCTGAATCAAAATTACAGTAGAATCAAACACTCTAGTCACGATTGTGTCGTTGATGCGAGGCGGGGGGTAATGGTGAGAGGACGACGAAGGGATGAACAGTGGATGGGAAGGGTCGACGAAGGGATGAACAGTGGATGGGAAGGGTCGACGAAGGTTCAAAGGTTGTTATGAAAGTGAGGACGACGAAGGATGAAGAGAGCTTGAATAGGAGCAGACGAATGGAGAAGAAGATGAACAACTGGGTTTCGTTTTTTGTATCAGCTGGGTTTAGAAATCTGATTGTAAATTTAGGGGTTTAGAAATTATTTAACTAACCTATGCCAGCGCTTTTAAACAAGCGCTTTCGTATCCCCCCCTATGCCAGCGCTTTTTAAAAAGCGCCTTCATATCCCCCACCTATGCCAGCGCTTTTATAAAAGCGCTTTCGTATCCCCCACCTATGCCAGCGCTTGTTAAAAAGCGCCTTCATATCCCCCACCTATGCCAGCGCTTTTAAAAAAGCGCTTTCGTATCCCCCACCTATGCCAGCGCTTTTAAAAAAGCGCCTTCGTAGGTTTCCCTTTTTTTTAATTTTGTTTTTTGTGAAGGCTATGGCAGCGCTTTTTCAATAAGCGCTTTCGTATCCCCCACCTATGCCAGTGCTTTTAAAAAAGCGCCTTCGTAGGTTTCCCTTTTTTTTAATTTTGTTTTTTGTGAAGGCTATGGCAGCGCTTTTTCAATAAGCGCTTTAGTAGAGGCGCTGGCAAAAGCAGTTTTTGGCGTAGTGAGAATATCACCCAAGATAGTAGGCACTGGATTACGGGACATGAAGATCTTGACTGTGTTCACGTCGACGAAAGAATCTGAATTAGGGAACAGAACCAAGCCATAGATGAGAAGTGCTAGGATGTCTTCAAATGCTTGAAAGTCCAAACTATCCCAAAACTGTTGAGCCTGATCAATCAAGAACTTAGCCAGGAAGCCTTTAACCCCACTCCGAGTCTCCCAGTTAGACATTACATCAGCCTTTGTCAGATGTAGGGCTGTAGCAATATCTTTTATCCTAGGAGCTATCTCCAAACCTGTAAATGGTGTATGCTCTAGAATATAAATACCAAGTAAATCAGAGAACTCCTCCAAAGTAGGGACCAACTGATAGTCCGGGAAGGTGAAGTAGTGATGCAATGGGTCAAAGAACTGGAACAAGACACTCACCATTTGTTCATCTAACTTGGAATTTACCAGGCTGATGAGATGACCATGTCTTCTGACAAAGGAAGAAGTATCAGGAACTTTAGAAACTAAATCTCTAAGCTGAGCCGGTATCTGTACGAAGCTGATGCGAATAGTATTTCTGCGCATAGATGCCATGATCTGCAAAACAGAACAAAGATGAATCCCCTAGGTCCTTGAAATGGGTTAGTCTAATGAAATATGCATGCAATATTATGATGCATGATGTAATGATAGAAACACACCACAAGTATCCACAGATAACAAACATGGTAAGGGCAAACAAGTCACACAATAGCCCTTAAATTTCAGGCTGGCATGGAGTTTAGGTATTACCCTCTTTCGGTTTAGTTAGTTCAACCTGTCCTAGTAATAGTAACCGGGTTCTAAAGGATATCAATATCACTGACCATCCTCGATCGGTCATAATTCCAGTTTAGCAACCTTTTCTTGTGGTCGGAAACATCGCGAGAGTGTGGTCTTAATGAGTGTAGTATACTGCAACTTTTCTATGGCCATGTTGGTCAATTATAGGTTCTAAGGTCAGTTGATGCTTAATGACCCCTTAGCATCCCCATACTCTCCTTGTTCCACCACAAGGGATATCGGTACTAACTAAAGTGTCACACCAACATAGCTACTGCTTCAACCGTATCGGTCTACGCGTACAGTTCCCTCACAGTCTATTGCTACTTACCTAAAAGGTATCCCCCAGATCCGGGTTAGAATTTATAGTAACTCCGATACAAGCCCACAAAGATAAAGCAAACAGATCAATCAATTGAAAACAATATAATGAACTATTCCTAAGGTACACCCCACTTATCTCTTCCCCAGCAGAGTCGCCAGTTCTGTGATAAGGTGGCAGAATCGGGACGTGGTTTCCCTATTTTGTTAAGGAATTTGCTGGTTTTCGTTTTGCGTTTGTGTTCACAAAATGTCGCGGTAAGCAAGAGTCGCCACCGACTTTTATTTTATCTAACAAGGAAAGGAAAAAAGCACAGAAAAATTCCTTTTTCGAGATATATCTGAGTACGGGGGGTAGATTATAGAAAGAGAAGGTATTAGCACCCTTTCTATCCGTAGTTATCTACGGGCTCTTAGGTACTTGCTCATCATTTTCAAAATTGTTTTCTTTGTGTTTGTGGGCTTTGAAAAGTTTTTTGTTTTAACTTCGACTTAACTCTTGCTTCTGTCTTCAAGAGTGTAATGAAGTGTTTTGAAAACTTAGTTTGTAAAGGAGTGTAAGTGTGAAAAATTTGTTTTGGATTGAGCAAGTACTTAAGAACTAATCTACCTACTCGAAAAAAGAATCGTTCTATGTTCGTTTCCTTTAGACAACGCTATCTCACTATTAGTGAGTAGGTAGCACCGTCGTTGGAGTTTTGAGGGTCAATTCGAAAGGTACGTACGGTCACTAAAGTAATGTTAGGACGACTTAGTAGTAACCCTAATGTCTTAGATCATTTGTCCGAGGCAACAATATCCGAGGCAACCTTTCCAAGGCAACTTTGATCTTTGGACAAAAGGACGACCACTAAAGCATCCTATACTTAATGACTGTTTACCGAAGGCAACCAAGTGAGACTGTGCCCTAGGAGTATGCATGTGCGAGTGATTCAGTTTCAGATTTATTTATCTTTGCACATTTAGGGTGATCTAACTATTTAAAATTAGACATACATTCTTGTCATGCAAACTCTATTATCAAACATCTAACAGTTAAATATTTGCAGAAATTAAAGTGCGGAATTTTAAACTAAGCTATTACAAGGCTTCGGGTATTTACATAGCCAAAAACAAACCCTTTGAAAATAAAAGCGATAAATGTAAAAGTCCTAATTAAAACTATTATAAACTGTGAGCAGATACAATAATTGGATAAAAATGAAACGCGCGAGAAAATTAGATCGAATGCGAAATTAGGGTTTTGGCCCTTCTATCCTAATTAAAAGAGAAAATTGTTTTTTGTTGTTTTTAATAAAAGAAATAAGTTTTTTTAAATTTAAATGCTAAATTAATTAGTTATTAAATTAATTAATGAAAATAATTAAATGACATATTTTTGTTTTTTGGTTATTTTTAGGAAAAAATAAAATGATTAAGTTAGTAATAAAAACCTATTGATTCTAATTAATTTTAATTATTTACAAAAGGAAATTAAAATTGTCTAATTAATTAAATCTAATTAAATTAATTAATTTATTGCTAAAAATAATATTCTAATTTTAATTGGACATAAAATATTTTTGGTGATTTTTTTATAAAAAGAAAATTAATTTGGTGGTTAGTAAAATAAATAGTAAATAATTTAAATGAAAATAAAAAAAAAATATAAAAGGATAGAGATGGGCCTGATCATTGGAGGTGCAAAGAGCAATTTTCGGGCCCATTAGTGCTGGAGTCTGTTTGACTTTCTTGATCCAGTATGATGCGTTTGACTTGGTCTAGGGTGTTCCTTCCTGGATGGCCATCAGATTTGGCCATCCAGCCACTTGGCATGATTAATGATGAAGACATATGGTGGATCTCCTGGCTTCGCATGCACTGAATCGCCTGAAATAAAACAACAAAATTGCAAATGCTGGAGGCAGGGATCGAACCCCTGACCTCCAGCCTCTAAAGCCTTAAGCACCTACGTGGCCACCACTACACCATTCTGTTTTGCTGTACATTAATGGAATAATAATAATAATATGTGTTGTACCCCAAAATTTGCCCTCCCATATTTCTCAAAAAATTTCAAGAAAAATTCACAAGTCCAACCCGGCGCATCATATTCAGGTGTTCTTTCGCCAAGATATCTCTGATAACATATTATCAAATTCAGGTTCGGCTCAAGAGTCAATTCTTTAAAGAAGGTATCCGAATGTGTGAGTTTTCTCGAAGAAATATGGTGAAAAAAGTGTGCTGAAAGTGCAGTTTTTACGCGCTAAAAAATTCATAACTTGAAGATCGTGGCTCGTTTTGAACCCGTTCCGGTGGCCAAAATTCCGTCTTGACATTATCTACGTTTTCATCTCTCACGGCTGGAAGCCAATTTCGATCAGAAGGTCTTCAAAAATGTGGATTTATCAAGTATTTTTGCACAGAAAATTTGTGACAGAAGTTTATTTGCGTCATGTTCAAAAAATCATAACTTGGTCGATTTTCATCGTATCGAGCTGGTTCTGGCGGCAAAATTTCACAAATTGAGTTGACTACATTTTCACATAAGGTATCGAGTTCGAACGGTGTTCAAAAGGCCTTCATTTTTTGCTCAGAGTGCGTGACACGCTGAAAATCCTGAATGCTGAATATTATTTCATCTGGGCCGAAACTTCGAAAATTCATAACTCGGTCAATTTTTATCGGATTGGGCTCATATTTTTACACAAGGTCCCTGACTCATAGATCTACAACTTTGCTTCAAAAGTCGAGACCAAATTATGCACCGATCAATACCAGTTTTTTATTGAAGAACGTGTCAGAGTCGACACTGAAGCCCAAAATAAGTTTGTCTGAGCTGAAACTTCAAAAATTCATAACTAATTCACCGTTTATCCGATTGAGTCGATTTTCGGACAGGAGTTAGTTCTTGATGCCGGCTACATTTTGTTTTCACATTTCAACTTCAAAAAATGCACTTAAGTCCCTGCGATTTAGCCTGGAAAGTGACGAATTCAAGTGAATATTGGAGGCCCAATTGCACATTCAAAGCCCATTTGCTTTACCCTAATTTCCACTATATAATCACCTTCTTGTCACACAAACCAGGAGGAGAAAAAGAGGAGGAAAAGAGGAGAAAAAGAGGAGGAAAAGAGGAAAAAAAGAAGGAGAAAAAGAGAGAAAAAAAGAAGGAGAAAAAGAGAGAAAAAAAAGAAGGAGGAAAAGAGAGAAAAAAAAAACCTTGCCACAACAAACTTTGAAATCCTTATTACAAATCCCTCTCTCACTACAAACAAGCCATCTCAGTTACAAACAAACATCTTATTACTTCTTCAGTAAGGGTAAGGCTGGCTTGATCTCCATGATACAAAGGGCATAAAAGCATTCATGTCACTACTTTTCCAGTAAGGGTAAGGTTGATTTGATCACCGTGATCAAAAAGGTATAATCATTCCTACATGCCATATTGTGCCTAAACATTAAATTTTTTCATATGTTGGTTTTATTTGAATTTTTATGATTTTATTTAATGTGTTCTTGAGGTTCAACACTGCAGATTTAGACAGGATCCCACGTTCATTAAGGAACGTTGAGGCCAAAAGGCCAAAAGCCAAATGACCAAAACAGAACATTTTATGCATGACACCAATACATGGCGAGGCAGACATTAAGCCAGACATTAAAGGAATGTTGAAGCCAGAACACAAATGGCCAAAAGCCAAAACGCAAATGGCCAAAAGGCAAATGGCCAAAGTAGAACAACTTATGCATGATGAGGCCAGAACACAAATGGCCAAACCACTCCAATTCACCTCCAAAAAGGGGACAGAAACCCCCCAAGGTATTGTATTTTCTTTCTTTTCCTTATTTTATTTATTTCAATTATTTCTTTTTTTAATTAATTCCTTTAATTTAACTCATTTTCATAAAATATAAAAAATAGTAAAAAACAGGAAAATCATAAAAATCAAAATGTTTATTTTATTAATATTAATTTCACTATTATTATTTTTGTAAATAAACTCTAAACAATTAATTAGATTAATTTAGGTTTCAAAACTTTAATATTTTTTTTAATAAATTAAATATGTAGAAATTAGGTTTTTTAACTTTTTCATCATTTTTTTAATAAATAATTTTCTCATCATTATTATTATTATTAATTACTAATTTATTTTGTAAATAAACATGTACATAAATTCTTTAGTAAATTAAGTTAAACTTTAACATTTTTCTCAAATAATTAAAAATAACTTAGAATTAGGGTTTCTTTTAATTTTAATTTTAATTTTCTTATTTCATAAATACAAAAAACCTAAAAAACACTTCTTTTATTTCAATAAATAATTAATTAATTTTTAATTTCAATTTAACTTCAAAAGGGTCCAACGCCCTCGTTTCCAATCTTATTTCAATTCGCGCGTTTTATTTCGTTTCTTTTAAATATTTATGTAATTCTCCCAAAGCCATGTAACTCGGACATTTTATATTTCTCGCACTTTAGTTCTTTATTTTTTGTCAAATCGGGTCCTGGATTTTAATTTGGCGATGTGGACCCGCGCCTTTGTAATAGTTTAGAACTTTTAATTTCCGCAACTTTTTAACTGTTAACAAATGCATGCAAGAATGAATGACAAAAATAAAAAATAAACGCATAGATCACTTTGACATGAACAAGATAAAAATAAATGAAAACGACACACAAATCACACACCACCCCTAGGGTACGCCTCATTGTTGCCTTGCCTCGAAAGGTGATCGTTGAGTAGAGGATGTCTTAGTAAGTCCTCATGATCCGGGAACCTGGCATGAGGGTAGCTTCTAAGGTGTCTTCCCATTGCTCTGGTGATCACCATGTCCCGAACCTCGAATTGACCCGAACACCTCCAACGGTGGTGCTACCTACCTCTCAATGGTGGGATAGCACTACTTTAAAGGACATCTACACAGACAAATTCCTTAGGGTAGGTAGACGACTCTAGATACTTGCTCTAAATTTCAAAACAAATCAAAACTACTTTTCACACTGACACATTTTCAAAAAGCTTTCGAAAGCATTTTTTTCAAACACTCTTGAGGACTGATACAAGAGTCGAACTGGAATTTTCAAAGAAACTTTTTAAAACCCACAGTTGAAAAGCAAACAAATCCATTTTTGAAAACACATTGAGCAAGTATCTAAGAGCCCATGGATAACCATGGATAGAAAGGGTGTTAACACCTTCCCTTTCTATAATCTACCTCCCGAACCGAGAGCAATCTCTTTAAGGAATTTTTCTGTGCTTTTGTCCTTTCCATTTGGAGAAAATAAAAGACGGTGGCGACTCTTGCTTCCGCGACATTTCGCGAACCAGCGTTAAACAGTCAGTTCCAGATCCACCGATCACAGAACTGGCGACTCTGCTGGGGATCAAATTTAAAGTGGGGTGTACCTTAGGATTAAGATCACTGTGTTTTCAATTGTCTTCTTTGCTTGCTTTATTATTGTGGGTTGCTTGGGAGTTCTATAGATCCTAACCCGGATTTGGGGGATACCTTTTTAGAAAGTAGCAACAAGGCTGTGAGGGAACTGTGCGGGGTATACCGACATGGTTGAAACAGTCTGCTACGTTGATGTGGCACTTTGGTGTGTACCAGTAACCCTTGAGTTCAGTCAAGGAGAGTACGGGGCCTCCGCGTGGTGTCGTGAAGCATCAACAGACCTTAGGAACCTTAATTGAACCATCTTGGCCTCTTTAGGGTAGTGAGATAACTGACTTTGGTGCAGTCCGAGGTTGGTTGATACTCGATACTACACTCAATTGAGGGTTGCTTTCCTGGAATATTTCGGTCGCCAGTTCAGTGGCTAAATCGAAACGATGAACAATGAAAGCAATCCCGTGATATTGGGACCCTTAGAACCCGGTTACTTCTGATAGGACAGGTATGAACCAACAAACTGAAAGAGGGTAATACCTAGACCTCATGCTGGCCTAAACTCTAAGGGCTTCGCTTGTGTGACTTGTGTGCCTTTGTACTTGCCTACTTGCATGCTTGTTATCTGACACATGAACTACTTGCAGGTTTTGCTTATAGTCCTTAACTGGGACTCATAACAGGGTTTGCTGAGTATTTTGCAGGTTTTATTTAGCCCTTAATTAGGACCCATGGCAGGTTTACTGAGTTTGCTTGCAGGTTTTGTTTATAGTCCTTAACTAGGACTCACAACAGGGTTTACTGAGTGTTTTGCAGGTTTTCTTTAGTCCTTAACTGGGACCCATGACAGGTTTACTAAGTTTCTTGCAGGTTTTGGTTTGCAGTCCTTAATAAAGATTCATAACAGGGTTACTCACATTACCCCATGCATATCATGACATCATACCATTGCATACATCCTAACCCATTTCAAGGATCTCAAGGGCTTGCGATGCAGGTCATGATGAACCAACTGTCCAGCAAGGGGCAAAGGGGATTTATTTTCCTCCAGACAAGGTTGTCAGGGGCTATGACCCACTGGATATGGTGAGCCTTTGACCCTTGAAGAAGGACTCTCAACAACATGAAGTACCTTCAATCAAGCTACCGGTTTTCAACTCTAACAAGTTTCTCTGTTTACCCCGCGAGGTCCTTGAAATCATTGCATGCATGTCATACATATCATTGCATAACAGGTACCCTTTCTCTGCAGGTTACTTACCTTCTTCGCTGTTTATTTCAGCCGATCGTCATGAATCCTGAATCATCAGCTGAGCAGTCTATCAAGGCCCTCCAGGCTCAGAATGCCCAATTCCAAGGGCTAATCATGAACTTGACCCAGGGGCAGCAAGATCTGAAGGCTCTGCTTTTGAAGAAGGAAAAGAAGAAGAAGAGGACTGTCTTGTTCAGCCCTAGACGCAGATCTGGGAACACCCTGCAGGACCAAGCTGAGAGGACAACTCCATCTGTGGGGAAAAGTAGTCACCAAGAAGAAGGGATTCCCAGCCCAGTGGTCTCCGACAATGAGACAGATTTCAACGATGAACAGTACCCTCCGGCTGAGGACAGGTACAAACAGTTGGAAGACCGGCTCAGTGCTATGGAGATACAAAAGGTGCCTGGCCTGGACTTCGAGGATCTAGGTCTGTCTTCTGGGGTAGTGATCCCGCGTAAATTCAAGGTACCTGCCTTTGCTAAATACGATGGGGCATCCTGTCCTAAGTTGCATCTCAGGGCTTATACAAGGAGGATCCAGCCCTATACAGCTGACAAAAACTTATGGATCCATTTCTTCCAAGAGAGTCTTTCGGGGACTCAGCTCGAGTGGTTCTATCAACTGAATGGAGCCAACATCCGTACCTGGGAAGACTTAGCCACTGCATTTTACAAGCATTACCAGTACAATGCCGACCTTGCTCCCACACGTACCCAACTCCAGGGTATGTCGTTGGGGTCAAGTGAAGGTTTCAAGGAGTACGCACAAAGATGGAGAGACCTTGCTGGAAGGGTGCAGCCACCTTTGACTGACCGCGAGCTCGTTGACATGTTCTTGGGGACTTTGTCTGGTCCATTCTACAACCATCTGATTGGGAATTCTTCTGCTGGGTTCACAGATCTTATCTTGACTGGGGAGAGAATTGAAGCTGGTATCAGGTCGGGGAAGATTCAAGAAACCGCACTCGCCGATGCTCAGAAAAAGCCCCACAATGGGAAGAAAGAATCCAATGCTATAAATGGTAAAAAGGGTCGTCATGATGTAGGGGCAATCCAGATTTCTGATCCCACGCCCGTTCAACCAAGAAAGAGTAATAGGCGTAGGATAAAGCATCAAGATAGGAAGTATACTGACATCAACATGTCTTTGTCTCAGGCATTACAGCAATTGCTGAGGGCAAAACTGATCACACTAAAGGATCCTCCTCAAAATCCTGACACTTCCTCTCCCAAGTACAACCCGGGTGCGAGATGTGCCTACCATTCTGACAGTCCTGGACATGACACCGACGATTGTTGGACTCTGAAAAATAAGATCCAGGATTTGATTGACGCCAAGGAGGTCGAGTTTGAACACTGATCCTACACCAAATCATCGAGAATGTCTTTTGTTCATTCAAATGTTCAAGTTGTATTTTTCTTTGATTGTTCAAACATTTATTCACGTTAAACATTGTTATCACATTAATGCATCGCTTATGTCTATTTTGAATCAATATATATTCGCATTCACTATATGCAAATTGTTTTCATATTTTTTCTGATGTCAACTCTCGTTAATTCTAAGCCTCTTGAGGGAGGATGACGAAAACGATACCACGATCTTTACAGTATGCTTTGGAACAGACCCCGCTGATGAGGTACAGGCATTGTTTCAATCCCTAAACACTGGAGTTATAAGGATGATAATCCCTCGTCAACCCATCTGAGCCAAAGAAGTAGGAGTTTTTCTTTTCGAAAATTAAAACCCTTAATCATAACCTGGTGCAGGGTAGTTCTTTCAGTTGATCTAAGTGCATAACGAATGGCACCAAAAAAGGTCCTTACAAAACAAAGAAAGACAGCGATGGTTCAGAACAATCATAAGGACAGGCAGTCATTATCAAAAAAAAAATCATAAATGAAGAGCCCAAAAAGTCAAAACCTATAAAGGGGACTTACGAAACTGGGGCATCCCGCTGACTGTAGTCACAAAAGAAACAGTTCAGGCAAAATTTAGGGATAACAAAAATCAGACAAGAAAGAGGTCTTACAAACCCTCAACAAAAAGGAATGACTGCCTGTTCAGAATAAATCATCAATATCTGAACCATCACTGGAAAATCAGAGCAAAGACTCAAACAAGGTCTAACGTATGATCAACTGAGTTTAGGTTTGGAGAATATCACGAAGAGCGGGGGGGGGGGGGGGGTACAAATAATTTGAGCCTTTATCCTTTGTTTCTTAAACCGTGAACCAGGCCACGATATAACCCTTAAAAGTCCTAGCTGAAGCATGGGTTAGTTCGAAAGCATACTGTCACGAAAGGTATCCTGACTCCTGAAGGCCTACGGTAAAATACGGAGTTGACATCACGTTTTACAAACAATCACCTGTTTTATGAAAAAAGAATGCATTTTCAAAATCTTCAAGACAGACATAAGCTTTGCATTTTTAACATAACTTTGTTTACATATGACTTTTCGTTTGAACATCAGGGAAATTCGCACGATGAATGCCTAATGAACAGAAGCACTTCCAATCAAGGGGCATGGTATGATCATGGTCCGTCATCTGGGGCAGTTCAGTCAAGATTCAGAGAATCTCTCAAAGGCCAAAAAGCCTGGGGCAAATCTCCGCCTGAGTCGCTTGGGGCATTTCAACAACGAATCTGGCCTGATCAAACACCTTCTGGTGGCATGACAAAACACTACTGACAGGGGCATCTCCCTGCATTCTAAGAGCGTGGACATAGTCGAAAAGATACTACGCAAAATCAAAGACCCGCTAGGTTGACATACCTAGGAAAAAATAGGGCTTCCCGTCGAACCAAAAGGGTTTGGGCAAAATGAGGGATGAAATAAAAAAAACATGTACACCCGGCAAGTCGAAAACCTGAAAAGGCGGCTTGGGCAAAAATGGGTATCCCGGTGGACTGAAAACCCGAAAGGGCGGTCCAGGCAAAAGTTAGGGATCAAAGCGTACGACTATGTCCCGCCATCTGTCTACCAGAAGAAGGTTTGTCCATCAACAACTATCAGCACCCCACAAGTGCCTCTCCCTTAGAAACAGGGGCAATAAAGAGTGGTCTAAGCAATCTGATGTTCTATCCTCTAGGGTATCAAGGTAGGTTCCGTTGAAGAATATAACCAATACAGTTCAATACTTCCCCAGAAGAGTCCAATCCAGTTTCCCCAGGAAAGTTGGAATTCATATCCCCAAGCAGTAAGCTTATCCCCAGTAGATTCTGGAAGCTTATCCTCGCAGAGCACGAACGCGTCGTCCGGCTTGATTTAAAGAGTTATTTCCTTAACAGGATATAACTGGGTTATCCTCAGCCAAAAGCCATGGAAGGAGCGTCCTCAACGAAGTTCTCTTGCCCCCAGCGAAGTCTATCAATACTCCCAATACAACAAGTATCCTCAGCAAGTTACCATCGACAATTCAGCAAAAGCATTCCTCTCCCCACAGAGTATTGCTTCCCAGCATGGTCGTTAAAGTATCTTTCCTCCCCGCAGAATCTTCCATTTGCCAAGTTTATTCCACAACGGAGTCATCTTCTCCTACCGGTATTCTTGCAGTTATCATCCCCAGCGGAAACGAAATCTATTCTTCAACAATCAGCCCAGGATATGACTTCCCGGCACCCGTCTAGGATTTACTTTCCTAGACGAAAAACACATTCATAAAACATCACATACATCATTATGGCATGCATAGACGCATCATATCACCCCAATCTCGTTTGTTTTTGAGAACATCTTAAAACCAGGCAATTCATGCATTATGACATTGCGTACAACTAATTCGTTACTTTTTCAGGAAAGAACGATCAACAGATAAAAGTCTTTACCCGTTGAGGTAGTAATCGTCCCAGATTCCTTCATCATATATTTGGAGTAGCAATCGTCTCAGATTCCTTCATCGTCCTGTTGAAGTAGCAATCGTCTCAGATTCCTTCATCGTCCTGCTGAGGTAGTAATCGTCCCAGATTCCTTCATCATATATTTGGAGTAGCAATTGTCTCAGATTCCTTCATCGTCCTGCTGAGGTAGTAATCGTCCCAGATTCCTTCATCATATATTTGGAGTAGCAATCGTCCCAGATTCCTTCATCGTCCTGTTGAGGTAGCAATCGTCCCAGATTCCTTCATCACCCGTTGAGGTAGTAATCGTCCCAGATTCCTTCATCGTCCTGCTGAGGTAGTAATCGTCCCAGATTCCTTCATCATATATTTGGAGTAGCAATCGTCTCAGATTCCTTCATCATCCTGCTGAGGTAGTAATCGTCCCAGATTCCTTCATCACCCGTTGAGGTAGTAATCGTCCCAGATTCCTTCATCGTCCTGCTGAGGTAGTAATCGTCCCAGATTCCTTCATCATATATTTGGAGTAGCAATCGTCTCAGATTCCTTCATCATCCTGCTGAGGTAGTAATCGTCCCAGATTCCTTCATCATATACTTGGAGTAGCAATCGTCTCAGATTCCTTCATCACATCCTTATAAAAAAAAAACCTCCTCTGGTTCAGTCAGATCGACCCTAAGATCTCCCTGATTCTTATTCCAGTAGAAGACACCCAAGATTTTTCTCAACGAGCGTTGTTGAAGTTAAAGTCGCCCAAGGTTCTCTTACCATTCATGCTAAGACAGTAACCATCCCTGGTTCATTCATCGCCGTTTGAAGCTCCAGACTCAGCTCCTGTAACCAGTCAGGACGCATCTATACCAAGCATCTGAAAACCAACTCCTGCGACGTGTCAGGTACTCATTTTCTTTTGCAGGTATGCAGGTTCGCGCTAAGGAATCTCCTACGCGATCAACATCCAGATGGCATCTATAAGCCCATCATCCTATCCATCAATCTCCAAATGGCATCTATAAGCCCATTCCACCATCACTGCTACTATGTGAGCGCAAATTTCTGGGCACTCTAGTGTTCAATCATCTTCCACCCTCGGATTACGAAAGGCACGTCAGCCAATCTGCATCCTCAGGTCTAAGAAGATTGAACAGGGGCAACTGTTGTACCCCAAAATTTGCCCTCCCATATTTCTCAAAAAATTTCAAGAAAAATTCACAAGTCCAACCCGGCGCATCATATTCAGGTGTTCTTTCGCCAAGATATCTCTGATAACATATTATCAAATTCAGGTTCGGCTCAAGAGTCAATTCTTTAAAGAAGGTATCCGAATGTGTGAGTTTTCTCGAAGAAATATGGTGAAAAAAGTGTGCTGAAAGTGCAGTTTTTACGCGCTAAAAAATTCATAACTTGAAGATCGTGGCTCGTTTTGAACCCGTTCCGGTGGCCAAAATTCCGTCTTGACATTATCTACGTTTTCATCTCTCACGGCTGGAAGCCAATTTCGATCAGAAGGTCTTCAAAAATGTGGATTTATCAAGTATTTTTGCACAGAAAATTTGTGACAGAAGTTTATTTGCGTCATGTTCAAAAAATCATAACTTGGTCGATTTTCATCGTATCGAGCTGGTTCTGGCGGCAAAATTTCACAAATTGAGTTGACTACATTTTCACATAAGGTATCGAGTTCGAACGGTGTTCAAAAGGCCTTCATTTTTTGCTCAGAGTGCGTGACACGCTGAAAATCCTGAATGCTGAATATTATTTCATCTGGGCCGAAACTTCGAAAATTCATAACTCGGTCAATTTTTATCGGATTGGGCTCATATTTTTACACAAGGTCCCTGACTCATAGATCTACAACTTTGCTTCAAAAGTCGAGACCAAATTATGCACCGATCAATACCAGTTTTTTATTGAAGAACGTGTCAGAGTCGACACTGAAGCCCAAAATAAGTTTGTCTGAGCTGAAACTTCAAAAATTCATAACTAATTCACCGTTTATCCGATTGAGTCGATTTTCGGACAGGAGTTAGTTCTTGATGCCGGCTACATTTTGTTTTCACATTTCAACTTCAAAAAATGCACTTAAGTCCCTGCGATTTAGCCTGGAAAGTGACGAATTCAAGTGAATATTGGAGGCCCAATTGCACATTCAAAGCCCATTTGCTTTACCCTAATTTCCACTATATAATCACCTTCTTGTCACACAAACCAGGAGGAGAAAAAGAGGAGGAAAAGAGGAGAAAAAGAGGAGGAAAAGAGGAAAAAAAGAAGGAGAAAAAGAGAGAAAAAAAGAAGGAGAAAAAGAGAGAAAAAAAAGAAGGAGGAAAAGAGAGAAAAAAAAAACCTTGCCACAACAAACTTTGAAATCCTTATTACAAATCCCTCTCTCACTACAAACAAGCCATCTCAGTTACAAACAAACATCTTATTACTTCTTCAGTAAGGGTAAGGCTGGCTTGATCTCCATGATACAAAGGGCATAAAAGCATTCATGTCACTACTTTTCCAGTAAGGGTAAGGTTGATTTGATCACCGTGATCAAAAAGGTATAATCATTCCTACATGCCATATTGTGCCTAAACATTAAATTTTTTCATATGTTGGTTTTATTTGAATTTTTATGATTTTATTTAATGTGTTCTTGAGGTTCAACACTGCAGATTTAGACAGGATCCCACGTTCATTAAGGAACGTTGAGGCCAAAAGGCCAAAAGCCAAATGACCAAAACAGAACATTTTATGCATGACACCAATACATGGCGAGGCAGACATTAAGCCAGACATTAAAGGAATGTTGAAGCCAGAACACAAATGGCCAAAAGCCAAAACGCAAATGGCCAAAAGCCAAAAGGCAAATGGCCAAAGTAGAACAACTTATGCATGATGAGGCCAGAACACAAATGACCAAACCACTCCAATTCACCTCCAAAAAGGGGACAGAAACCCCCCAAGGTATTGTATTTTCTTTCTTTTCCTTATTTTATTTATTTCAATTATTTCTTTTTTTAATTAATTCCTTTAATTTAACTCATTTTCATAAAATATAAAAAATAGTAAAAAACAGGAAAATCATAAAAATCAAAATGTTTATTTTATTAATATTAATTTCACTATTATTATTTTTGTAAATAAACTCTAAACAATTAATTAGATTAATTTAGGTTTCAAAACTTTAATATTTTTTTTAATAAATTAAATATGTAGAAATTAGGTTTTTTAACTTTTTCATCATTTTTTTAATAAATAATTTTC
The DNA here is from genome assembly GCA_948472305.1 of Vicia faba. Taxonomy (NCBI): domain Eukaryota; kingdom Viridiplantae; phylum Streptophyta; class Magnoliopsida; order Fabales; family Fabaceae; genus Vicia; species Vicia faba. Next base: position 365,355,542 of record OX451737.1, on the reverse strand, counting down.
TCATCATTATTATTATTATTAATTACTAATTTATTTTGTAAATAAACATGTACATAAATTCTTTAGTAAATTAAGTTAAACTTTAACATTTTTCTCAAATAATTAAAAATAACTTAGAATTAGGGTTTCTTTTAATTTTAATTTTAATTTTCTTATTTCATAAATACAAAAAACCTAAAAAACACTTCTTTTATTTCAATAAATAATTAATTAATTTTTAATTTCAATTTAACTTCAAAAGGGTCCAACGCCCTCGTTTCCAATCTTATTTCAATTCGCGCGTTTTATTTCGTTTCTTTTAAATATTTATGTAATTCTCCCAAAGCCATGTAACTCGGACATTTTATATTTCTCGCACTTTAGTTCTTTATTTTTTGTCAAATCGGGTCCTGGATTTTAATTTGGCGATGTGGACCCGCGCCTTTGTAATAGTTTAGAACTTTTAATTTCCGCAACTTTTTAACTGTTAACAAATGCATGCAAGAATGAATGACAAAAATAAAAAATAAACGCATAGATCACTTTGACATGAACAAGATAAAAATAAATGAAAACGACACACAAATCACACACCACCCCTAGGGTACGCCTCATTGTTGCCTTGCCTCGAAAGGTGATCGTTGAGTAGAGGATGTCTTAGTAAGTCCTCATGATCCGGGAACCTGGCATGAGGGTAGCTTCTAAGGTGTCTTCCCATTGCTCTGGTGATCACCATGTCCCGAACCTCGAATTGACCCGAACACCTCCAACGGTGGTGCTACCTACCTCTCAATGGTGGGATAGCACTACTTTAAAGGACATCTACACAGACAAATTCCTTAGGGTAGGTAGACGACTCTAGATACTTGCTCTAAATTTCAAAACAAATCAAAACTACTTTTCACACTGACACATTTTCAAAAAGCTTTCGAAAGCATTTTTTTCAAACACTCTTGAGGACTGATACAAGAGTCGAACTGGAATTTTCAAAGAAACTTTTTAAAACCCACAGTTGAAAAGCAAACAAATCCATTTTTGAAAACACATTGAGCAAGTATCTAAGAGCCCATGGATAACCATGGATAGAAAGGGTGCTAACACCTTCCCTTTCTATAATCTACCTCCCGAACCGAGAGCAATCTCTTTAAGGAATTTTTCTGTGCTTTTGTCCTTTCCATTTGGAGAAAATAAAAGACGGTGGCGACTCTTGCTTCCGCGACATTTCGCGAACCAGCGTTAAACAGTCAGTTCCAGATCCACCGATCATAATATGCAAAAACAAGTATTAGTGGTAAATTTTGTGCGAAAATTCAAATGACCAAATCAGGGGAGGACACGTCTTCATCTCTCTCCTTGCACCGTCGCTAAAGGTTCGTTCACCTATACCTACGGACAAACGTCCGTTGCTACAGGCCTGTACGTTCTCAAAATCTTCCACAGGCCATGGAAATAACATCTAAAGCCATAGTTGAGGTCGTTTCATCCTCCTGATCATAATGGTACCACTTACGAAGGCCAATTGTTCCTGAAATCAAAAACCCTAATTCGAAGCTCTAAAACCTAACAATGGTGGAATCCTGTGCAGGTCATAAAAACGCAATTAAAGAATACAGAGAGCTTGCAAACACGATTGGGATCAAGAATGTATAATTATTTCAACCTAACAATGCCTACAGTATGAGATTCAAATTCAAGAACAGGGCGAAGTTGTGAACGACTTACAGTGTGTTTTGGGACTGGAATGGACTGGTTCTGGATTTCTTTAGCTTCTAGAAAGTCCCAGGAAGCGATTGGGATCGTTTAAGGGTCTTGAAATAGCCTCCAAATGGCATTTCAATCTCACACTTTTTCCTTGATTTTTCAGATTTTTTTCTTGCTCTCACGCCTGTTTCTAACCTGCTTTTAGGTCTGCCTCGCCTCCTTATGTACCAAGGACTGAGTTAGGGTTGATAATTGCATCCAAATCTTGCTCCTTCAATCCTTTTTGATTTGATTTGATTCACCCTTTAAAACCTTCCAAATTTGGCTTATATCCAATCTTTTTGTGCACACATGCCTTGATACGAGTTTGATTGATGTTAGTTGTGTAATAAGCCCTGAAATAATCACAAAATCTTTGGTTATCAATGTTTTGGATTTTATTTGATTTTATTTGATTTAAATCAAATTAATTCAAATAAAAATCAAAATAAATAATAAAAATAAGATATGGACAAGTGGCAAAGGCTAGAGCTCATGGGCTATGTTGCCAACTTAAAACAAGTGAAAAAGATTAGGCCCATTTGGCAAAATTTGAAGTTTTAGGGATAGTTGACTTTTGGCAATTTTGCAAAAAAGGTCAACTTCAACAATGCATAACTTCCCCAATTTTGACTCTTTGGAGGTGTTCTTGGACTTTTTAGAAAGCTTAAGATGTCCTCTAATCAACAATTTTGGTCTCATCTCAATTTGATATTCCATTCTCATGTATGAAGCTTTGACAAAAAGGTGGTTTTGTTGACTTTTCAAAATGACCTATAATGTCCAAATTCATAACTTTTTGTGAGTGCATATTTTGAACTTGGGAGATGAATATGGATTGTAGGTAATTGCATCCTCTTAAAAATGAGCTTTTGATGGGTCATTTCTCATAAAGTATGAAAATGTTATGCTTGGTCAAAGTTGAGTTGACTTTTCCTAAAAAACCCTAATTTAGCAACTTTTGAGTCTTGATGAATTATGAGCAATCCTTGACGAATTATGATCAACCCTATATCAAATGATGGAATATACTTCAGAATAAGGATGTTGACCAAAAATATTGAAGTTTGACCGTATGGGGGTCACAGTTGACTTTTGCCTTAACACAGTTGATTTTCAGGCCTTTGAGCAATTGACTGAGTAAACTTCCTCTGCAAGGCTTGAAACCTGACATGGATGATCTTGAGAACATATTAGGTCAATTATGAGCATTTGGGGTCCCTTGGACTCAAGTATCTTGATGCAACATGAAACCCTAATTTGAGGTAGACTGCCTTAGGAGAGGGCTTGTTTGGCCAACCCTTGGGCTACCTTGAGCAACTTGAAGATCTTTCTTGCAATGTTTTAAGAAATATGGGAGGGAAAATTTTGGGGTACAACATAGGGTTACTTCGAAATGAAAGCCTGGATAGTAGGGCTTGTGAGAAGGAACCTGGATAGTAGGGTTACTTCGAAATGAAAGCCTGGATAGTAGGGCTTGTGAGAAGGAACCTGGGTAGTAGGGTTACTTCAAAATGAAAGCCTGGATAGTAGGGCTTGTGAGAAGGAACCTGGGTAGTAGGTTTACTTCGAAATGAAAGCCTGGATAATAGGGCTTGTGAGAAGGAACCTGGGTAGTAGGGTTACTTCGAAATGAAAGCCTGGATAGTAGGGCTTGTGAGAAGGAACCTGGGTAGTAGGGTTGCTTCTATGTGAAAGCCTGGATAGTAGGGCTTGTGAGAAGGAACCTGGGTAGTAGGGTTACCTCGAGATCAAAGTGTAGATTAGTTGACCTGTTTTGATTTCGGGAACTGATTTTCCTTTGGTTGCCTGCATATATGACATGTATAACTGCTGGAATTGTTGGTGATAACTGTCTTTCCTGAAAAGATAACAGGGTTAGTTATATGCGATGCATGAAATGTGTTGTGAGATGATGTTCTCAAAATAAGCGAGATTATGCCGTATATGATATGTATGTGCATGTCATGATGTATGATCATGAGATGTTAGTTGCGACACATTCGAGTCTGGGAAGATAAATCCCCGACTGTTGCTAGAGAAAATAGAATTTCTTGACTGTTGTAAAGAAACATGGCTCTTCTACTTCTGCTGGAGATGACGAAAGAAAGTGATTGCACTTCATGTCTGTTTGAGAATAACTCGGCAGGGAACAACTTGGAAGAAAGAGATACTCTGTTGGTAGACCTGCTGATCTAGAGGCAATAAACTCAGCTGGAGATGAGATTTACTTACTCGCCCACAATTATGAAACTTGGCTGGGGAAAGTGAATGGAAATGACTGTGCCAGAGATTTATTCCTCTATTATTTGTGGATATTTTGCCAAGGAGAGACCCTGTATGAGAGTAGCTCTGCAGGAGGAGTGACTCTGTCGGAAGGTGGACTTCCATAGCTGAAGTAATAAGCTCTGTTGGGGATTGAGCTCATGTATCCAGAGAAATAAACTTTGCTTGGGGAGTTAGAAATTTATGATGATCCGCTCACGATTATGAAGTTCGACTGGGGGACAAAGGTGTCAGGTTTCTGGACGACCCTGGCTAGGGAGATTACTTCCCGTTTTGAGAGAACTGATGTCAAGGCTTTGATTAACTCTACTTTGTGGGGAATACAAATGTTACAAGGTCATATGAATTTCATGACTGTGCTCCAAAGCTGTCTGTGCCCTGGTACCTGCTGGACAGAGTAACTGTCGGGCTTGACATTTCTTATTTTTTCCGTCCCCGTTTCTGGAGTTACGAGTAATTGTCTTTTGTTCCCTATGAAAATGTTTGTGAACAACAATCATATTCAAGTGCATATGTCAAGAATAAACCATTGGATGTTCTTGCAAAAACAAAACAGAAAAAGAAAAACAAATATCTTTGTAAAAATGACTCGTATCAATTTTGAAGTTGGCCTGTAACAGGCGTTTTGTACAAGAAAGTTGATGTTCTAGTAAGAGAATGCCGCCGTAAAAATGAAAGATATACAATATTGTGTACAACAAAAAGAAAACAGTTATGTGCAACAATCCCATTGGGTTTCAAATCCGCTATTGCCAATATGCCTTCGAGTTTCTCCTCACTTTGCTGCTTGTCCAAAGCTGATTAGATTGATTGATGCCGTTTGAGTTTGATAGTTGATACTGCGGTTAGATTGCAGGGTGATCCAATGGGACATAGTGATACGCCTTTCATCCCTAACTTTTGCCTGGACCTCCCTTTCGGGTTTTCAGTCCACCGGGATACCCTTTTTTGTCCAAGTCGCCTTTTTAGGTTTTCGACTTGCCGGGTGTATAGATTTTTTCATTTTCATCCCTTATTTTTGCCCGAACCCTTTAGGTTCACCGGGAAGCCCTTATTTTTTCCTAGGCCAGTCAACCTAGCGGGTCTTTGATTAGGCGTAGTATCTTTTCACTATGTCCGCATTGACAGGGTGAGGAAGGTCGTCACCGTCCATGGTGTTTAGAATCATGGCTCCACCCGAGAAAACGTTTTTTTTACCACAAATGGCCCTTCGTATGTGGGAGTCTATTTTCCACTGGGGTCACCTTGCGGCAGTATGATGCGCTTGATCACCAAAATCCCCGACTTGATACTCTTGGCGTTTGACCTTCTTGTTGAAAGCCTTGATCATTCGCTTTTGATACGTCTGACTGTGGCAGATAGCAGTAAGTCTCTTTTCATTGATTAGATTTAACTGATCAAGTCGGGTTCGGATCCAGTCGTCTTCGTTCAAACCCGCATCCTTCATAATCCTGAGCGAAGTTATCTGGACTTCGATAGGTAGGACTGCCTCCATGCCATATACCAAAGAGTATGGTGTTGACTCTGTCGACGTCCGTGTTGAGGTACAGTACCTATGAAGAGCAAAGGGTAACATCTCATGCCAGTCTTTGTATGTCACCATCATCTTCTGTACAATCTTCTTGATGTTCTTGTTAGCTGCTTCAACAACGCCATTCATCTTTGGCCGGTAGAGAGAAGAGTTGTGATGCTGTATCTTGAACTGTTTACAAAGCTCTGTGATCATTGTGTTATTGAGATTCGTACCATTGTCAGTAATAATTCTCTCTGGCACACCGTATCAACATATCAGATTATGTCAGATAAATCGCGCCACAACGTTCTTGGTTACTGTGGCAAAAGAAGCTGCTTCAACCCACTTCTTGAAGTAATCAATAGCTACCAGGATGAAGCGATGCCCATTGGAAGCGGTGGGTCTGATTTCGCCAATAATGTCAATGCCCCACATTGCAAAGGGCCACGGAGCTGTCAAGACGTTCAAGGGAACCGGAGGCACATGCACCTTATCAGCGTAGATTTGGCATTTATGACAAGTTCGAGAGTGCTGATAACAATCGGCTTCCATAGTGGACCAGTAGTATCTTTCCCATAGGATCTTCTTAGCCATGGTATGTCCACTAGAATGGGTTCCGAAGGTACCTTCATGTAGATCTGTCATGATCCTCTCTGCTTCGCCCTTGTCTACACACCGCAGTAAGGTAGAGTCATGGTTGCGTTTATAGAGGATTCCATTACCGAGGAAGAACTTTGCAGCGAACCTTCTCAGGAATTTCTTATTGTTGACAGATGCCCCTTTGGGATACTCTTGAGCCTCGAGATACCTTTTGACTTTGTGAAACCAGGGTTTGTCTGTTACCTTCTCAGTATCAATCTCGCAGCAGTGTGATGTTTCATTCAACCTTTCAATGGTGATTCGGGGAGCTTCGTTTTCCCACCGGATTTTGAACATAGAAGACATGGTGGCTAACGCGTCCGCTAACTGATTCTCCTCTCGTGGGAAATGTTCAAAGGTTACTTCTTCAAAGTGTAGGAGCAATGTCAGTACATGCTCTTTGTATGGGATGAGATTCGGATGCTTCATATGCCATTCACCTTTGATCTGACTTATCACCAAGGCTGAATCCCCAAAGACGTTTAGGAACTTGATCCTGAGGTCAATAGCCGCTTTGAGACCCATGATACATGCTTCATACTCCGCCATGTTGTTGGTGCAGTTGAAACATAATTGGGTGGTGAACAGAGTATGACATCCCTCGGGAGATATGATTACAACGCCAATGTCGTTACCTAGTGCACTTGAGGCTCCATAAAAATACATAGACCATCGGGATCCTTCCTCAGGTCCTTCATTCGGTCCAGGTTCTTCACAGTCGGTTACTAACATGATATTCTCATCCAGAAACTTAAATTCATGGACTGGTAGTCATCCATGGCCTGATGAGCCAAATGATCAACCAATACACTCCCCTTTATTACTTTTTGGGTTGTATATTATATGTCGTATTCAGTTAAGACCATTTGCCACCTTGCTATCCTTCCGGAGAGAGCGGGCTTCTCGAAAATGTACTTGATCGGATCCATCTTTGATATCAACAAGGTAGTGTGAGTCAGCATATACTGTCTCAGTCGGTGAGCAGCCCATGCCAAAGCGGAACAAGTCTTCTCAAGCAGTGAGTATCTTGTCTCACAGTCGGTAAACTTTTTGCTAAGGTAGTATATTGCGTGCTCTTTTCGACCAGACTCGTCATGCTGCCCCAGCACACACCCCATCGAATTGTCTAGCACTGTCAGGTATAATATCAAAGGTCTCCCTTCAACTGGAGGCATCGGAATTGGTGGTTTTTGCAGGTATTCCTTGATTCTTTTGAAAGCGATCTGGCTTTCATCATTCCACTTTACCACTTGATCTTTCTTCAAAAGCTTGAAGATCGGCTCACAAGTAGCAGTCAGATGTGAAATGAACCTAGCGATATAATTCAGGCGTCCCAAGAAACCTCTAACTTCCTTCTCTGTACGGGGAGCTGGAATTTCTTGGATAGCCTTTACCTTTGTAGGATCTACTTGAATACCTTTGTCACTGACGATGAAACCCAGAAGCTTACCGGACCTTACCCCGAAGATGCACTTGTTCAAATTCAACCTCAGCTTATATATCTTCAACCTGTCGAACAGCTTTTGGAGATGATCAAGGTGCTCTTCGTCAGTCTGAGACCTAACTATCATATCATCAACATAAACTTCGATCTCGTGGTGAATCATATCATGAGGAAGCGGGAAGTCATCTTTGGGGCTTGCCATGTTCAGATATCTATAATCCACACACATTCGTACCTTGCCGTCCTTCTTAGGTACCAGAACGATATTAGCAACCCACTGCGGATAGGAGGTGACAGCTAAGAACCTTGCGTCAAACTGCTCCATGACCTCTGTCTTGATCTTCTCTGACATTTCATGGTGCATACGGAGGACCTTAAACTCGATCTCCTTAGCATCAATCAGATCTTGTACCTTACTCTTTAAAGCCCAGCAGTTATTGGTATCATGCCCCAGGCTATCATAATGATAAGCACAGCGGGCGTTCGGATTATACAACGGTGATATGGTGTTGGGATTCTTTGGAGCCTCCTTTGGAATCACCAATTTGGTCTTTAACAACTGCAGCAGTATTTGAGACAGGGTCATACTGAGCCGAGTAAATTGTCTTTGCGGCCTCTCTACTCTTTGCTGATTGTTGCATTGTGGGGCCACTGTTGATCTTGATATAACCACCGCATTGACTGCTTGACGGCGCTCAGGACGGTTTTGGCTCCTCGAGCTGTAAACTGCACTAGATTCCTTCTTGAAAGGCTTCTTCTCTGTGCTTGACGAAGCACCTTTTTGTATTTTACCGCTCTTGATACCGCTTCAACCCTCTCCCCAATCATAATCAACTCAATGAAACCAGACGATGAACTTCCGATTAAATGATTGAAGTACGGACCAGAAAAGGTCCCAAGGAACATATCCACCAACTCCCTATCAACCAGAGGGGGTTATACCCTTCCTTCCAGATCCCTCCATTTCTGAGCGTAGTCCTTAAAACCTTCGCTCGCACCCATGGACATACCCTGAAGTTGGGTACGCGTGGGAGCAAGGTCGGCATTATATTGGTACTTCTTGTAAAAAGCAACAGCAAGGTCCTCTCAGTTACGGACGTTAGCTCCTTCTAGTTAATAGAACCACTCAAGTTGAGTCCCTGGAAGACTATCTTGAAAGAAATGAACCCAGAGGTTCCTATCAGCAGTATATGGTTGCATCTTTCTAACATACGAGTGGAGGTGTAACTTCGGGCAGGAGACCCCGTCGTACTTAGCAAAGACAGGCGCTTTAAACTTGTGTGGGATCACCACCCCAGATTCCAAGCCTAAATATTCGAAATCTAACCCAGGTATCTTCTGGATCTCCATCGCGCTTAATCGGTCTTAGAGTTGCTTATACCTGTCCTCGGCAAGAGGATACTGGTCTTCATTAAATTCAGTGTCATTGTCAGAAACCACAGGGCTAGGAGCCCTCCTTTCTTCCTGATTCTCTCCCCCTCCAGATGAGTGAGACAAATCGACTTCCTCTCGCAACCTGTTCCCAAATCTGTGGCCCATATTCAGGAGGACCATCTTCTTCCTCTTCTTCTTCTTCTTCTTATACTTCAAGATAAGAGTCTTCAAATCTTTCTGCCCCTTGGCCAGGTTCATGAACATTTCCTGGAACTGAGCATTTTGAGCTTGAAGAGCCTTAATAGCTTGATCAGTGGATGTTTCAGAAGACATGATTGCTAAAATAAACAACGAAGAAGATGAGAAACCTGTAAGGGTACCTGTAATGAGGTGCATGGGAATGGAATGCATATGATATGATTTCATAGACTTTGGGAGGTTCAAATTCGTAAACCAAAATGAAACACACTTTTATTAGATTAAATAACTTGAAACAATGTTTGACAAATGGCTTTAAGGCGTTACAAAGAGAAAAACTGAAAAGTGAATCAAAACTAGAAATAGCAAAAGACATCAGCGCTCCCATGGTCGTTTTCCTTGCGTGCTGACATAGTCGTTGAGGACCCTCTCATTCTCCAGCTGCCTTGTAAGCTTCGGGATCTTCCGTTCTTGTTCATGATACTTCTCTCTGTAAGTATCCCGTTCTTACCTTAGCTGGATCCAAGACCTCTTTAATGCCTCAATGTCAGTAGGCATGTAAGGATGGATGACCGTACAAGGAACCCCTTCTTCATCAGCCTGCTCTACAATCACCGTAAGACAGCTTCGTATGGCATCCCCAGCTTTTGAGTCTGGGCTCGAACCCACCGGAGATACTGTTGCATTGGGAGAGAAGTCTTCATTCCTAGCTCATGCGGATCAGACCTGTTCACCCTATCCCAAGCTCGTATAAATTTGCGGCGATGTCCCTCAACATCTCCCTAGAAGTCAAAGACAATGCTTGGAAACAGCAGCTCATGAGGACCGTCCCTTCGAGCTCGTCCAAACTGTCGTAAGGACAAACAAGGATTATAGGTGATCCCTCCTCTAATTCCAAGTAATGGAACATTGGGGTATTCCCCACAGCGATCAATAACAGCTACTTCTTCCATGTCTTTAGTGCTCCAGATGATGTCCGTATGAGCAAGGGACATAATTCTGTAGGCCCAACCCATGCCTTCCTCGTTCTTCAAAACAGATTTGGGGAGGTGAGAAATAAACCACCTCGCCAGCAACGATGCACAGCACATAAGGGTTCCCCTTTTCCGAGCAGTACGGTCATAAAGAGCATGCAGAATATCAACCAAGAGAGTAGGCACTGGATTACGGGACATGAAGATCTTGACTGCGTTCACGTCGACGAAAGAATCTGAATTAGGGAACAGAACCAAGCCATAGATGAGAAGTGCTAGGATGTCTTCAAATGCTTGAAAGTCCAAACAGTCCCAAAACTGTTGAGCCTGATCAATCAAGAACTTAGCCAGGAAGCCTTTAACCCCACTCCGAGTCTCCCAGTTAGACATTACATCAACCTTTGTCAGATGTAGGGCTGTAGCAATATCTTCTATCCTAGGAGCTATCTCGAAACCTGTAAATGTTGTATGCTCTAGAATAGAAATACCAAGTAAATCAGAGAACTCCTCCAAAGTAGGGACCAACTGATAGTCCGGGAAGGTGAAGCAGTGATGCAATGGGTCAAAGAACTGGAACAAGACACTCATCATTTGTTCATCTAACTTGGAAGTTACCAGGCTGAGGAGATGACCATGTCTTCTGACAAAGGAAGAAGTATCAGGAACTTTAGAAACCAAATCTCTAAGCTGAGCCGGTATCTGTACGAAGCTGATGCGGATAGTATTTCTGTGCATAGATGCCATGATCTGCAAAACAGAACAAAGATGAATCCCCTCGGTCCTTGAAATGGGTTAGTCTAATGAAATATGCATGCAATGTTATGATGCATGATGTCATGATAGAAACACACCACAAGTATCCACAGATAACAAACATGGTAAGGGCAAACAAGTCACACAATAGCCCTTAAATTTCAGGCTGGCATGGAGTTTAGGTATTACCCTCTTTCGGTTTAGTTGGTTCAACCTGTCCTAGTAATAGTAACCGGGTTCTAAAGGATCTCAATATCACTGACCATCCTCGATCGGTCATAATTCTAGTTTAGCAACCTTTTCTTGCGGCCGGAATCATCGCGAGAGTATGGTCTCAATGAGTGTAGCATACTGCTACTTTTCTATGGCCATGTTGGTCAATTATAGGTTCTAAGGTCAGTTGATGTTTAATGACCCCTTAGCATCCCCATACTCTCCTTGTTCCACCACAAGGGATATCGGTACTAACTAAAGTGTCACACCAACGTAGCTACTGCTTCAACCGTATCTGTCTACGCGTACAGTTCCCTCACAGTCTATTGCTACTTACCTAAAAGGTATCCCCCAGATCCGGGTTAGAATTTATAGTAACTCCGATACAAGCCCACAAAGATAAAGCAAACAGATCAATCAATTGAAAACAATATAATGAACTATTCCTAAGGTACACCCCACTTATCTCTTCCCCAGCAGAGTCGCCAGTTCTGTGATACGGTGGCAGAATCGGGACGTGGTTTCCCTATTTCGTTAAGGAATTTGCTGGTTTGCGTTTTGCGTTTGTGTTTGCAAAATGTCGCGGTAAGCAAGAGTCGCCACCGACTTTTATTTTATCGAACAAGGAAAGGAAAAAAGCACAGAAAAATTCCTTTTTCGAGATATTTCTGAGTACGGGGGGTAGATTATAGAAAGGGAAGGTATTAGCATCCTTTCTATCCGTAGTTATCTACGGGCTCTTAGGTACTTGCTCATCATTTTCAAAATTGTTTTCTTTGTGTTTGTGGGCTTTGAAAAGTTTTTTGTTTTAACTTCGACTTAACTCTTGCTTCTGTCTTCAAGAGTGTAATGAAGTGTTTTGAAAACTTTGTTTGTAAAGGAGTGTAAGTGTGAAAAATTTGTTTTGGATTGAGCAAGTACTTAAGAACTAATCTACCTACTCGAAAAAAGAATCGTTCTATGTCCGTTTCCTTTAGACAACGTTATCCCACTATTAGTGAGTAGGTAGCACCGTCGTTGGAGTTTTGAGGGTCAATTCGAAAGGTACGTATGGTCACTAAAGCAATGTTAGGACGAATTAGTAGTAACCCTAATGTCTTAGATCATTTATCCGAGGCAACAATATCTGAGGAAACCTTTCCAAGGCAACTTTGATTTTGGACAAAAGGACGACCACTAAACATCCTATGCTTAATGACTGTTTACCGAAGGCAACCAAGTGGGAGTGTACCCTAGGAGTGTGCATGTGCGAGTGATTCAGTTTCAGATTTATTTATCTTTTCACATTTAGGGTGATCTAACTGTTTAAAATTAGACATACATTCTTGTCATGCAAACTCTATTATCAAACATCTAACAGTTAAATATTTGCAGAAATTAAAGTGCGGAATTTTAAACTAAGCTATTACAAGGCTTCAGGTATTTACATAGCCAAAAACAAACCCTTTGAAAATAAAAGCGATAAATGTAAAAGTCCTAATTAAAACTATTATAAACTGTAAGCAGATACAATAATTGGATAAAAATAAAATGCGCGAGAAAATTAGATCGAATGCGAAATTAGGGTTTTGGCCCTTCTATCCTAATTAAAAGAGAAAATTGTTTTTTGTTGTTTTTAATAAAAGAAATAAGTTTTTTTTTAAATTAAATGCTAAATTAATTAGTTATTAAATTAATTAATGAAAATAATTAAATGACATATTTTTGTTTTTTGGTTATTTTTAGGAAAAAATAAAATGATTAAGTTAGTAATAAAAACCTATTGGTTCTAATTAATTTTAATTATTTACAAAAGGAAATTAAAATTGTCTAATTAATTAAACCTAATTAAATTAATTAATTTATTGCTAAAAATAATATTCTAATTTTAATTGGACATAAAATATTTTTGGTGATTTTTTTATAAAAAGAAAATTAATTTGGTGGTTAGTAAAATAAATAGTAAATAATTTAAATGAAAATAAAAAAATATATAAAAGGATAGAGATGGGCCTGATTATTGGAGGTTCAAAGAGCAATTTCTGGGCCCATTAGTGCTGGAGTCTGTTTGACTTTCTTGATCTAGTATGATGCGTTTGACTTGGTCTAGGGTGTTCCTTCCTGGATGGCCATCAGATTTGGCCATCCAGCCACTTGGCATGATTAATGATGAAGGCATATGGTGGATCTCCTGGCTTCGCATGCACTGAATCGCCTGAAATAAAACAACAAAATTGCAAATGCTGGAGGCAGAGATCGAACCCCTGACCTCCAGCCTCTAAAGCCTTAAGCACCTACGTGGCCACCACTATACCATTCTGCTTTGCTGTACATTAATGGAATAATAATAATAATATGCAAAAACAAGTATTAGTGGAGAATTTTGCGCGAAAATTCAAATGACCAAATCAAGGGAGGACACGTCTTCATCTCTCTCCTTGCACCGTCGCTAAAGGTTCGTTCACCTATACCTACGGACAAGCGTCCGTTGCTACAGGCATGTACATTCTCAAAATCTTCCACAGGCCATGGAAATAACATCTAAAGCCATAGTTGAGGTCGTTTCATCCTCCTGATCATAATGGTACCACTTACGAAGGCCAATTGTTCCTGAAATCAAAAACCCTAATTCGAAGCTCTAAAACCTAACAATGGTGGAATCCTGTGCAGGTCATAAAAACGCAATTAAAGAATACAGAGAGCTTGCAAACACGATTGGGATCAAGAATGTATAATTATTTCAACCTAACAATGCCTACAGTATGAGATTCAAATTCAAGAACAGGGTGAAGTTGTGAACGACTTACAGTGTGTTTTGGGGCTGGAATGGACTGGTTCTGGATTGCTTTAGCTTCTAGAAAGTCCCAGGAAGCGATTGGGATCGTTGAAGGGTCCTGAAACAGCCTCCAAATGGGATTTCAATCTCACACTTTTTCCTTGATTTTTCAGATTTTGTTCTTGCTCTCACGCCTGTTTCGAACCTGCTTTTAGGTCTGCCTTGCCTCCTTATGTACCAAGGACTTAGTTAGGGTTGATAATTGCATCCAAATCTTCCTCCTTCAATCCTTTTTGATTTGATTTGATTCACCCTTTAAAACCTTCCAAATTTGGCTTATTTCCAATCTTTTTCTGCACACATGCCTTGATACAAGTTTGATTGATGTTAGCTATGTAATAAGCCCTGAAATAATCACAAAATCTTTGGTTATCAATGTTTTGGATTTTATTTGATTTTATTTGATTTAAATCAAATTAATTCAAATAAAAATAAAAATAAATAATAAAAATAAGATATGGACAAGTGGCAAAGGCTAGAGCTCGTGGGCTATGTTGCCAACTTAAAACAAGTGAAAAAGATTAGGCCCATTTGGCAAAATTTGAAGTTTTAGGGATAGTTGACTTTTGGCAATTTTGCAAAAAAGGTCAACTTCAACAATGCATAACTTCCCCAATTTTGACTCTTTGGAGGTGTTCTTAGACTTTTTAGAAAGCTTAAGATGTCCTCTAATAAACCCTTTTGGTCTTATCTCAATTTGATATTCCATTCTCATGTATGAAGCTTTGACAAAAAGGTGGTTTTGTTGACTTTTCAAAATGACCTATAATGTCCAAATTCATAACTTTTTGTAAGTGCATATTTTGAACTTGGGAGCTGAATATAGATTGTAGGTAATTGCATCCTCTTCAAAATGAGATTTTGATGGGTCATTTCTCGTAAAGTATGAAAATGTTATGCTTGGTCAAAGTTGAGTTGACTTTTCCTAAAAAACCCTAATTTAGCAACTTTTGAGTCTTGATGAATTATGAGAAATCCTTGACGAATCATGATCAACCCTTGATCAAATGATGGAATATACTTAAGAATAAGGATGTTGACCAAAAATATTGAAGTTTGACTGTATGGGGGTCATAGTTGACTTTTGCCTTAACATAGTTGATTTTCAGGCCTTTGAGCAATTGACTGAGCAAACTTCCTCTGCAAGGCTTGAAACCTGACATGGATGATCTTGAGAACATATTAGGTCAATTATGAGAATTTGGGGTCCCTTGGACTCAAGTATCTTGATGCAACATGAAACCCTAATTTGAGGTAGACTGCCTTATAAGAGGGCTTGTTTGGCCAACCCTTGGGCTACCTTAAGCAACTTGAAGATCTTTCTTGCAATGTTTTGAGAAATATGGGAGGGCAAATTTTGGGGTACAACATAGGGTTACTTCGAAATGAAAGCCTGGATAATAGGGCTTGTGAGAAGGAACCTGGATAGTAGGGTTACTTCGAAATGAAAGCCTGGATAGTAGGGCTTGTGAGAAGGAACCTGGGTAGTAGGGTTACTTCAAAATGAAAGCCTGGATAGTAGGGCTTGTGAGAAGGAACCTGGGTAGTAGGTTTACTTCGAAATGAAAGCCTGGATAGTAGGGCTTGTGAGAAGGAACCTGGGTAGTAGGGTTGCTTATATGTGAAAGCCTGGATAGTAGGGCTTGTGAGAAGGAACCTGGGTAGTAGGGTTACCTCGAGATGAAAGTGTAGATTAGTTGACCTGTTTTGATTTCGGGAATTGATTTTCCTTTGGTTGCCTGCATATATGACATGTATAACTGCTGGAATTGTTGGTGATAACTGTCTTTCCTGAAAAGATAACAGGGTTAGTTATATGCGATGCATGAAATGCGTTGTGAGATGACGTTCTCAAAATAAGCGAGATTATGCCGTATATGATATGTATGTGCATGTCATGATGTATGATCATGAAATGTTAGTTGCGACACATTCGAGTCTGGGAAGATAAATCCCCGACTGCTGCTAGAGAAAATAGAATTTCTTGACTGTTGTAAAGAAACATGGCTCTTCTACTTCTGCTGGAGATGACGAAAGAAAGTGATTGCACTTCATGTCTGTTTGAGAATAACTCGGCAGGGAACAACTTGGAAGAAAGAGATACTCTGTTGGTAGACCTGCTGATCTAGAGGCAATAAACTCAGCTGGGGATGAGATTTACTGACTCGCCCGCAATTATGAAACTTGGCTGGGGAAAGTGAATGGAAATGACTGTGCCAGAGATTTATTCCTCTGTTGTTTGTGGATATTTTGCCAAGGAGAGACCCTGTATGAGAGTAGCTTTGCGGGAGGAGTGACTCTGTCGGAAGGTGGACTTCTGTAGCTGAAGTAATAAGCTCTGTTGGGGATTGAGCTCATGTATCCAGAGAAATAAACTTTGCTTGGGGAGTTAGAAATTTATGATGATTCGCTCACGATTATGAAGTTCGACTGGGGGACAAAGGTGTCAGGTTTCTGGACGACCCTGGCTAGGGAGATTACTTCCCGTTTTGAGAGAACTGATGTCAAGGCTTTGATTACCTCTACTCTGTGGGGAATACAGATGTTACAAGGTCATATGTATTTCATGACTGTGCTCCAAAGCTGTCTGTGCCCTGGTACCTGCTGGACAGAGTAACTGTCTGGCTCGACATTTCTTATTTTTTCCGTCCCCGTTTCTGGAGTTACGAGTAATTGTCTTTTGTTCCCTATGCAAATGTTTGTGAACAACAATCATATTCAAGTGCATATGTCAAGAATAAAACATTGGACGTTCTTGCAAAAACAAAACAAAAAAAGAAAAACAAATATCTTTGTAAAAATGACTCGTATTAATTTTGAAGTTGGCCTGTAATAGGCGTTTTGTACAAGGAAGTTGACGTTCTAGTAAGAGAACGCCGCCGTAAAAATGAAAGATATACAATATTGTGTACAAAAAAAAGAAAACAGTTATGTGCAACAATCCCATTGGGTTTCAAATCCTCTATTGCCACTATGCCTTCGAGTTTCTCCTCACTTTGCTGCTTGTCCGAAGCTGATTAGATTGATTGATGCCGTTTGAGTTTGATAGTTGATACTGAGGTTAGATTGCAGGGTGATCCAATGGGACATAGTGATACGCCTTTCATCCCTAACTTTTGCCTGGACCTCCCTTTCGGGTTTTCAGTCCACCGGGATACCCTTTTTTGTCCAAGTCGCCTTTTCAGGTTTTCGACTTGCCGGGTGTACAGATTTTTTCATTTTCATCCCTTATTTTTGCCCGAAACCTTTAGGTTCACCGGGAAGCCCTTATTTTTGCCTAGGCCAGTCCACCTAGCGGGTCTTTGATTAGGCGTAATATCTTTTCACTATGTCTGCATTGACAGGGTGAGGAAGGTTGTCACCGTCTATGGTGTTTAGAATCATGGCTCCACCTGAGAAAACGTTTTTTTTTACCACAAATGGCCCTTCGTATGTGGGAGTCTATTTTCCCCTGGGGTCACCTTGCGGCAGTATGATGCGCTTGATCACTAAATCCCCGACTTGATACTCTTGGCGTTTGACCTTCTTGTTGAAAGCCTTGATCATTCGCTTTTGATACGTCTGACTATGGCAGATAGCAGTAAGTCTCTTTTCAATGATTAGATTTAACTGATCAAGTCGGGTTCAAATCCAGTAGTCTTCATTCAAACCCGCATCCTTCATAATCCTGAGCGAAGGTATCTGGACTTCGATAGGTAGGACTGCCTCTATGCCATATACCAAAGAGTATGGTGTTGCCTCTGTCGACGTCCGTGTTGAGGTACGGTACCCATGAAGAGCAAATGGTAACATCTCATGCCAGTCTTTGTATGTCACCATCATCTTCTGTACAATCTTCTTGATGTTCTTGTTAGCTGCTTCAACATCGCCATTCATCTTTGGCCGGTAGAGAGAAGAGTTGTGATGCTGTATCTTGAATTGTTTACAAAGCTCGGTGATCATTGTGTTGTTGAGATTCGTACCATTGTCAGTAATAATTCTCTCTGGCACACCGTATCAACATATCAGATTATGTCAGATAAATCGCGCCACAACGTTCTTGGTTATTGTGGCAAAAGAAGCTGCTTTAACCCACTTCTTGAAGTAATCAATAGCTACCAGAATGAAGCGATGACCATTGGAAGTGGTGGGTCTGATTTCGCCAATAATGTCAATGCCCCACATTGCAAAGGGCCACGGAGCTGTCAAGACGTTCAAGGGAACCGGAGGCACATGCACCTTATCAGCGTAGATTTGGCATTTATGACAAGTTCGAGAGTGCTGATAACAATCGGCTTCCATAGTGGACCGGTAGTATCTTTCCCATAGGATCTTCTTAGCCATGGTATGTCCACTAGAATGGGTTCCGAAGGTACCTTCATGTAGATCTGTCATGATCCTCTCTGCTTCGCCCTTGTCTACACACCGCAGTAAGGTAGAGTCATGGTTGCGTTTATAGAGGATTCCATTACTGAGGAAGAACTTTGCAGCGAACCTTCTCAGGAATTTCTTATTGTTGACAGATGCCCCTTTGGGATACTCTTGAGCCTCGAGATACCTTTTGAGTTCGTGAAACCAGGGTTTGTCTGTTACCTTCTCAGTATCAATCTCGCAGCAGTGTGATGTTTCATTCAACCTTTCAACGGTGATTCGGGGAGCTTCGTTGTCCCACCGAATTTTGAACATAGAAGACATGGTGGCTAACGCGTCCGCTAACTGATTCTCCTCTCGTGGGAAATCTTCAAAGGTTACTTCTTCAAAGTGTGGGAGCAATGTCAGTACATGCTCTTTGTGTGGGATGAGATTCGGATGCTTCATATCCCATCCGCCTTTGATCTGACTTATCACCAAGGCTGAATCCCCAAAGACGTTTAGGAACTTGATCCTGAGGTCAATAGCCGCTTTGAGACCCATGATACATGCTTCATACTCCGCCATGTTGTTGGTGCAGTTGAAACATAATTGGGCGGTGAACAGAGTATGACAGCCCTCGGGAGATATGATTACAGCGCCAATGTCGTTACCTAGTGCGCTTGAGGCTCCATCAAAATACATAGACCATCGGGATCCTTCCTCAGGTCCTTCATCCGGTCCGGGTTCTTCACAGTCGGTTACTAACATGATATTCTCATCCAGAAACTTAAATTCATGGACTGGTAGTCATCCATGGGCTGATGAGCCAAATGATCAGCCAATACACTCCCCTTTATTGATTTTTGGGTTGTATATTATATGCCGTATTCAGTTAAGACCATTTTCCACCTTGCTATCCTTCCGGAGAGAGCGGGCTTCTCGAAAATGTACTTGATCAGATCCATCTTTGATATCAACAAGGTAGTGTGAGTCAGGATATACTGTCTCAGTCGGCGAGCACCCCATGCCAAAGCGCAACAAGTTTTCTCAAGCAGTGAGTATCTTGTCTCACAGTCGGTAAACTTTTTGCTAAGGTAGTATATTGCGTGCTCTTTTCGACCAGACTCGTCATGCTGCCCCAACACACACCCCATCGAATTGTCTAGCACTGTCAGGTATAATATCAAAGGTCTCCCTTCAACTAGAGGCATCAGAATTGGTGGTTTTTGTAGGTATTCCTTGATTCTTTCGAAAGCGATCTGGCTTTCATCATTCCACTTTACCACTTGATTTTTCTTCAAAAGCTTGAAGATCGGCTCACAAGTAGTAGTCAGATGTGAAATGAACCTAGCGATATAATTCAGGCGTCCCAAGAAACCTCTAACTTCCTTCTCTGTACGGGGAGCTGGAATTTCTTGGATAGCCTTTACCTTTGTAGGATCTACTTGAATACCTTTGTCACTAACGATGAAACCCAGAAGCTTACCGGACTTACCCCGAAGATGCACTTGTTCAAATTCAACCTCAGCTTATATATCTTCAACCTGTCGAACAGCTTTTGGAGATGATCAAGGTGCTCTTTGTCTGTCTGAGACCTAGCTATCATATCATCAATATAAACTTCGATCTCGTGGTGAATCATATCATGGGGAAGCGGGAAGTCATCCTTGGGGCTTGCCATGTTTAGATATCTGTAATCCACACACATTCGTACCTTGTCGTCCTTCTTAGGTACCAGAACGACATTAGCAACCCACTGCGGATAGGAGGTGACAGCTAAGAACCCTGCGTCAAACTGCTTCATGACCTCTGTCTTGATCTTCTCTGACATTTCATGGTGCATACGGTGGACCTTCTGTTTAACCGGCGGGCATTCTTCCTTTGTCGGCAGACGATGTACCACAATATCCGTGTCCAAACCAGGCATGTCTTTATAGGACCAGGCAAAGATCTCAACATAGTCGTGTAACATCTGTATCAACCTCTGTTTGATGCTAAGCTCCATATTTGCACCTATTTTAACCACTTTTTTGTCTATATCTGCGCCCAAGTTTATTGTCTCAACTGGCTCTTCATGAGGCTATATAGCCCTCTCTTCCTGTTGTAGCAGTCTAGCAAGTTCTCCAGGTACCTCACAATCGTCCTCACCTTCGTCCCCGGCTTGGTTGATCGGATTTTCGAAGTCATAACTGGAAATAGCAGGATTGTTATCAATGGGATCCAGAGTGGATATGGATCTGCAGTTTGATATGTGAGTGTGTGTAAGAGCATATCTGTATTGATAAAGCAAAGGCAGAAAAGAAAAACAGAGAGTGCAAAATTTGTATGCAAAAAACATCCAATGCTTCATTGATGATATATGAGATGACATATAATAACCCTCACAGATAAAGCATTGTGCCTCGGGTAAGACACAAGGACATAAAGTTTAAAATTGTTCATTACAAACTTAGAAAACAAGTAAGACAATTACTGCGGAATAAAAGAAACTTGTATGAAATATATGGTCGTCCAATTACTCGGTCCACCGTTGGTAGTCGGGTAAATCCAGCTGTCAATATCAAAGTCTTCCTCACTGTCTTCAATAGCATTGACCCCTCGATTGTTGATGCGTAGGGGAGGTCCTCCAACTCGAGCGCGCCAAATGGCCCTCTAAGCCCCTGAAGTAAAGCCCAAGCCAAACTTGTCAATTTTGTGAATAAATTCAGGGAGCTGTCCCCAATTGGTATTCCTGTTTTCTTCAACTACTGCTCCAGTGTCTTTGAGAGAAGCCATCTTCAGAGGAGATTTGATGCTGGTAGCGGTCTCAGTTGATGCCAAAATCTGGGGAAACTCTTCAAAGTTTTGACAAGGAGTCTCTATAAATTCTCCGTCCATCTCTAGGTACCTGAAGGAGTTCAGGTGGCTCACCATATACTCCTCTTCGCCATGCACAATGACTATCTTCCCCTTTACTGGATACTTCAACATTTGGTGTAGTGTAGAAGTAACAACCCCTGTTTCGTTGATCCAAGGACGACCCAACAAACAAGAGTACGATGGCCTGATGTCCATCACATAGAAAGTGGACTCAAAAGTCTGAGAGCCTATCTTGACAGGGATGTTCACTTCCCCATGCACCATTCTTTTCGACCCGTCAAAATCCCTTACCACAATGTTACTAGGCTTTAAAGTCAATCCCTCGCAATCCAATCGGTCCAATGCCTTCTTGGGCAGAACATTCAGCAAAGACCCAGTGTTCACCAACACATGAGCCATAGTGGTGCCCCTGCATTCAATCGAGACATGCAAAACATCATTATGTTTTCTTCCTTATGGTGTCAAGTCGGCATCTGAAATGCCCAGCCCGTTGTCAGCAGTTAGGCTAGCCATACAATCTTTAAATTGATCAGCTGAAGTCTCTTGCGGAACATGCGCAGTTTTGAGGAATGCAATCAAAGCCTTCACATGGGCCTCAGAGCAAAACAGCAGGGATAACATGGATATCTTTAAGGGGGGCTGCCCCAGCTGTTCGACCACATTGTAGTCACTCTTTTAATTATTTTCAAAATTTCCTCTATCTCTTGCTTGGAGGTTTCCACAACAATTTTTCTAGGTGCCTCCATTCGGGCAGGCTCACCTACAACTTCTTTTCCTCGAGTCTCAGATGACTTAACGGCAGGGGTACCAGCTAGAGTAAGAACAGGAATAGTAACTGAAGTACTGGCGGGTGCAGAAGATGAAATAATGACAGGCTTAGTGACAGTCTTCGGGGAGATCTCAGGAGAGAAAACCCTTCCGCTTCTAGTAATCTTGCCGGTCCTGACAATGTTACTGACATCAGGATCAACTTCTTTGGTCTTCCAGTTTTGTTTAACGCCATGATAGTAAACATCGGCGCCATAATTCCAAGGTACAACTTTGTATGAGGCATACAGGATAGGACCAAGACATGTGATTATTAGCAGATCGATTCTCGTAGCGGGTGTAATCCTAACAGATCTTCTCGAGGAGGCCTTGGAAGGACTGGCGGAAATGGTTATAATAGCAATGTCTTCAGATGGAACAATGGGAACCAGAGTTTTCTCGAAAAAAATTTCTTTGCTGTCCATCAGGCGTTAGACATCTATTTTTAGCAAATAACAATCAGAAGACAGGGATGAACATATGTGGCAATCTTCATCACAACCTGGAAATAAACCAGCCAACAATAGATTCTTCTTAACAGTCATAAGAGGAGTAGAAACTTCATCAACTGAGGTCACGAATAGATCAGTATTAACGGTGTTAACTCCATGGTTGTGCTTAGGAATGGGAGCAGTTATGACATTGGGCTTCTCAGGAGTGTCGAACTCAATCTCCTTGGCTTCAATTAGATCTTGTACTTTATTTCTTAGTTCCCAACAATCATTTGTGTCATGGCCAGGACCGTCAGAATGATAGGCGCACCGAGCGTTCGAATTGTATCGAGGAGAGGAGGTATTAGGATTCTTGGGAGCCTCTTTCAAAGTTGCCAAGTTAGATCTCAGTAGATGGGGTAGAACCTCTGTCAATGTCATGTTGTTCTGGGTGAACTACCTTTGTGGTCTTTCCACCCTTTGCTGATTGTTGCGTTGCGGGGTAGCCGCAAACCTAGGTATTATTATAGCACTTACCGTTGGATGGTATCCGGCTATGCTTTGATCTCTTGGGTTATAAATGGTACTGGCCTCCTTCTTACCAGTGAAGGGTTTCTTTATTGTGTTCGAGGATGCATCTCTTTGAATTTTTCCACTCTTTATACCGGCTTCGACCCGCTCGCTGATCATGATTAGTTCAGTAAATCCAACTGAGGAACTTCCGATCAGGTGGTTGAAGAATGGACCTGACAAGGTGCCTAGGAACATATCAACTAACTCTCTGTCAGAGAGAGGGGGCTGGACTCTGCCTGCGAGATCCCTCCATTTCTGAGCATAGGTTTTGAAACCTTCACCTATACCCATAGACATGCCTTGCAATTGGGTCCGAGTTGGAGCTAAGTCAACATTGTAATGATATTGTTTGTAGAAAGCGGAAGCCAAATCTTCCCAATTGTGAATATTGGTCCCTTCCAATTGATAGAACCAATCCAACTGCGCCCCTGACAAGCTTACTTGGAAAAAAATGCACCCACAGATTCTTATCAGCCGTATGGGGTTGAATCTTTCTGACGTATGACCTTAAATGCAGCTTCGGGCAAGAGACGCCGTCATATTTAGCGAAAGTGGGGACCTTGAATTTCTGTGGGATGACAACCCCTGAGACAAGTCCTAACTCTTCAAAATTCAGTTCGGGTACCCTATGGACCTCCATAGCATTCAAACGGTCCTCTAGCTCTTTGTATTTAATATCACCAGGAGGACATTGTTCCTTAGAGTAGTCAGGTTCTTCCTTTTCTTCGGATGCTGGATTATTGTTCACTTCCTTGGTCCTATCTTCTTGATTATCTCCTTCACCCGATGATGTTGCAAAGTCCAAAGTCCGTCTGGCTTGTCCTTTAAACCTTCTTCCCATGATCACGATACCAGGTGGTTTCTTTTCTTTCTTCTTCTTCTATTTGGCTAGTAGGGTCTTCAACTCCTCTTGTCCTTTTGTCAGAGTCAAGAGCATTTGTTGAAACTGGACGTTCTGCACTTGAAGATCTTTCACTGTCTATTCAATATCCATCTCACTGAAATAAACAGTAGAAGGATAAGGAGACATGTTGTAAGAAACCTGTATGATGTTATGATGAATGAAGATGCAATATGCAAATGATTTCAAGGAAATTAGAGATTAAAATTTGTTCAAACCAAAAGGAACACACGTTATGTTAAATCCAAGTTTGATTACATCATGCCTCTTTGGGCTTACAATGAAAGAAACAAAATACAACAAAAACTCTTTTGATAGAAAGGTTGAACGCATCCTCTTTGGAGCGATGTAGGCGTTCAGATTCCGCTCTTCATGTAGCATCTTGGTGAGTTCCAGAACCTTCTTCTCACTGGCGTAAAATTGGGCTTCAAAGGTGTCTCGCTCTTCCTTAAATTGAACCCAAGCTTCCTGCAAGTCTTCGAGAGAGGTAGGCATGTTAGGATGAAGGACAGCGTATGGGACGTCTCCTTCAACAACAGGCTCTATGATAACAGGGAGGATGGAAGGGTAAGGCATTAGGATACTTTGAGCACGAGCATGTACCCACCTAAGATAAGGCTCGAGAGGGATAGAGTTCTTGTGTCCCAAAATCCTACTATCCACCTTGTTCACCATTCTCCAAGCTCGTGTAAACTTCTAGCGATAACCTTGGTCTTCTTTGTCGTAGTCGAACACCAGACCTTGAATGAGCATCTCATGAGGGCCTTCTCTCCGGGCATACCCAAACTGTCGAAGAGCTAAGCAGGGATTGTAGGTGATACCTCCCCAAATAACAAGCAAAGGGACGTTAGGGAATTCCCCACAGCGGTCAATGATAGAGACATCTTCCAAGGATCTTGAACACCAACGGATGTCAGTATGGGTGAGGGACATCATCCTTTGAGACCATGTCAGTCTTTGCTCATTCTTCAATGCTGATTGAGGTAGGTGTGAAGTGAACCACTTAGCGAGTATGGGAATACAACACAAAAGAGTACCTCTCTTCTTCATGGTGCGGGTATGAAGACAGTGCAAGATGTCACTCAGTAAGGAAGGTACAGGATTGCAAGAGAGAAATACTTTGACGGTGTTAACATCTATGAATTGGTCCAAATTGGGGAACATAACCAAACCATAAATGAGAAGAGCCAGGATGTCTTAGAAAGCTTGGAAATCCATGTCATCCCAGAATGAACGAGCCTTATCCAATAGAAACTTGGCTAGGAAACCTTTAACCCCGCTTCTTGTCTCCCAATTGGCTATTGTGATCGGTGGATCTGGAACTGACTGTTTAACGCTGGTTCGCGAAATGTCGCGGAAGCAAGAGTCGCCACCGTCTTTTATTTTCTCCAACATGGACAGGACAAAAGCACAGCAAAATTCCTTATGAGATAGTTTCTCGGTTCGGGAGGTAGATTTATAGAAAGGGAAGGTGTTAGCACCCTTTCTATCTGTGGTTATCCACAGGCTCTTAGATACTTGCTCATTGTGTTTTCAAAAGTGTTTGGCTTTTCAATTGTGGGTGAGTTTGAAAAAGTTTTGTTTTAAAGATTTCAGATCGACTCTTGTATCAGTCCTCAAGAGTGTTTGAAAAATTGTTTTGAATGCTTTTTTGAAAGTGTCGGTGTGAAAAGAGTTTTTTTTATTTGTTTTGAATTAGAGCAAGCATCTATGAGTCATCCACCTACCCTAAGGAATTAGGCTGTGTAAATGTCCTTAAGGTAGTGCCATCCCACCATTGAGAGGTAGGTAGCACCACCGTTGGAGGTGTTCGGGTCAATTCGAGTGTAGGGACAGTGTGGTCACCAGAGCAACAGTAGGGCACCTTAGAAGCTACCCTTATGTCCTTGATCCTTTTTAATTCGAGGCAACTTTTCTGAGGCAACTTGTTTTGAGGCATATGGATCAACAGACATAAGGACTTACTAAAACGTCCTATACTCGACGACCACGTTTCGAAGGTAAGGCAACAGTGAGGCGTACCCTAAGAGTGGTGTGTGAATTTGTGTGTTATTTTCATGTTATGTTTTATCTTTGATCATGGCATTGTGAGCTACGCTTGTTTTTAATTAGCCATACATTCTTTCATGCAATTAGCAATTTAAGAGTGCGGAAATTTAAATGCGGAAAGTAAAATCCTACGCTATTACAAGGCGCGGGTCTATACATCGCCAAATTAACAAAGACCCGTTTTGAATAAAAATGCGGAAAGTAAAACCTAGTTACTATTACATGGCTTGAGCAGTTACATAATATTCACAAAGGAAAATAAGAATAAATGCGCGAAAAAATTAAAATTGAACGTTCGAGGGCGTTGGACCCTTTTGCAATTAAATTGAAATTAAAAGAAAAGAAATGTTTTTTTAATGGTTTTTGTATTTATGAAATAAAGAAAATTAAAATTCAAGAGAAACCCTAATTCTAAGTTGTTTTTAATTATTAAAGAAAAAATATTAAAGTTTAACCTAATTTACTAAATAATTAATGTATATATTTATTTACAAAATAAATTAGTAATTAATAATAATGATAATAAGAAAAAAATTATTTATTAAGAAAAAGGATAAAAATGCTAAAAAAAACTTAATTTCTACATATTTTAATTATTAAGAAAAAGTTTAAAGTTTTAAAACTTAAATTAACTAAATTTATTATTTAAATTTTATTTACAAAATAAATAATGAATTAGATATTAATTAAACATATTTTTAGTTTTTTTGTATTTTATATTGTGAAAATTAGTTTATGGAATTAAAGAAAACAATTAAAAAGAATAATTGAAAAGAATAAAAGAAAAAAAAATTAAAAGAAGGAATACAAACAAGGAGGGGTGTCTGGCCTTTTTTGGAGGTTTTTTGTAGAGTAATTTGGCCTATTAGACAAAAAGCCTTGTTTGACTTTCTGGCATCACGTGCGTGTTCATTGACTCCTGAGTACCGTGGTCTGCATTCTTTGGCCATTGGATTGAGTTTCATGGTCATTTGTGTTCTGGCTGTTGGCCATTTGTATTCTGGCATCAACGTTCCTTAATCTTCTCAGGATGTCTGTCTCGTCATGCATAAGTTGTTCTTTTGGCCATTTGGCTTTTGGCTTTTGGCCATTTGTGTTTTGGCCTCAACGTTCCTTAATGAACCTGCATGGGATCCTGTCTAAATCTACAGTGTTGAATCTCATGAACACATTAAATAAAATCATAAAATACAAATAAAGCCAATATATGAAGAAATTTAATGTTTAGGCACAATATGACATGTATGAATGATTATACCCTTTTGATCATGGAGATCAAATCAATCTTACCCTTACTGGAAAATTAGTGACCTGAATGCTTTTATGCCCTTTTGATCATGGAGATCAAGCCAGCCTTATCCTTACCGAAGAAGTAATGAGGTGTTGGTTTGTAACTGTGATGGCTTGTTTGTAGTGAGAGAGGGATTTATAATAAGGATTTCAAGGTTTTAGGGTTCTTGAAAGAATTTGATATTCTACAGTGTTGTGGCAAGGTTTTTTTCTCTCTTTTTCTCCTCCCTGGTTTGTGTGAAAAGAAGGTGATTATATAATGGAAATTAGGGTAAAGAAAATGGGCTTTGAATGTGCAATTGGGCCTCCAATGTTCACTTGAGTTCGTCACTTTCCAGGCTAAATCGCATGGACTTAAGTGCAATTTTTGAAGTTGAAATGTGAAAACAAAATGTAGCCGACATCGATAACTAACTCTTGTCCGAAAATCGGCTCAATCAGATAAACGGTGAATTAGTTATGAATTTTTGAAGTTTCAGCTCAGACAAACTTATTTTGGGCTCCAGTGTCGACTCTGACACGTTCTTCAATAAAAAACTGGTATTGATCGGAGCATAATCCGGTCTCGACTTTTGAAGCAAAGTTGTAGATCTATGAGTCAGGGACCTTGTGTAAAAATATGAGCCCAATCCGATAAAAATTGACCGAGTTATGAATTTTCGAAGTTTCGGCCCAGATGAAATAATATTCAGCATTCAAGATTTTCAGCGCGTCACGCACTCTGAGCAAAAAACGAAGGCCTTTTGAATACCGTTTGAACTCAATACCTTCTGTGAAAATGTAGCCAACTCAATTTGTGAAATTTTGGTGCCAGAACCAGCTTGATACGATGAAAATCGACCAAGTTATGATTTTCTGAACATGACGCAAATAAACTTCTGTCACAAATTTTCTGTATGAAAATACTTAATAAATCCACATTTTTGAAGACCTTCTGATCGAAATTGGCTTCCAGCCGTGAGAGATGAAAATGTAGATAATGTCAAGACGGAATTTTGGCCACCGGAACGGGTTCAAAACGAGCCACGATCTTCAAGTTATGAATTTTTTAGCGCGTAAAAACTGCACTTTCAGCACACTTTTTCACCATATTTCTTCGAGAAAACTCACACATTCGGATACCTTCTTTAAAGAATTGACTCTTGAGCCGAACCTGAATTTGAGAATACGTTATCAGAGATATCTTGGCGAAAGAATACCTGAATATGACGCGCCGGGTTGGACTTGTGAATTTTTCTTGAAATATTTTGAGAAATATGGGAGGGCAAATTTTGGGGTACAACAGCTATGATGTCGTCTCTCTTTATATGCAAAGCTTCGGCAATGACTTCAGGCTTTGGAATCCCTTCTAGACTGGTGAACGGTATCTGATCAAGCACGGGCACCCCTAAGAGTAGAGAAAACTCTTCCAGTGTAGGTACTAACTGATAGTCCGGGAAAGTGAAACAATGATGTACGAGATCAAAGAATTGGAACAACACACACATCATCTCTTCTTGGAAACCAGATGTAGCCAAATTGAGGAGTCGACCATATTTCTTGGTAAAAGGAGAATCCCCTGGCACTCTTAAGGCTAACTCTTGAAGTTGAGGGTGTGTTTTTACAAAGCTTATTCGGATGGTGTTTCTTCGGACGGGATTCATGACCTAAAAAACAAAAACAAAGATAAATTTCTAAATCCTTGAAATGGTTAGTGAGCATGCTCATAATGCTTGTGATGTTTATGATGTTATGTACAAGTAAATTTATACACACAAAGCAAACAAATCCCTATGTTTTAGGCTTGCATGAGGTTTTATAGGTAAGTACCCTCTTGAAGTTTAGTTGGCTCAACCTGTCCTAGTAATAGTGATCGGGTTCTAAAGGATCTCAATATCACCGACCTTTCTCTTAGGCATTGTCTCAGCACAATCAATCTTTTCTTGCGGCCGAGATATCCCAAGAGTCCAGCCTCAATGAGTGTAGTATCGAGTATCAACCAATTTTCAGCTCTACACCGAAATCGGTTATCTCACTACGTCCTAATGGCCAAGTTTGTTCAATTAGGGTTCTAAAGTCAATTAGTGCTTCACGACGCCACTCAGCAGCCCCGTATTCTCCTCGATTCAACACGAGGGATACTGGTACCCACAAATGTTTCACACTAACGTAGCCATTGTTTCAACCATATCGGTCTACACCGTATAGTTTCCACAATCTATTGCTACTTACCTAAAAAGGTGCCCCCGATCCGGGTAAAGGATCAAAACAAACACAAACAAGGAACCAATAATGTAAAGCAAGCAATTCAAACAAATGAAGGCAAGTAAATGTGATCTAACCCTAAGGTAACCCCACTTTTAAGCATTTCCCAACAAAGTCGCCAGTTCTGTGATACGGTGGGAGAACTGACTTGAAGTTTTGCGTTTGTGTTTGCAAATGTTGCGGTTTAGCAAGAGTCGCCACCGACTTTTCTTTTATCCAAAAGGAAAGGTGAAAAAGCACAGGAAAGACCTTTAGAGATGTTTTCTTGAGTTCGGTTGGTAGATTATGAAAAGGGAAGGTATTAGCACCCTTTTCACCCGTAGTTATCTACGGGCTCTTAGTTGCTTGCTAGATCACTTGCTTTTGTTTGAATGTGCTTGTGGTGTGGGTTTTGAAAGTATTTTGAAAATATCTTTGTAATGGTTCTCGTTTCTATAAGAACACGTACAAAGTGTTGTTTCAAAAATAGTTCAAAGATGTGTTTGTGGAATGTGTTTTTGAAAGTGATTTTGCAAAGGTGTCTTCTTTGTAATGGCTCTCGTTTCTATAAGAACGCGTACAAAGTGTTTGTCTTTTGAAAATGTTTCAAGATGAAAGTGTTGGTGTAAAAAATGTTTTTGTTGTGAGCAAGTGAGCAACTAGGAGCAAATCGACCTACTCAAAAGGTCTTAGATGTTCTTTCCTCCTCCTTTAGATGTTGCTATCTTACCATTGTTTTGGTAAGAAGCCCCATCGTTGGATGTGAAGGGACGAGCGTGGGACATTTGTATAGTCATAGAAGGAAACCCATGGAACATTTTAGCAATGTCGTTTAGGGACTAGATCGTTTATCGAAGGCTACATCAAGGGTCATCGAGGGACTACGATCTTTTATCGAGGGTCTTTTGCTAAAACGCCCATGTTCGAGGGACATGACTAATTTCTGATAGGCAACAAGTGAGATTACCCTAAGGGTACTAGTGTGCAAAGTGTGTTTGATTGCATGCATTT
Organism: Vicia faba; assembly: GCA_948472305.1. Classification (NCBI taxonomy): domain Eukaryota; kingdom Viridiplantae; phylum Streptophyta; class Magnoliopsida; order Fabales; family Fabaceae; genus Vicia; species Vicia faba. Next base: position 365,325,138 of record OX451737.1, on the reverse strand, counting down.
TGTCTTGTATTTGAAAGGTTATCTATTTGTTGATTTTAATCTTGCCATACATCCTAATCACTAGCAATATATGAAAGCAAGTAAAATACGGAAAATAAAATCCTAAGCTATTACATCACTTTAGGGGGATGGGGGTACAAATTTATAATGGAGATGAAGTGGAAACTGAAATATTACAACCATATCGAATAATAATGAAAACAATGTGAAAACAGTGTAAAATAAAAGTAAAAAAGCATTTTGAACTGCTATGTGTCGACCCATGTTGTTATGCATCGAAACATAGCTTTTCCTTGCCCCCGTAAAACTTGACCAAACTCAGTATGAGTCGATGCATACTGAGATGTGTCGACTTATACTTCTTCTTGTATCGACGTGAAACGCGTATGTGTCGACTCATGTAGCTTTCACGTTTCTGTTTTTGGAGATTTTTTACAGTATGAGTCGATGCATAAGGCTATGTGTCGACTCATACTCTGTTTTTTCACCTAGAAAGGGTCGACGCATGTGGGTACGTGTCGACTCATCCTGCATTTTTTTCCTTAAACATGTTTTTTCTTGTCTGTACAGGTTAGTTTACAGCATATGATGGATAAACATAAACAACAAATGATTTGATAAGCCTAACCACTAAGCAAATGATTAGTTCAACGAGATGATAAAACACTACACCTTATCTTCAAAAGCAAATCATCAATGATGTGTGAAAAGATATCAAGTCAGGAAGTATTACCTTTGAGTTTCACTGGCTGTTTTAAATCTGAATGCTTTTCCAAATGCTATGATGGCGCTAATGAATCTTTAGAAAGCTGCTTCGGGCTGTTGAAACTAAGTTAAACTGTACTGTGTTGTTTTTGGTGTTTTGAGGGTGAAGATGATAGCACTACAGGGATTGTTTTTATGTTTGGACAATCTTTGTATGGGATGAGGTGTTTGGTTTATGGGAGAGTTTGTATGGTGGAGTAATGGGTTGGGGTCTTATTTTTTTGAATAAGAACCGGTGCTGGTTTGAAAATGAATGAGTCAAGGTTATAAAGGATATTTGTTTTTCTGCTCAACAAATCTCTATTCTCTCTCTCAATTTCCTGCTTCCGAAAAAAATCTCGTTTGTGTCTTATGAGACTGCCCTTTTTGTAGACCCTTGACTGAGGTTTAGGGGGGAAACAAAATAAGTTATTTTGAATTGTTTTTGCCTACTGTTTTGATACTTTCTTCACACAATTTTCTTTTGCCATTTTGGTGCAATTTTGGGGCTGTTATGATGCAGGTTGGGGCAGACTGCATAGAGCAGTTTTGGACTGTATAGGATAACATATGCATACTTGTGGTGCAGCAATGGAGCAGGTTTTGGGGTGTTGTGGGAATGTAGCATAACACACTTTGTTCAACTTGGACAGTATAATTTGTAGCATGACATAAATTTGGTCTTGTGGAATATTTTATACACATTATGTCAAGGGTAAAAAATAGTGGCAAGGTTTTTTTGAGAAAATTCAAACAAGACATAGTTTTAGAATTTGTAATTTTACAAAAATGCCACTTTGTAATAACTTGAATTACTTGCATCATCTTGAATTATTTGGAATTGTAGTAAAAGATGTCATGAAGTAAATGAGATTAACCAAGTATAGAAAATACTTAGAAAAATTTCAAAGTCTTGCAAAGTTGGATTTTGATTCTCTTGATTTTTGATGATCAAATTTCATATTTTTGGATGTCTTGACATAATGTGATTTTTGGGACTCAAATTTGGTCAAAAAAAGTCAAAGTTTGAATTTTTAACGCCCGGTTGACTTTTTCCAGTTGAAACTCTGATTTTGCTCATTTTTCCCCCTTTTGATAATTTGAATGATTCTTCTTAGAAAATTGTGATCTGAGGCTTAAAACTTGACTGAAGTAATTCTAAGAGCCCTTGAGACATGAGAGGGCAAATTTTGGGGTAAAACACTAGTCAAGACTCTTGACTAAGAACACAACTTAGAGTTGCTTACAAGAATCCTCCAAGAACAATACTCAACTCATTACATAAAGGCTTCTGAGTGAGAACAAAACCTTACAATTCAAGGAACATAATCCAACTCACATGTCGAGTGGATCAGACATACCAACTCTCCTAGAGAGTGGCTTACAGATTCACCCCTAATGATTACATCTTTCTCATTCACGACTGGTACATATCTCAGGTTATAATACTTCTATTTATAACCTATACTCAACTGGATTTGGCCCTTCAAATCATAACTCTTTGGTTGTTACAAATCTACAGAAAAATCTTCTACAAATAGGTCTTCAATCAAATCTTTCCTAAATTATCTCCATATTTAGAAAGTAAATATTCTTCAATACTCTTCTTGACCTATAAATCAGCGCCACTTAATATTGCATAATATTCCCAGAATATTCTGCATCTGTTAAATCATTACAAAATCCAACTATTCAGCTCAGCTCAGGCACAATGTCGATTGAACCCACATAGAACATCTTATCTGACGTGTTGCTCCAGATGTTGAAACACTTCAACTCAACATGTCTCAACATTAAATCAGACTTCTTGCTCCACATATTTTTCATAGTGAGTAATCACATCCTATTTAACATATAACTGCTCTATTAGTTTTACCGAACATAATGTCAACCATAAAAATAGAGAATTAACAAAAACCAATCATAACAAACATATTTCGGTCTTTTTTAGAAGAACTACGAATGCTTTGGTCCTCTATTTCACAAAGGGGGTAAGTAGGCACAAAAGTTTCACAACCGCGGAGGATGCAAAAATTATAAAAACAACTTCTTTTCACATCTCCATAATCTATTTTATTAATATTTCTTTATAGCCAAAATACACAATTTTCAAAGAGGTTCATGCAGAGTATCGTAGATGTTTAGGATGATAATACCTTCCTGTGATACGGTGGCAGAACCAACTGTTATACTGGTTTATGTTTTTTGTTCGTAATTGTTGCGGTAAGCAAGAGTCGTCACCGACTTTTATTTCATCCAATCATGGAAAAGGAAAAAGAACAGAAAAAACCTTTTTTCGAGATATTCTGAGTATGGGGGGTAGTTTATAGAAAGGGAAGGTGTTAGCACCCTTTCTATCCATGGTTTTCCATGGGATCTTAGGTACTTGCTCATTTTTTAAAATTGCTTGTGTGTGCTTGTTTTGAAAATGTTTGACTTCGTGATAACCCTTGTATCAGTCCTCAAGGATGTGACAAAGTTCGTTTTGAAAATTTCTTTTGAAAGGTGTTTATGTAAAAAGTTTTTATTGTTTGAGCAAGTACCTAGGAACTAATCTACCTACTCGAAAAAAGATTGTTCGTTCTCATTTCCTTTAGACAGCGCTATCCCACTATTAAGGAGTAGGTAGCACCGTCGTTGGAGTTTGTAAGGGACATTCGAAAGGGACAAGTACAATCACTAAAGCAACAATTAGAAAACTTTAGTAGTAACCCTAGAGTCTTAAGATCTTTTCGAGGCAACATTTTCGAAGCAACATTCGAATGGGACAATTTGATCTTTTAGACTGGAGGGAAACCACTAAAATCTCCTATGCTTAATGACTGTTTACCGAAGGCAGCCGAAGTGAGGTAAACCCTAGGAGTGAATATGTGCATATGAATTGTTTCAGTTATTTAATCTTTGCACATTAGGTGATCTACCGTTTTAATTTCAAGTAATCTTCTTGCCATACAATCATATTAGTCATGCATCTAACAGTTAAATATTTGTAGGAATTTAAAGTGCGAAAAATAAACCTAGCTATTACAAGGCTTTGACAGTTGCGTAATTATCTCGACGGAAAATAAAAATGCGGAAGCTTAAAACCCTAATTACTATTACAACCTCGAAACAATTACAATAATAATAAAACAAACTAAAATGCGCACGACAAATTAAATGCGAGAAAAATTGAGAACCCTAAAAATCTAATTGAAAAAAATATTTAAGTTATTTTTGAGAAAGGACTTACTTAGGTTACATACAATTAAAACCCTAATTCTAATCATTTTTTAATAATAAAAAGAAATTAAAATTAACCTAATTTAAATTAAATTAAACAATTCATGAAAATAAAATATTTTGTAAAAAGAAAGATTTTATGTATTTTTATGGTTTTTATTTGAGAAAAGAAACAATTTAATTACAAAATTTAAAACCTAATCTCTATTTAATTTTAATTAAAACAAAAAAAAATCAAATAAACCAATTAATCTAATTTATTTTCAAAAATATTAATTTGAATAAATAATATTTAATTATGTATTTTTGTGATTTTTTAGTTTTATAAAAAATAATAATTTTTTGTGTTAATAAATTAAAACAATCAAAGAAATTAATTAAAGAAATTAAAAAGAAAATAGAAAGAAAAGCAAATTGGGCTTGTATGTTGTTAGCAAATGGGGGGTATGATCCTGAAATTTCCAGGCCCAATAGTCCTCCAAGCCCAGTCAGCGCCTGGTTCCATGTGGCGTTGACCTGGGGGTGCATCATGGTCCCTCACTTCTTATGCGTTAGATCTGAAGAGGCTGTGATCCATTGGTGATGACTTGAGGAGTATGGAAAGCGCATGCAAGGTTGATGCACCAGACCTGTGAACAGAAATTGAGAAAATAAGAAAATGCTTGGACCTGGGATCGAATCCAGGTCCTCACACTTACCACTAGCGCGCTCTTCCACTGGGCTGATTTGCTTTGTTGTATATAGAATAAAAACAAAATATAATATAACAAAATAATTGAGTTAGTAGGAAATGCGCGCGAAATTCAAATGGTCCACTGGTTGGCTGACACCTAATCATCTTCTACCTTTCTCCGTCATCTTAGCTGCATACCTTTTACCTACAGTCATGTGTTTGTAGCTATAGCCCGGTGAATTTCCAAAATGCACAAGACACATGATAAATTACTTCCAATTATGTGGATCAATTCATCTTGATCTCGTGAACATCACGGTGTTCTTCTTTTGGCCCAATTTAACCTGTGTGACAAACCCCTAAAACGCACACGAAAACCCTAATAATGGCAAAGGCACGGATATGCGTCAAAAACACAATTAAATCATCCAGCCAGGTTGCAAACACATCCATGGTCACAAATATATCACTTAAATATGCTAATGATGCGGGAAATTTAATAATCGATTTGGAAAAAATAAGCAAACTGTGGGAGTGATTGCATGCGTTTCTGGGCGAGATAAGACTTGCAAATGATCTAGTTGGCTTCAGGGATGCTCCAGGATACAATTGTTGGCTTTGAATTGCTCTGAAAGGCCCCGTGGATTGAAAACCGAGTAACACTTTTTGTCCACATTTTTGAGTTTGTTCTTTCTCTTCTACGACTGCCAAACCTTGTCTCATGCCTTGTACATGTTCCCTATATATCTTAGAATGAAATAGGGTTATAAAATTGGATTGAATCTTTGCAATTATGAGAGATTTGATTTAATTTCCATGCTACATGTAAACTTGCTATTTTGATCCAAATCATCCCTTTCTTGTACCAATTATGCTTGATTCGTTTTGGTCTTGATATCTCATCATGTTTTGATTGCCAACCTGTCCAAAAACCAAATCAAATCATATCTTTGATATTATTCACCAATTATTTGATTTAATTCAATTTTTAATTAATAAAAAATCAAAATAAATTGAAAAATGAAGCAAATAATATGTGGGTGAATATTTGGGTCGTGGACCATATTATAAGTGAGGTGCAAGCATAAAAAGTTAGGCCCATTTGGCAAAAAAATGTAATTTTGAGCCTATTTAACTTTTGGCAATTTTGCAAAAAAAGGTCAACTTTGACAAGGCATATCTCCTCAAATTTTAACCATAGATAGGTGTTCTTGAAATTTTTAGAAATCTTAGGATGTCCCCTAAGAAACATTTTTGGTCTCATCACAATTGAGTCTTCCATGTTCATGTAAGAAGCTTTGACCTAAAAGGTGTTTTTGTTGACTTTTCAAAAAGACCCATAATGTAGAAATTCATATCTTTTTGTGGGTGCATATTTTGAACTTGTGGGATGAAGATGAGTTGTAGGGAATTGCATCCTCTTCAAAATGAGCCTTGGATGGAAAATTTATGATGAAGCATGTGGAAGTTATGCTTGGTCAAAGTTTGGTTGACTTTTACTAAGAAACCCTAATTTAGCAACTTTTGGGTTTTGATGAATTTGGAGCATTCCTTGAGGAATCATGATCAACCCTTGATAAAATTATGAAAGTCATTTAAAAATGTTAATGTTGACAAAAAATATTGAAGTTTGACTGTATGTGGGTCACAATTGACTTTTGACCTAATATAGTCGATTCTCAAGCATCTGAGCAGTCGACTGAGCAAACTTCTTGTGCAAGGAATGAAAATTGACATGTAGGGTCTTGAGAACATATTAAGACTATGGAGAGAATATTAGGTCTTTGGAGTCCACCTATCTTGATGAAAATGGAAACCCTAATTTGAGACACCCTGCCTTAGGAGAGAGTTTGTCTGGTCAGCTCTTGGGCAAACTTGAGAAAATTGAGGATCTCTAGGAGTATGTGTTGAGTAAAATGAGAGAGAAAATTTTGGGGTACAACAGCTGCCCCTGTTCAATCTTCTTAAACCTGAGGATGTAGATTGGCTCGTCTGCCTTTCGTGATCTGAAGGTGCAAGATGATTGAACACTAGAGTGCCCAGAAATTTGCACTCGCATGAGGTGATACTTGATTAGTGATATCAGGAATGGGCTTATAGCTGCCATTCAGAAGCTTCTAGAGAATTTTCAGAGATGGGCTTAAAGATGTCATCCAAGATGTGGTGGAATACCGTCAGAGATGGGCTTAAAGATGCCATCTAGAGGATGTTGATTTCCTGAGACATTCCTTCGATGAGAGTTCATGTTACTGTTGTTGATGAGGAATCTACTGAGGATTGTTGGTATCTATCTTGGGAGAATTAGAATTTTAGGAGCTTCAGTTGTCCGTTACTCTATTGGGGATATAACTCCGGCTTGAGGAAGCGGAAGTGAACTGCATATTTGGTCGGTGTACAGGCTGTACCACGAATTACTGGGGAAATGTGAAACAAATCGTGTTTGATCAGGTCTAAGTCTTACAGTGTTGTAGAATGTCGTATGGAGATAAGAGAGAAGGAACCTGGAGAGTAGGGTTACTTCGATATGAAAGCCTGGATAGTAAGGCTGTGAGAAGGAACCTGAATAGTAGGGTTACTTCAATATGAAAGCCTATATGGTAGGGCTGTGAGAAGGAACCTGGATCATAGAGTTACTTAGATATGAAAGCCTGGATGGTAGGGTTGTGAGAAGGAACCTGGGTAGTAGGGTTACTTCGATATGAAAGCCTGGATAGTAGGGATGTGAGAAGGAACCTGGATAGTAGGGTTACTTTGATATGAAAGCCTGGATGGTAGGGCTGTGAGAAGGAACCTAGATAGTAGGGTTACTTCGATATGAAAGCCTGGATAGTAGGGTTGTGAAAAGGAACCTGGATAGTAGGGTTACTTCGATATGAAAGCCTGGATAGTAGGGCTGTGAGAAGGAACCTGGGTAGTAGGGTTACTTCGATATGAAATCCTGGATAGTAGGGCTGTGAGAAGGAACCTAGATAGTAGGGTTACTTCGATATGAAAGCCTGGATGGTAGGGCTGTAAGAAGGAACCTGGATAATAGGGTTGCTTCAGAATTAAAGCCTGGATAATAGGTCTTGTGAGAAGGAACCTGGGTAGTATGGTTACTTCGAAATGAAAGCCTGGATAATAGGGTTGTGAGAAGGAACTTGGGTAGTAGGGTTACTTCGATATAAAAGCCTGGATGGTAAGGCTGTGAGAATGAAGCTGGATAGTAGGGTTGCTTCGGAATGAAAGCCTGGATAGTAGGGCTTGTAAGAACCTTCGAAATGAAATCCTGGATAGTAGAGCTGTGAGAAGGAACCTGGGTAGTAGGGTTACTTCGTTATGAAATCCTGGATGGTAGGGCTGTAAGAAGTAGCCTGGATAGTAGGGTTACTTCGGAATGAAAGCCTGGATAGTAGGGCTGTTAGAAGGAACCTGGGTCGTAGGGTTACTTCGAAGCGATAATGTAGATTAGTTGACCCGTTTGATTTCGGGAACTGAGTTTCCATTAGTCGTCTGTAGATGTTATCTGTATAACTGCTGGATTTGTTGAAGCTAATCGTCTTTTCCTGCAAAAGATATCAGGGTTAGTTATATGTGATGCATGAAATTCAGGGTGAGATGATGTTCTCAAAATAAATGAGATTATGATATATATGATATGAATGCATATGTCATGATGTATGTTTATGAAATGCTATCGGGGTATGCTCGTGTTTGGGAAAATAAATCCCTGACGGTTGCTGGAGATTTGTAAATATTCTGTCGGGAAGAGATGCTGGAGAATAACTCTGCGGGGACTAAAATTAGGGGGAAGAGATACTATGTTGGTAGACCTGCTGATCTGAAGGAATAAACTCAGTTGGGGATGAAATTCCGTTGTTGGAGATGATGAGCTATGTTGGAAATTGAGCTTCTATATCTGGAGAAATAAACTCAGCTTGGGGGATGAAATTTACTGACTCGCCCGTGATTATGAACCTCGGTTGGGGTGGTTACATCCTATTTCGGGAAAGCTGACATCAATGCCTTTGGATACTTTTACTCTGTGGGGAGTGTATGTACCAATAATTATGCTTCCAAGCTGGCTCTGTCCTGGTACCTGCTGGGCAGAGTAACTGTAGGGCTTGGCACTTCTTGTTTTTTTTTTGTTTATGGAATTACGAGTAATTGTCTTTGTTTCTTATGTAAATATTTACGAGCAGCGATCATTTTCAAATGCATATATCAAAAATAAATCATTGGACGTTCTTGCAAAACAAAACAGGAAAAGAAAAACGAATTGAAGTTTCTTGTGAAAATGATTTGTATTGATTTTTGAAGTTGGCCTGCAATAGGCGTTTTTGTACAAAGAGGTTAACGCTCTGGTAAGAGAACGCCGCCGAAAGATAGAAATTATACAATTTGTGTAAAAGAAAGAAAAACAACCATGTGAAACGACCCCATTGGGTTCCAACTCTGCTATTGCCTTTATATCTTCAAGCGTCTCATCACTTTGCTACTTGGCCGAAGGTTGATCAGATTGGTTGGTGTCGTTCAAGCTTGATAGTCGATACCGAAGTCTGGTCGCAAGATGATCCAATGAGATATAGTGATACTCTTCAATCCCTTACTTTTTCCTAGATTTCCCTTTCGGTTTTTCAATCCACCGGGATACCCTTTTTTGCCCAAGCCTCCCTTTCGGGTTTTCGACTTGCCGGGTGTACAAATTTTTCACTTTCATCCCTTACTTTTGCCCGAACCCTTTTGGTTCACCGGGAAGCCCTTATTTTTGCCTAGGCCAATCGACCTAGCGGGTCTTTGATTATGCATAGTATCTTTTCACTATGTCTGCATTGACAGGGTGAGAAAGGTCGTCACCATCCATGGTGGTTAGAATCATAGCTCCCCCATAGAAAATGTTCTTAACCACAAATGGCCCTTCGTACGTGGGGGTCCATTTTCCCCTGGGATCACCTTACGGCAGTATGATGCGCTTGATCACCAGATCCCCGACTTAATATTCCTGGCGTCTGACTTTCTGATTAAAAGCCTTGACCATTCGCTTTTGATACGTCTGACCATGGAAGATAGCAGTAAGTCTCTTTTTGTTGATTAGATTTAGCTGATAAAGTCGGGTTTGGATCCAGTCGTCTTCGTTCAAACCCGCATCTTTCATAATCCTGAGAGAGGGTATCTGGACTTCTATAGGTAGGACTACCTCCATGCCATATACCAGGGAGTAAGGCGTTGCCCCTGTCTACGTTCGTGCTGAGGTACGATACCCATGAAGAGCAAATGGTAACATCTCATGCCAGTCTTTATATGTCACCGTCATCTTCTGTACAATCTTCTTGATGTTCTTGTTAGCTGCTTCAACAACACCATTCATCTTCGGCCGGTAGGGGGAAGAATTATGATGTTGTGTCTTGAACTATTTACAGAACTCAGTGATTATTGTGTTGTTGAGATTCGTACTATTGTCAGTAATAATTCTTTCTGGAACACCATATCGACATATCAGATTGTGTCGGATAAACCGCGCCACGACGTTCTTGGTTACTGTAGCGAAGGAAGCTGCCTCAACCCACTTCGTGAAGTAATCAATGGCTACTAAGGTGAAGCGATGTCCATTGGGAGCGGTGGGCCTGATTTCTCCGATCTTGTCGATGCCCCACATTGCAAAGGGCCACGGAGTTGTCAAGACGTTCAAGGGGACCGGAGGCACATGCACCTTATCAGTGTAGATTTGGCATTTATGACAAGTTCGAGAGTGCTGATAACAATTGGCTTCCATGGTGGACCAGTAATATCCTTCCCGTAAGATCTTCTTAGCCATGGTATGTCCACTAGAATGGGTTCCGAAGGTGCCTTCATGTAGATCTTCCATGATCCTCTCTGCTTCGCTCTTGTCTACACACCGTAATAGTGTGGAGTCATGGTTGCGTTTATAGAGGATTCCATTGCTGAGGAAGAACTTTGCAGCGAACCTTCTCAGAAACTTCTTATCATTGACAGATGCCCCTTCGGGATACTCTTAAGCCTCGAGATACCTTTTGACTTCGTGAAACCAGGGTTTGTCTGCCACTTCTTTGGTATCGATCTCGCAGCAGTGTGCTGGTTCATCCAACCTCTCAATGGTTATTTAGGGAGCTTCATTGTCCCACATAACCTTGAACATAGAAGAAATGGTAGCTAGCGCGTCCATTAACTAGTTCTCCTCTCGTGGGAAATGTTCAAAGGTTACCTCCTCAAAGTGTGGCAGCAATGTCAGTACATACTCTCTGTAAGAAATGAGATTCGGGTGCTTCGTGTCCCACTCGCCTTTGATCTGACTTATCACCAGAGCGGAATCCTCGAATACACTTAAGAACTTAATCCTTAGGTCGATAGCAGCCATAAGGCCCATGATGCACGCTTCATACTCCGCCATGTTGTTGGTACAGTTGAAACATAATCGGGCGATGAACGGAGTATGACAACCCTCAGGAGATATGATTACAGCGCCAATGCTGTTACCCAGTGCGTTTGAGGCTCCATCAAAATACATAGACCACTGGGATCCTTCCTCAAGTCCTTCATCCGGTCCAGGTTCTTCGTAGTCAGTCACTAACATACTATTCTCACCCGAGAACTCTAAATTCATGGACTGGTAGTCATCCACGACCTGATGAGCCAAATGATCAGCCAATATACTCCCCTTTATTGCTTTTTTGGTTGTATATTGTATGTCGTATTCAGTTAAGATCATTTTCCACTGTGCTATCCTTCCGGAGAGAGCAGGCTTCTCGAAAATATACTTGATTGGATCCATCTTCGATATTAACAAGGTAGTGTGAGTCAGCATATACTGTCTCAGTCGGCGAGCAGCCCATGCCAAAGCACAACAAGTTTTCTCAAGCAATGAGTATCGTGTCTCACAGTCGGTAAACCTTTTGCTAAGGTAATAAATTGTGTGCTCTTTTCGACCAGACTCGTCATGCTGCCCCAACACACACCCTATTGAATTTTCTAGCGCTATCAAGTATAATATCAACGGTCTTCCTTCAACTGGAGGCATCAAAATTGGCGGTTCTTGAAGGTATTCCTTGATTCCTTCGAAAGCGGTCTGGCATTCATCATTCCACTTTACCACTTGATCTTTCTTCAGAAGCTTGAAGATTGGCTCACAAGTAGCACTCAGGTGTGAAATGAACCCGACGATGTAATTCAGACGTCCCAAGAAACCTCTAACCTCTTTCTCTGTGCAGGGAACTGACATCTCTTGTATGGCCTTTACCTTAGAAAGGTCTACCTGAATACCCTTGTCACTGACGATAAAACCCAGATGCTTACCAGATCTTACCCCGAAGGTACACTTGTTCGGATTCAACCTCGGCTTGTATGTCTTCAACCTGTCAAACAATTTCCGGAGATGATCAAGGTGCTCTTCCTCAGTCTGAGACCTGGCTATCATGTCATCAACATAAACTTGGATCTCAAGGTGAATCATATCATGGAACAAAGCGACCATGGCACACTGATAGGTTGCCCCAACGTTCTTCAACTCAAAAGGCATCACCTTATAGCATAGGGTGCCCCACTGTGTAACAAAGGTTGTCTTCTCCATGTCTTTAGGAGCCATCTTGATTTGGTTGTAGCCAGAGAAACCGTCCATGAAGGAGAAAATTTTGTGTTGTGTGGTGTTGTTGACAAGAACATTGATGTGAGGAAGTGGGAAGTCATCCTTGGGGCTTGCCCGATTCAGATCTCTGTAATCGACACACATCCGTACCTTACCATCCTTCTTAGGTACCGGAACGACATTGGCAACCCACTGTGGATACAAAGTGACATCTAAGAATCCCGCGTCGAACTATTTCATGACTTCTGCCTTGATCTTTTCTGACATTTCAGGGAGCATACGACAGACCTTCTGTGTAATCGGAGGACAGTCTTCTTTAGTCGGCAGGCGATGTACCACAATATCAGTGTCCAAACCAGGCATTTCTTCATAGGACCAGGCGAAGATCTCGACATAGTCGTGCAACATCTGTATCAACCTCTGTTTGACACTAAGCTCCAGATTTGCACCTATTTTAACCTCTTTTCTGTCTTCCTCAGTACCCAATTTCACTATCTCAACTGGCTCTTCATGGGTTTGTATGGCCCTTTCTTCCTACTGTAGTAGGCTAGAAAGTTCTCCAGGAACCTCACAATCATCCTCCCCTTCGTCCTCGGCTTGGTTGATCGGATTTTTGAAGTCATAACTGGAAATAGCAGAGCTGTTATCAATGGGATCCAGAGTGGATACAAATCTGCATTATGATACGTGAGAGTGTGTAAGAGAATAGCTGTTTGGATAAAGTGGAAAAC